>VZTM01026601.1:58977-70488 GCA_013400555.1 Jacana jacana
ATGGGTTTTGTGGTTTGGCTTTTATATTACTTCAGTTTGGTTTTTCTTGACTAATCAAGTACATTACAGTATCTGTTGCTCTCTAGGTAATTCTCCAATCTCATAATGTCGTAAGTGCTTCAACAGAGAGAACTGAACCATAAAACCACACTGGGACTTATACTTTTAACAAAATACCCATTCTTACAGTGAATAAAAAGAAGTGGAGCATTAACAGGCTTCATATTCTCACACTGGAGTGGATCAAACCATGGAAATTTGTCTTGTGCTTGCCAATCTGTTGAACTTTGTGCATCTGTCTCCTAGATTTTCTGAAGCACTAAGTATTGTACTTTCTACACTCTGCATTGCAATTTTATTTTTTACATACCATTAATTTTCTGCTGATTCTTCACCACAATTAAATGTTTGCAAAGTACCAGAAGAGTAAAAAATATAAAATATAAAATCCTGCTGTGATAATCTAGTCTCATGTAGTATCTGTAAACTTTGATTCCTTTTGCTGACAGATTAATCTATGATTAAAATCCTACTTTTAAGCAGACCTTTTATCCTACTCCAAAACTATTACAAGTAGTTCACAGAAATCATATTTCAACCCACTTCAAACCTATGTCAAATTATCTCCCAGCAAAGCTACAGTCTTTCACTCAGCTTACTTTTAGCACAGATAGTATAAATTCAAATTATCTCTGTACAGCGTAAGTAAAACATCCATATCTTAAAAGTTAAGAATTGTGCGGATACTTTCAGGATACTGAGAACTCTGCAAAACAATTGATACTTGATTCAGCCCAAGACTATGGTCACATATGCCAGACCAGATGAGGGTAATGATTCTCACCATTGGTACGTTGCTACTGGTGCCAGTAAAAATACCTGGGTGTTGTGGCTGGGATGAAGAGAGGCATGATGGTGTTTGAAGAGGGTATGGCCACAAACGGTAATGCTTTGTGAAACCAAAGGCTGACTCTGCACCTGCAAGGGACAGGGAGATCAGGGCAGGAAGCAGAGGTCATTTATGTCTTCAAAAGCATGGGAGGTAGGTGGCATAAAAGATGCTGCTTGGTTTCTTTCTGCTGTATGGTCTGGTACAATTTACAGCACTAAAATATTTGTTCCATTATATTACTTTGTGCCCTTCCCTCAGTGAGGACACACATCTCTGTCTCTCATCCAGCTGCCAATGCCAAATATTTAGGAACTTCAATGCTTTGAGATTTTGTTTTTTCCACCAGTCAGTGCTGGTGGAAATCAGACAGCAGAGTCAAAAGTTATTGAGAAGAGGAACCACATAAAACCAACATTATGACTTGATAAGGCTGACAATAAAATCAACAACAAACACAGCCATGTGCCTGCTCTGTAACAATGAATTTATTCCATCTCTCTTCCCACTGCTTGTGGGAAAATCTAGCTTTATTCCTACTCTACACTGAAACAAAAGGCAGAACTTTGCACTAATGTTCTTAATCCACAGGTGGCATATCAAAATAATCCCAGTGCATAATTTGTAAATACCAAGTTTTTCAAAAAGAAACAAGCCATGCCACCCCTTTTATTATGTTAGTAGACACTTCATGCAAAGCATGGTGCAAATCCAGAGTCCAGGTCTAAATGCTAAACATAATGAACTACATAGTTTTGTTGTTCTTTTTAAAGTCAGTTTGGCTTTATCTTTGCTACTGTAAGAAAAAAAGAAAAAACTCACAAAAAAAATCCTTCCATGAATAAAAGATCTGTAGGGACATGACATTTATAAAGAAACAAATAATGCAGTTAATTGCTTGACAGTAGTATAACCCACAGGGATAACGTGCATGCAGTCCTCCTCCAGCACCACAGCCACAGAAGCAGCAATAATCACCCCTGTAGTCCTAACAGCTGGCTGAACCATTGATCTACTTATCAACACACTCAAACTTCATTGCTGATCTGCCAGGCGATGACTTTGGGACAGGTTAACTGCATGACTTGCCAGGGTAACTGTCACTTCAAAAACAGGGTTTTGTAAAGTTGCAGCCATTGGCACACAGGTGATTAAAATGTAAATGTTAAATGTGTTATCAGAAACATCAAGGAACTGATAGTCTAAAAAAAACAGATACTGAGAAACAAAGAATGATATTGAAATATACATACAGAAACATAAGTTTGCAACTTTAATATCCATGCTACTGTTACTGGGTAATTCAAAACAATTAAATCTATCCTCAACTAAACAGATACAGGGGACACTTCGCAGTGTTTACAGCTTACTTTTGACAGCGGGAACTAAGCAGTCCTTACTGAAATGTCAAATGTACCTTTAGCAATCATTACACTAGTTATTGCTGTGCCTCTAATAGTTGAATGAGAAAGAAACAGATCACTAAGTTTGTAACTGTCCCACACTGTTCCAAAAACAAAGCCCATATGCTTGTAGATATCCTGCATTTCCTACCACCACCATAAAACATTTATAAACATCTCAGTTTGTACCTGAATGATTGTCTCTGCTCAGACAAGATGATTTCTTTTCATTCCCCAACCCTGCCTTGAGAAGATACCAATTTAAGTAACTAAGAGGATTGTGCACAAACAGGAAGAAGAGGCAGTGAAAAAAACTGCAAAAACACACTTGTCAGCACAATGAAGCAATGAAGCTGCTCAGATTCCCCACTAGACAGACCGCATAAACTCAAGCAGATCATACTTGAAAGGACATTGTAGAGAGGCTGGTGCTGGTCTCTTCTCAAAGGTAATTGGTGAGAGAACGAGGGGGAATAGCTTCAAGCAGCAACATGGTAGGTTTAGGCTGAACATTAGGAAAGAATTTTTCACAGAAAGAGTGGTCAGACACTGGAATCAGCTGCCCAGGGAGGTGGCTGAGTTGCCATCCCTGACTGCATTTCAGAGATGATTAGATGTGGTGTTGGGGAGAACTTTGTAAAGTAGGGCTGATCGTTGAACAGGGTCTTTTCCAACCTGAATGATTCTATGATAAAAATATGACAAGACAGACAAGCAGTAAAACTCCCTGCTAATTTTGTCACCAGCAATGCAGAATTTCAAGGGCACAGAGCTAAAACACTTGACCCACACATACTACTTCTCCTGAGACTCCCAGGAGCACCTAAAACAAATTACACAACTTCCATAACTTTTTTTTTTTTTTAATGCAAAGACTATGTGCAAAATTACTATGTAAACTTATCTTAAATGCATCATAGCTTTAGTAAACTGTGAGTTTCAGAGTGGCAATCTCTTTCCTACACCCCTATCACTAACCTTGTGTACTCAGCCTCTCTGCTGGTCCATAACAAATCTTGTTTTCCAGGTAATACGCGTGTACTCAAAGAGCTGCTTAGACCATCACTCCAGCCTGTGTACACACACATGCACTTACCCTCTTCCTTCATCCCTTTCACTTCATAGAAAACTCATGCGGTTCTTCACGCTCAGCCCAGCTCCATCACCACTCTCATACACTTGCAAGACCAATTTGAACTTCATGCCACAAAGATGTCAGCTGTGCCTGTCCAACCAGACTTTAGTGTAAGCACAGTCACACCAGGAATAAGCTCCCTGTAAGTGCCCAGAAAGCTATAACACTACTCTCAAATCCTACCCTAAAGCTCTCTCTTGATGCAGTGCCCAATGGTCCTAGAAATTGCTACCCAGGAGCAGGTCTGACAGCCCATGTCACATTGCTGACCTTGCAACACCATTTAACATACAATTTATGTTTCTTCCTACACCACTAAAACTGATAGGTTTCATTCCTAAGATGCTCACATCTCACCTGACAAAGCACAAGACAGTTCCAACTACAACACAAATCCCTTTTCCCATCAAGAGACCACAGACATACTTTATGTGGACTATTCCTTGTCTGAGCTAAAATACTTGTGATGGCATGAGGGGAACGCAGTCTCGCATGGTGTTATACCCCAGCTACAGGCTACAGTAGCCACAATCACTTCAGGCTGGGTAGCAAAGTCCCCATCCACTGACGGCATCTGTCCCAGTGCAATAATGGGGGAAGAAACAAACCAGTAACTAAAGTTGTCAGAAAGTTGCCAGCATATTACTAAGTAATACATAATATGTCGAGTAAAACTAACAAATCACCTCCATCACTCTTCAATTAGACAGAGCTTAGGAGGCAGAAAAGCCTTTCAAACATGCAAGTGGGAGCTGATCAGAGCTCCCTTTCCTCCGGCTTCAACGCCCTCTGGATTTCATTCATACACCAAAATATGCCCCACAGTGCTGAATGAGGCACCTCTATTGCTTAATGCAGAGCAAACTACCAGCCTTTTATTGCAGATGATTGTGTTGCTATGCTATTGTGTTATGCTAAACAAGAATTTGCAAATTTGCAAATGTGTGTATTGCTAAACATTGGCAGGTATGTTTTGTATTGCCTTTCTTGCAGCACCACCTCTCCCTAGACCTATGATCACTGGGGGCTGGGACAGCAATACTTGATTCAACATCAAGTACACAAGCGCCAGCAGTAACTGATGAATAACAGACATACTTACCAAGGAAGAAGGGATAAGTCAAAGAACTGGGAAGGGAAAATTGCTATTTTTCCAGCAAAAGTCAAAAGAAATGTCTACAGCTTGGAGAAAACTACTTTCACACAGGGTCTGCATGACTAAGGGCACAGTAGGAGCAAAGGGGGACAGGATGACCAGGCACTTTGCTTTTTGTTAGTGCTACACAAATGAAGAGCTATAAACACCAAGCTATTGAGATTTCCCTAGTCTTAACTGGGAAGCAACCGTGGAAAGAAAACATCACTTCAGAAAATGTGAGACATTTTCCTAATGCGCACTTTAAACACGAGCACAACATCTTCAAGAAGATTTCTGCCACCCCTCAGACTCTGTGCAACACTCCCTGCTCAAAGCAGGCTACCATCAGACAGGCAGGATCACACCACTGTCAGATCCAGGTCCCCAAAAGACCTGGAAACAACTGACTCAATTTTTAACTCCCAAATGTGCCAAGCCTCTGAAGCGACAGCACCAGCTTGGGCATCTCTCTCATACCTGATCACTGTCCTGACTGAAGCCAATGGATAGAGAGAGGGAACAGGATCGTGCAAATCACATAAGCTTTTTTCCCTTAAAGGGATTACAAATTCAAACAGAACTTTTGATAAACGGTTACTTTATTTGCTCTGTAACAGCTGCTTAAATGTGCTTTCCTATCACCATAAAGAAAGCCTGATTCCAACCCTAATTAACTCCATACTATCAATAAGGCTGTAACTCTTGGCATACTACTATTACCATCAGCTAAATTATCCATTGTATCTATTATAGACAGTATTATGCAGAGTTACGTGTAGCATTTAAGATGAAGCATTTCTCTACAGTTACAGAATCAGCAACACTCATGTAGGTAGACAGCTCAGACACCTACAGCCATCATACATTTAAAAATCCAGCTATGCCGGAAAAGAGTAAAAATTGTGGCTATGAAAGGTGAATTTTTTTGTGGCCTACTGTCCTGGTTTGAGGTAAAATAGAACCAATGTTCTGTTCAGTAATTTTACTTTTTTAGCTGGGCCTCTTCTAACTACTCAAGTCTGACATTAACAGCGTAATGTTCAGAAAACTCTTCTCTCTCACAGTGGGAAGACCTGATCACACCAAGGGATGGTGTGCAGAGAGGCCCTTGCTTATACCTATTGCTATAACAACCAAGGTCAGGGAATTTTGTTATTTGCCCCGTTGGAGGGTCAGAAGTAGAAAAGCATAGAGGTGTCACAGCTGTAGGTAAGAGTGGACTCTTGGGATCTTCTTCCCATTCCAGCGGAGATCAGGAATCAGGAAGATGTGGAGAAGTGATCTTCCTACCCCAGAGGTACTTCTATAGAAAGTACTTCATAGAATCAGGAAGTTGATCTGAGATTATTTTAGTTTAAGAATGATAGCTTTCAATAGAGAAATAAAGTCTCTAAAATCTGACTGCTGACTGAGGAATATACACAATGCCCTCGAGAGAGAAACTTAGTGACACACTACATCTGTTTGCAGTTGGTACTTTAACTACTGTTTTAGGAAATAAAAAATATGCCACATGTAATACACATGAGATTCAATATTCAACATTCAAAAATATGTTGCAAAGTCAACCTGCTTTGTTCTACTCATGCAAAAAGCTGCATGCAAGGAGGCAAATGTGACACACCCAAACAAAAACGCAGTATTCAGTTCTAATATATACTTTGGAAGAAGTGCTAAATCCTCTATTGTCTTCTATTTTGCAGATTCAATGCTACAAAGGCATCAAGGAAAAAGTGTCCTCCTTCTATCCCAGGGGGAGTTCACTTGCATATTAACATATCCTGAATACTTCCATCTCATGTGCATCACTGAATTAGGAACACAGACACCCTAAAGAACTAAAGTGTCCTCCATCAAAATGCTAGAGGTAAACTAACCCAAGTGAGACCAGAGACTACACATCAAGACTGATGGAAAAGTTTGGTAGCTTCTCAGTTCTCTCCTCTACCACCACCATCACTGGAAAAAAAGTCAGACTAAGTTTCTGTGGATTTGTGGCTTGTGATAGCCATGGTTTTGTGGCTAAGTATTTGTGAGTTCCACCTGAAGACCCTGTAGAAACGGGATCTACAGTCCTTTCCCATGTAGGTTGCCTAGCACCAGGAGGTTCAAGGCTACGATGCACCCCTTCTGCCAGACACAGCACTTAGCAAGGGTCTCCTTCACCTTGCACTCTTCACAAAACTCATACTAATAATCTACCGTATCTTTAGGAAGCCACCAGACTCACTCCAAATCAGCTAAGCTGGAAAGCTGCCAGGGAAAAGAGAAAGAAGACAAGAAGAGTTTGATCAGAGAACACAAAACAATCTCACTAATATCTTTACTTCTTTTTTTCTTTTTTTTTTTAATTTGAAAGATTAAGATTTTTTTTAAATCTTTATGGTCTGCAGGAACACCCCTGCAAAACTCATTTACTTAAAGATTTGGCCACTGTTATCTGCTTACTTTATACACTCTTTGAAGAAATAGTCACACACCATGTTTTGTAAGCACGCTTAGGGATTATTTCTCTCCTCCTCCCCCCATGCAATTCATGTACTTTTGAAGGACAAGGATGTTATTATAGGCCAACAGCAAGTTTTCCTTCAAATTCTGTATTTTGCAGCAAGAATGAATATAAATTAGCAGCAACCACTAGAATTTGTATAGGCTAATTACAGCCTGAGCATTTGTTCAGCACAGCAAATCTCATAACACAAAGCTGCTAGGTGCACACTCCAAGAGCTCCTCAGGCAATTACATTTCCCTTCAACAGCACCATCTACTGTTACACTGCATAAATGTGGTGTAAAACGTGTCATGAAAATAATTATTTTACATCTCTTGTTCCCTGGACCAAGGAAATCTGGAGCCCACCTCCAAATTAGATATAACTTACAATGTTTGCAGACTAAATAGTAAACTAGGAAACAGTTTACTACAGTAAACTATTTTGTAACCTATATTTCTCTTCCAACCAAAATTATTCTATCATTCTATATTTATCACAAAGTTTTGTTTTAGGTACCACTACCTATGCTTATTAATGGCTTACTTTGAGCATCTAATTTTTAACATACATGTAATTTTAACATAACTTTTCTGAAGGCCTCCTCTAACACTCATGACTGTCAGAAATGTATTTAAGATATGCTTCCAAGAAAAAAGGGGGAATCATTCAGGGAAGAAAACTGAGAAGCCTAGATATCCCAGTAATACCAGTATTATTATCATCATCATCATCATTTAGAAACATAATAGATGCAGCTACACAGTGGTGAAAGGAAAATAATAGCTGACTGGAAGAAAAATATAAAACAGTTTTAAAGGAGGTTTAAAAAGTCTCAAATATCTTGAAGTTACTTTATAAAAAGAAAAAAAAAAATAAAGTCATGCAAGGTGGGGTGATGTTTGGTGTCCGGAGACAGACTTATAAATAGGACATATTTCCTCCTTTCCCACCACAATCGGTTACCAAGCTCAACTCAGGCATTCAGCACACTCAAGTCCTACACGCAAGCTTTATATATTTATTAACATGGGTTGGATATAAATTTGCAGTCAGAATGGTACATAAATTTTTGTAACTTGTACACAGACTTGATACAGTTAGATAATTCTTAACAATATCTTCTCTATTTTCAAACAATACTGATCCAGTATCTTTGAAGGAGTTTAGTACACAAATATAAGTAAAAGTTATATATAAAATAAGAAAGTTTAAAATAACTCTTTAAATGCATTAAGATTAATTCTCCAAGTTATGATCTGAATGCATCAATCAGAAAACAAAGAATCTCATTATATTTGCAAATATAGTCTGCTTACCTTTTTAACTACCTGCTTACCTTTTTAACTATCAGAGATACATGCTGATTCTGCAACCTGCAAAAAGAGGAGACACAATTACTAGTTTTTCTTCTACAAATTTAAGTGCATTACAAATGGCAACTCATGATCTTGAAAGGGACAAATTTCTGATTTTGTAAGAATAAATAGTACATACTGCATATACACAGTCACAGAGCAGACTCCCCTGTAATCCCAGCAAAGGGAGCAGGAGAAACAATTCTGGATATTCCTGGTTGGAAAAAAAATAAATTTAAAAAACCCATGTTCCCTTCCAGTAACTTACAGTCATTTTCCAATGTATTTTAAATTTGCAAGAAGCTAGAAGCATTGATTTAGTTCTGGCAGGGAAAAAAAGGATAGCTGAGACCTCCAAAGGATAGCAGAGACCTCCAAAACACTCACCACCCACATGGGACAGGAGGTACAACCTCCAGACAGAAATCTGGAAGAACCACCCAAATGTGGCAAGGCAACTATCCGGAGGCACTCACCACCAGTCATGTGGACAGAACAAAAAACAGTACTTCCATTCCTTACATATTTACTTTCCTATTTATTTTACTTTACTGATGTTGAAAAACACAGGTAAGCTGCCAAGGCATCTCAACTGCATGCATCCCCACAACAAAAACCACAGGTATGTTAAATTCAGCAACCTCTGCCCTGCCAATTTTAAAATCAGGATAGGAAATAGCACTGCTTAGAGATGGAAAGCCAGTTGTATTGCTCAGTTCATTTTTTTGCTCAGTTCACATCCTGATGCAGACTGAGGCAAGACATTTCACAGAGAAGCAAAAGAAGAAACTCAAAAGACTATCTATTTTTCATGCAGATACAGCCATAGTTTTTTCCTAAGTGATTTACACCCTCCCTAGGCATCAAAGGAGCAAGTTTTTTAATTAATTAAAATAGGCTTGCTTCAGCCTCTCAACTCCAGATTAAGACAAGTAGCTGGAAGAAACCTTTACAGCAACCTGAACTATCCACCTATTCCTCTGCTGGGACACAAGCGAGTGCCAACACACTCTAGCTGCAAAGCCAATACAGCTGATTGTGGTTTTTTTCAGTTGGTTGTATTTAATTTCGAGAATTTGTGCTTCAGAGTATCTTTCAGTATCTTTCTGTCCACCATCTTCAAGTGGTGGACTTGGCAGTGTTAGGTTTACAGTTGGACTCAATGATCTTGAAGGTCTTTTCCAGCTTAAATGATTCTATAATTTTTCCCATTTAACTAGAAATTTTTCCCACTTCAAACTGCCACCACCAATTTCCAAAGGAAAGGGTGCCTTCAGGCTACCAGGGCTTTGGTCCCACTCTCCCTCTTCTCCTTTCTCGAGGGAACAGGGTGAAGAGATGCCTTTATGAAATATTTTGCTCCTGACCCCAGAAACGGTAGCATTAGGCTGCAATAAAAGACATGACATGTCTTTACATACACAAAGGGGACAAGTCTCTGCTGTAAACTACAAACTCAGCTCAACAGCATGACTGTAAAACTGAGTTTTGTTCCACAAGTAGTTTTTCCATCTAAATATAAAGAACCAATTTGACATCTATGATGGTACATACCTTAATTTATCAGACTGAATTAATAATAGCCCAAATCCAAATCATGACCCCTATAACCCCTTTGAATTGTTCATTTAAAATCCTAAAATAAATTAGGACAGACTAGCAATGGATTAGCATAATAAAAATAACAGTTTGGGACAAAAAGGAGATAAATGCTGCAACTGGAAAAAGCCGTGAGCACAGCCGAAACGCAATACAACGCTGTCAAACTCACCCCCCTCACTTGGCGTAAAACAAACTGGGTTTGAACTTAGGCATAGAAAGTATCTGTTTGTATGACACTGAAACCAAGTTCACTGACACTTCAAAAGCTATGAAAATTCAGCAGCTGCTAAGCAACAGGAATCAGGTTACTATCCACAGCAGGAACACAACAAAAAACCCAAGTATGCTACTCCATGAAGTAATTTCCAAGCTATTACTCCTTTCGCTGCTGGTGCCACGTAAGATTACGTCTATCATTTTTTCTGAAACACTCAAAGATTCAAATGTGTTCACATCAGGAAAAAACACAGGTCTAAATTATTTTTTCAAACATTCTCTCACCAAAAATGGTTTCACATATTCATATAGTATCAGAAAGGAACCTTTCATTTCTGATTTTTAATTTTGTGATCCCGTATATTTGAAAAAGTATATTAACAATGTGTTGATGTACTGGTTATTTATGACAGCCTAAAGCCTCAGTACAGAATTTCAATACTAAAACATTATTCCAAAATCAAATATTTTAATGCCTCTTCTCCTTTCTATAGGATCGTGACATTCCATGTATAACAACAGTTACATTGGAAGAGAATGTGACTGAAGCCAAAGAAATTATTCACATGAGCAAAATAACAATAAATGTCTTCAGGGTTATCTAGGCCTTACTCTTGCTTTTCATTATTTCATAATAGCTAATGTTTAAACTTTTACATTACTCATTTATCTATTTTAAACATCAGTCAAATTGAAATAGTACAATGGTGTAACCTCAAGACTAAACAGCAACTTTTGAAATACAAAGGAATTTAAGAAACCAATTGAAAGTAATTTCTCTGATCCATATTAGTATTTTTGAGACAACAGCTACAAGAAAAAGGTAAGTCTGGACTACAGAGAGATTGTAGATGAGTATTTAGGCTAAAGGACCAATGGGGACATGACAACAACTCACCCATCCCAGTCACTTCCAATTTTGGCACTGGAAGATGCTCCACTAAGATGCAGACATACCTGCACCAACCAAGAAAGTTGCTGAAAGCTGTTGTCTCTGCTACAGTGAGGAACTGGGAAGTTTCTGGTTTAACACATTCTGGAGAAAGGTAAAACCTCCTGCTATGTTCAGCATATACTAGAGGAGTACAAATGTTTCTTCATTTGAACAGCAGCAATATTTTTAAAACTTCAGAACAAGGCAGGCAGGTTATTTTTGTTCTTACTTCTCTCCTAAGGGCAAAGATAAGCATGAGCATCTTGTACCTTAACCTTAGACTTCAGAAAAATGCTTAAGAAAACAGTGCTTAGTAAAACGAGGCAAAAAAAAAAAAAAAAAAAA
>VZTM01026601.1:70493-84905 GCA_013400555.1 Jacana jacana
AAAAAAAAAAAAGATACAAAATACTTATCACTGAGCTGCTTCCAGCCACCCACTGTAACAAGCAGCTGCTGGCAAACCTGGGAGACAGACCAGCGATTTGCAAAGGTGTAGTGAAGCATGCCTGCATCAAGCAGAGCCTGGTAAAAAGAAACATCTTGCTAGGAACTCCCAGACTACTTCCAGAGCCTGAAGAACCAGCACTATTTATTACTGCTGGATTTCAAAGCAGGGCACTGAGACTAGGGCTACCTATCTGCACCTGACAGAGGACAAGCAACACAAAAGAGACTAAAAACCCCTCCTGTAGACAAGATCTAAGGGGCACAGGTACACCTAACACGTATAAATGACTGCAGGAAAAAACATATTCTGCAGCCCAGCCAAAGAATTTAATTAACTTTATCAGTAAGCAGATTAGAAGGCAAACTGATTGCAGCTTATAGTGCCTATAGGAAGATAAAACAGCAGAAAAGGGTACTGCAATTTCAGTAAAAAGTGTACACTAGGGTCAAATGCACAGGCTGGAAACAGAACTTAACAGAGATATTGTAAGTGCATATTTCGGGCTTAGCTTTTGATAGGAATCATGATGCTAAGCATTCTCCATCAGCCTGCAGCTCACCAACAGCTTCAGGAGAAACCACATGAAACTGTACCTGCTGCGCACAAAAAGCCAGGAAGTACAAACTGATCTGAGGAAACAAAAATCATGGATTGCACACACATACCAAAAGCCAGAGCAGCCAACAGCAGAAGAAAGTACTATGCTATCACAGCAATCACCCTACTCAAGCAGGCAAGTTGTTGTCACTGCTGCTACATGAATTATTAATTTATTAAATAAATGTTATGGATTACAGAGCTTTTTAATTCTTTGGCTTTAACTTGCACATTACAAGAACTCCATGCACAGAGAAGTTAAAAGCCTGCAGAAGAAACCCAAAACACGCCATTTTCCTGAACAAAGGACTGGGGTGTGATTAACTGGAAGTCTTGTTTCTGGGCCAGTTGTTTTCTCTCTGCTTCCCTATTTACACAAATATACAGCCATTCTGGGCTCTGAGCAGAGCCAGGGACTGCAGGAAAATTATACAGGGACAGGAGAAGGGCTCAGCTCCAAGTGAGCTGAGAAAAGGAAGAGTTGGCAAAGGCTGCACAGAACTGTAACTTTCGCCCTTCTCTTGCACAGAGGATCACTAACATAGTGGAGGACACTGCTCTCTCCCACTATCCCAGTCTGGCTGCAGCTGATTGCACAGCCATACCTTGAGTCTGGACCAAGAGCAAGGACTCTAACTTATCTGCAGGCAATCAGTGCAAGGAAAGGGGGATCATGCAAAGTGCCTCATTGCAGCCAGAAGGCAAAAAAACCCAGTGCCTACACCTGAAATTGGATTTTCTTCCACACGGAGGCCTGCTTTCAGGCCATTGCAGCATGCATGGAGAGTACACAGCAGCAGTCTCAGCAAGCTGAACTCCAATCGCCCCATGCTTGTAACTCAATTCTTGCCAACAGTCTGTATTCCCATAATGGCAGTTTCCAGGATTTTTGTGTGTGCACCTCATCACCACGTTTTTTCCGGAAGAACCACCTGCTGGACTTCTAAGAATATGAAAGCATTACCTTTCACCTCTAAAAATCAGATTTTTGCTTTCCCCCACTACAAATATGAGTATATTTGAGGAATTTGTAGCTAACTTTTGAGAGGACTAAATTCACACTCAGTCTTCTGAGTTTCTGGAAGCTTTCCTCAGGACCTGGCAGCTGCAGCTGGCTATCAGGGATCTCACTACCACAAGACTGACTCAAAGTGTCCCTTCCAGAGTAGTTCCTCGTGTTATTCAATATTAAATATCTCTATGTTAAAACAAACAAACACACACCCCCACCCAACAAAAAAACATGACCAAAAAATAACCTCACACAAACAAAAAAACAAACAATCAAAGAAAACCCCAACCCCCTCCCACCAAACACACTTATTGGTATAAAATCTGACTTCCATCACCACTCTGGGTGGACAAAACATTAGACATTTTACAGTCATACTGTACAGAAATGGTACATGCCACCTTCTTATTCAAGAAAGTGTAATATATCCCCGAGTCTGACAAGTCCAGCAATGTAAACCCAGGTAGAATTCAGATAGGGCAGGAGGAGAGTGATGGTATGACAAGGATGAATGATGGGAGGGTGCTGGTATGACCCAGGCATAGGTCAGGATGCCATGTCCAGAAAAGACCCTTGCACTGAATTACCTGCATAAAGAATAAGGTGTGAAACGCCTTGTATATTGTGATTCTCAAGCAGAAACCACAGCTGAGGGCAACTTGACCAAAATTTGGTCAAGACTCAAAACTACAGAAGACAATTTTGATGTATTACTCCCATGGCTGAGCTGTCAGTAGGTAACTCATAACACTCATATTCAGAAATTACGTTTTCAGATAATAGACTCTTTTACAGAGTATTAAAAATTGCTCCTGATAACCAAAGGAAGTGTGGCTAATGAAAGTAGGCAGAAGTATTTCTGCTCTATCTACTAACTAAATTATACAAAGCGGTCCCAAAGACTCTTTTAGCAAGAGAAATCTGAAACTATATATATTTTTAAGAGGGGGAGAATTAATCAGTCAGTAATGAAAGTTCCAGATACACTTCTCTGACTTTACTAACAGAGATCTCAGCAAATGCCATTTTCCATTAGTTCCTAGGTGGATAATCTCTTGGTTCTCATGCCAAAAGCTGCTCCTTTCCATTTATTTTTGGGAGAGGTGGCTTCTCCACCCTTGTGCATTTAGAGCCAAGAGCTCTTTCAAAGTTCTTTAGTTTTCCTTGCAGAGGGGTCAGAGTTAATTGAATGGTAGATACAAAACTGTACTACGGTAGTAACAGCTACTAGTAGTCATGTTAGAAAAAGAGGGGTGAAGAAATCTCAGTCTTAAAAAATGGACAAAACTGTCACATGGTTTTTTACTGCAATGAGTCAGAACTAATTGTTAATAATAGGTGAGAGAAACGGTATTTCAGTTTACACATATTGAGATTCAGATATTGGTTTTAGTATCATTTAGAGTAATTACAACATGTTGGTAGGGTTTTTCTTGTTGTTCCCACATCAGTTACTCAACTTCACTACTTCCATGCTTACTTTCATCTCCGCTGCTGTCCATATCTGTATTCCCTTAGTCTATACTGCTGTTACTGCTGTTTGCTGTGATGGGACTTCATTTTGACCCCACAAAAGTGTTTTGCTGATTCATAAGAAATGCAGACTTATAACTGTGATAACTGGGAAAGCTGGAGAAATATTTATGGTGGAAGATCCAAAAAATATTTTTAAAAGAAAAAAAAAAAAACAACAAACACTTTGAATGGGAATTAATTCCTCTACATATCAGTTGAGCCAAATGTTGAGTAAGAATAGTGAAAAAGCAACAGCAGGAGAAGCTTCAGAGAGGACCACATGCTTCAATGGGAGCCCAGTGGTCAAACTGCGCCTTATCATTTACTAGAAATTTCAAGTGCATAAGTGAAGCATGGGTCTAGAAGCAAGCATGCTGACCTCACCTAGACTTTCAAATGGCTTTTGCCATCAAGAAACTGCACATCTTTCACAATAGTCACCATCATAAGTTAGATGGAGAAGTGACAGAGCGGGAGTTAATACCACTCAGATCAATAAAAACAAATCAATACGGTATTTGATAAACAACCATGATATTTAACTAGTTCCGCGGAGATGATGGCTACTTCCAGAGGGAGAGAGCTTAAAAAGAGAGAGGACAGGGTCCTGCCAGAGGGGACATTTTGTTGGGGAAAATTTACCAATACAAGGGAATTATTTATATCAGGAATTTGTCATTGCAGGAAGCATGACCCTGCCCATCTTTGCCATCTCTGGCAAATCAACAGCATTTTAAAGCAGAAAGCAAAAAGGGAAGGACTACAAGGTCATATGTGGCACGGGGAATTCAAGTGAAGTTTCCCAAGAGCTACTCAGTCTACAAAAGCAAATCAGAGTATGACGGTGCCAAATCAGGAGTGAGAAGGAAAAAAGGAAGCAATTATCTGTCCTGGAAGGGGGTGATATACAGAATCAAATGAGGCTTTTTCTAAGAATGCAAGAAATAATTGATGCTTTTCAGGCAGAATTGATATGTGCTGCAGTTGACAGTGGAGCAAGGACTACACTGGATTAAGCCAGGAGCACCTTCATTTTTCTACAGCCTTTCAGAACACATTTGCAAGGAGGAGGAGAGCTGGCTAACATCCCACACATGCCACGGGAGGGCAGCAGCTGAGCAGCACCCAGCCACAGCCAGCCCCAAGCCCTTCTGTGAGCAAGAAGGAAGATGAAAAATCTGAGGGAAACCAGCGCCTTCATCTGGGGGTAAGGACGGATGAAAAGGCTGAGGGAAACCGGCTTTCACCTGGGGCACAAGGGGTGTTTTCACTGTTATTTTGCTGGAAACCAGACAGCCATGTCTCTCTAACCCTCCTGCTGGGTTGCATTTCCAGTCCAACCAAAATCACAGCACTGCAGTGCCATCCAAGCTGCCTGCTGCACTATAAGATGCTACTGCTATCCTCCCTGCCTCATGGGGTACGTACATACCTGTAACACTACCACATCCGTTGTCCATCTCTGCCACCTCCCACACATAAAATCAAAATATTACCCCACCACAGGTCCCCAAGAATTTAAAAACAGCAAGAGATTAACAGAGATGAGCACTGCTTCTGTACAGACTGTGCTGCATCTGGTCCTGCAACAGGGTGGAAATGCCCAGTTCCCCTCACACACCAGCACAGGGGAGCAAGTAACTCAAAACATAAAATTTGTTTCAGGTTCACTACAACAGAACTATAGAGTGAAAGAGCCATGTAATGCAATCAAGACTACCTAAGCAATCTCACCAATGCAAAGAGTACATCACTTCATATGGGAAGAAACCGCACTACTGAGTGGAATCCAGATCATGCACCTACTTAAGTCATCTTTTACTGTATCTAAATTCCTTTTAGACTGAAATATTCATTCTGCACAAAGTACTGAACATTTAAAAAATAATCATATGCATGTATTTCATATATATGCATATACTGCAAATATTTTCTGTGTAGTAAAGAAGCAGCTATTGATTCGGAAATATAGAGTTTGCAGTTCTCTGACTGACAACCTCAAAACGTAAACATGCACTGAAAAAGAAACGGAGTCTTTACTTCTCAGAGGTGAAAAATTTCAGTAAGAATGCCAGGAGCCTCCTAACACAGATCTAAAAGCCAATATTTTTTTCAAAATTATCTCACAGCACACACATTAGTATTCATTACCAGTGCTAACAGGACAATGTACACCTGAAGTCCAGCAAACTGCTGGAGCAAGGTGAGATTGTAGGCATTTTAAGTACCGGTGGATAAAGAAAAAAAAAAAAAACACATTTATACTCACTTTCTCAGAATTCTGCACGTTGCAAGGGGAGTGGTAGTAGTGGTGGTGCTGTTTTCAGACTGCTCAGAGGGCAGTACTGTTTCCATGTTTCACAGGACAGCCACCATACCTCCATAACAGATCGACCTGTATAGGTCTAAGAACCATCAGCATCAACCTGCCCCAATACTCTGCAAGCAAAGAGCTGGATAAGGGTATGGTTAAAAATTACACAAGATGATGGTTACAGCTTAACAGCAAGAGCAGCAACTACTTTAACATGGCAATTTTAAATTATTCACTCACACTTTGTCAGGACAGCCTGCTGTCTAGTTGCTCTTCTCAGTCTCCCAATCAGAGTTAGCCTGCAGCTAAATGGACAGTGTTAGTGCTTCCTACCTCTTCCCAAGCAAAGGGACTATGCTCTCCTGATTAATAGGCTTGTTTAACACTTTATGTCCCACGTGAACAACAGCAATGTACCAAACCTCAGCAAGAAACCACTAGAAGGTGGCAAGGAAGGTATTCAAGCAAGGGGTCAGCACAAATATCAGCATCGAAAGTGTAGCTAATGCTGAGGTCAGTACCTATGTTACGCTGAAAGCTACCAGGACAACAAATCCTTTCACTACTTTCTACAACTGCACTGTAAAAGCTATGACCTTCAAAATACTGGCTTTTTTTTCTTCAGGATTCAAAGCAGCCTAGATCAAGCAATACTCTGACAAGACAATAACTGTCAATAGCCATACTCCTCAATGGAGCTGTTCTTGCAAGAATCAGATGTATTTCTAGTCTCTTCAACATACAGTCAAAGCAATCAAGATGAGCTATTTAGAAAATGTCCTTACAGCTATGAGGGAAGCTTGCTTAAGACTGGAAAGCCAACTTGCTTTTAAAGTAAATCTCATTAATTAATTACTGAGGAAAGAACAAATCGAAAACAGAACAAAGGACAACTCTGAACCTGAAGTAGACTTATGCTGAAAGAGCTAGCAAGAACACTGATGCTGAGAGAAGCTGCATACATGCATAGCAGGGCTGGCAAAAACAGAAGCATCCTGGTCACTTTCAACTAAGATTTCTCCTGCTGGTTAAACCAGACTGAACCCAATATAAAAAGCAGTTTTGCCTAAGAAGAAAAAGTGTGAGGAGGCCAATGGAAACGGAAAAGGAATAGAGCTACAAAAAACTAGCCATCATGACCTGAAATGCAGTGATGGAAGAAGGGAGGGCTGAGATAAACATATCAAGTTACAGAAACACTAGCTATATTTATTTAAGAAGAACTTACGCCCCGTCTCTAGGAAATGCCACCATGGCTTAACGTTCGAAGTTCGTACGCCTAGAGTGCTGAAGCTCTTAACAGAGCAAGGAGCAGATCCGCTGAATACAGCGACCTTTGGCAAACCGGGGTGTGCACTCTACGTCCAAAGCAAGACACCAGATCTGCTCCCGTGAGACAGATGCAACACGTTGAAATCAGCAAGGTGGAGCGAAGCCTCTGAGCAGGCGACGCTCCTCACCTGCTGCTGCCGAAAGACCGTCCGCACCGCGGCGGAGCGCCGGAGCGGCCCGCGGCCCCGCTNCGGGGCCGGTGGAGCTGCCTGACAACCTGGCTCCCCACCCCCCAGACATTCAGCCGGCCTTTACACCCGAGGGAAGGCCTTCGAATCTCCTGCAGGAAGAGACAGATGGATGTCAATCACCACCTTGGTCTTTTCAAGTCGATCAACCCTCCAAAAATGGAAAATGTAACGTTTGCCTCAAGACAGGCTTTTTTCTTTCAATGCAGGAAAGAAAAAAACAAAAAGCATTTCGCAGACTGTATCCAAGAAATTTGTACACAGAAAAATTACTCTTGACATTGCCCTAAGAAAACAAACGGGGATGGCACACTACAAGAAGGTATATGCACGAGGAATGATGTTATCTCCCAAAAGTATAAATAAAATATCATCTTGGCCACAAACACAAGCCAAAGCCTGGAAGAACTACTTTACTTCCAGGCAAATTCATTCATAGATCTTATTAATAGTGAACCTGGCTCCTTTATGAACTCAGGAGCAGCAGGAAGAAAAGTATATAAGAAGATTATGTTAATACTATATTTAAGCATATGTAAGGGCAGTGAATGAAATACTGGTTATACACACACTCAATTAAAAATAAAAAAGCAACCACTTACTAAGAATAGCTTTCAGGGGATAACAGAAGAGAAACTAGACTGCACCCGAAAAAGACAGACACAGCTACAGTAGCACTCGCTATCCTCCACTGTCTGCATTCATCAGCGCTGAGCTCCACGGAAATCAACCTTGATATAAAAGCATCAGTGGGGATAAATTACCCAAAGGCCTGCAGCCTAAAGCTCCCTCTGCACAAATGGAAAGTATTTCCAACGCATTATCATCATCATGGAAAATAGCAGAGCTGGGTTTAACATAACCTCCAAGATGCTTGCAGAGGTTCAAAAACATGGGAACAGAACACTTTTCATAAACAGTCTTCATAGACTTTACTATGATGGAAGAACCTGACAGTCCTCATGCAATAGAGGGGAGGCTACTGGGTTCAACCCCCCACGGGTCCAATGAGGCAGATTACAGAGCACTTTCTCAAAAGCTCTTTAGTATGGGAGAGTTTACCCCTTTGCCTGTACTTTGTCAAAAGCACGGGCACATGTGCTCCCAACCTTACCTCCATGCTTTTGCTCCAGTCAGCTGTACTTCTTCTAATTCACGTTCTCAAGTATCAATCCCTAAGTAAAAACTTCATTTTCACATGTTACATCTGACAAAGGAAAGAAACAGATGTTTTCTATACTTGTTTCTTCTCTTTTCGATCCAATTTTAAACAGTTCATCTCTTCCCAGAGCTGGTATGACAAAACCAATAGCAGAAAGGAGGAGGGGGAACCATTGGGAAATTAAGAATACTAGCACATGTTGAGTGTACTAACCAAAGCAACAGAGAACAAGACCATCAGAGAGTACGCCCTGACATGCAGCGCCAGACTCATCACCAAATCAGGAAGATTTCTAGTTTCCTTTAAATTCAAAATATGGTATATTCCTCACACGTTTTCTCTGAATGAGAATACTCAGGATACTTGGCATCTTACCTACAAGACACAAGATATGGGTCCAAGAGCTCAATTGTTAGAATCTCTGCTTATAACTAAAAAATTAATTTAAAAAATACGTATTTCCTGTTATACCTCCAGTATGCCTCACTAGGGAAAAACTTCAGAACCTGAAATGGAAAAGGACATCAGTATAAATACATTAAATCTGTACTGGTGCAAACAGGAAAAGGCACACTCTTCAATCCCCAAAGCATCTCTGCTGAAAGCACTCTGTGCAGAAAAATCCTGACCCAACTGGTTACATGAAACCTATAAAGGGACGTTTTCCCAAACAACTGCAAAAGCTTTTACAGTGAAATTTAAAATCTTCACTTATCTCCCTCCCTCTTCAGCCCCAAGGGGCAAGGTGAAGGATGGTGCTCAGAACCTTTTGTTTTCTTCTATTACGTCTATTACGTCTATTACGACAACACATGATTTTTTTTTTTAACACTCCTCACTACTTTCACAAAGGAAAACAATGATACTCAGCCTCTGCTGGGAATACTTACAAAACTTGATTTCCTGTTTGACTTCCTACCTCAAAGATCCTCTGAAATCTAATATTTGTGCTAGGCCAACAGACTTTGGTGCTCTGCTGGGAGGATCTGAGCGTTTCCTCCATGCAGATTCTTGTCCTCACACAATTTCTTGGCACTTACCTTTGACACCTCTACCCTCTTGTCAAATTTGATGGACTTTTCATTGTGTTGATGAATTTCATCCAGGGGCATTGATAATGTGATGTTTATGCAATGGGAAATCAAGCTGAGAAACAAATGAGGGTAGCAGAATTCCCTATAAAAACATTTGCTCACAGGGCAATCCTCATTTAAAAGCATGGAGACCATCCTCAGTTTCGGAGAAAAACACAAAGAGACCTAACACAAAAGACCAGAGAAGAAATTTCTCCCCAGGGAAAACAAAGCACCATTCTTCTTCAAGCACATAAATTTTAAAAATAATAATAAAATTGAAACACCAACACAGCCCACAAAGATGTAAAGCCATAGCACCATGCTGGAAAGTACAAAGGAAAGAAACTTTGGGCCTCTGAACTCCCTGGCACTTCCACAGATGCTTGGTATCACATATAAAAGCCCAGTAATCACCAGCTTTCACCAACACACACAGCATTACCAACACAGCCAGACATTCTCAGATGCCTCTAACCAGCAGACGGACACTTCTGTACTCAGGCTATTCCCTGGCTTTGTTGGCAGCTGGCTGAATGTGCATCCAAGGGGACAGCACTGAGTCACAGCCCTCAGCAGCCAGCACTGACTCAGACCCACACTCACTGCCAGCAAAGGAGGCTCAAGGTG
This sequence comes from Jacana jacana, assembly GCA_013400555.1. Classification (NCBI taxonomy): domain Eukaryota; kingdom Metazoa; phylum Chordata; class Aves; order Charadriiformes; family Jacanidae; genus Jacana; species Jacana jacana. The sequence goes on from VZTM01026601.1 coordinate 80,380, forward strand.
CCTCCACGCAGCTTTTGTGGAGGCACCAAATTCCCTTTGCAAAGGGATGGACAAACATCACAGCTGACCTAGAGGCAGAAAATGTCAAAATTATCCCAACTCCATTTGTAACTAGATATCCTTGAGAGAACGGCCCTACTGAGCACCACTCCACGAGAAGCTCAGCTCCCAGAACAGTAGCAGTTTCATGGGTTTCCTTTTCTTTTTTTTCTTTTTTTTTTTTTTTTTAATTAAATGTGCAAATACGCTGCTGCTGCTTTGGTCAGCTCTGGACCCTGATACTCACAGCTGGCTCCTGCTGGCTCCCACAGCCTGATGATGGCCTCTTCAAGGATTCAAAATGTGAAAAAAAATATTTTTCATATCTACCATATAAACAACATTCACTAAAAGGTTTGAAAAAATGCTCTCTGCTGTTAAATGGTAGGAAGGAGGGAAAAAAAGATTGTGTGCAAATAGGAAAGAAATTTCTTTTAAAATATCATTTCATTTGCTTACATCATTCATTTCACCGAGCTTTTTTTTTTTTTTTTTTGTCACATAACATTTATCCTATAAAGGTATTTCCTTTAAACCCAAGGTACATAAATAACAGTTTCTACTGCTAAATACAGTCCAAATCCATGGGGTTTTGGTACTTAACACTGAAATCCATATTATGGCAGCTGGATGGTCTTGGTTTCAAAGGTACCAGGGACTTCCTGGTTTCAGAGCCTGCAGAAACAGCAAGTGCTATGCGTCTCCCTTCATCACTCCATGTCCTTAGATGTACAAACAAAGACCCCCAACTAATGTGTCAGGGTCCTGTATACACTGAACTGACTTCAAATGCAAGAGGCCACACTCACGACTAGTACCTGGAGACAGCCTATTTCAGCCTAAAACTGCCCTCACATGGAGAAGCACTAACATGCCACAGCCCTTACAGCTGGTTCGATGTTCCAGGAACGCCCAGAAGTTCCTCGAGTCACAAACGGGTATCATCACAAATGACTATAGGGAGTGTAGCAATAGCATAAAGGACTAATGGTTTTATATTGAAAGAGGGGAGATTTAGATTACAAATTAGGAACAAATTCTTTACTGTGAGGGTAGTGAGACACAGGAACAGGTTGCTCAGAGACATCATGGATGCCCCATTCATGGAAGTGTTCAAGAGCAGGCTGGATGGGGCTTTGTGCACCCAGATCTAGTGGGAGGTGTCCCTGGGAGGTGGAACTTGGTGATCTTTAGGGTCCCTTCAAACCCAAACCATTCTTTGATTCTTTGACATCCCAAAAACATTGATGCCAAGTTGCTTACAGGTCATGTTATATTTCTAGTCTGTCCCATGGCTCTCCAACTGTCCTGGTTCCAGGAGGGACAGGGTTAATTCTCCTAGCAGGGCACAGGTATTCCATCCCATGTGAGCCATGCCCAGGGGGTAGTGGGGAGCTGGCCGGGAAGGGGAGGGGGACAGGAAGTTGGGGGGGGCGCATCGGGTGGTCAGAGACTGTCCCGGGTGCAGTCGGTGAGCGGTCGGCATTGTAATCATGTTTTCATACCTCTTTACCCGTGTTATTTGTTACTGGTTTGTTGTTCCGTTAAACTGCTTTTATGTCAACCCACGAGTTTTGCCTTTTTCTTCTGATTTTGCCCTCCCGACTGTGGACGGGCTCTAGAGTGAGTGGCTGCCACGTGGGTCTTTGTTGCCACCTGAGGCCAAACCACGACACCAACACAAGTGGTTACCATCACCCTGCTTAACAGGAAACCTTCATTCCCACACAGGATCTCTAACTAGATGACTGCAAACAACTAAAGGCACTAGTGTGGAATACACTGAGTGCAGAGATGAGTGTGCTGGAGGGCAGCAGGACCTAACTTGGTTGCAGTCCCAAACCATGATGATGAGCCAATAAGCCCATCAATTTAGAAGGTTTTAGTCACTCAAGTCAAAACAGGCTTTTAAAAGTGAGAATAGTTCCGTTTTATTATAATAAACAAAAGTACTCTAGAAGACTTATTTGCTCATAGCAAGAAAGAGGCCTGCTGCTGCAAGCCTATAGAACTGTTTCCATTCCCGAATCACATACAGCCCTCAAAAGGGCACTAAACTTTCATCAGAGCAGATAAACCTAAGCTGGAGGAAAATATAAAAATGTCAAGCACAGCATAAGCAAAACTATGAGACACATGCCTCAAACACTACGTATAATGTCCTCTACAGTACCTTCTCAGAAAACAAGTCTTCATAAAGCAAATTCTCCCCCTGCTGCAATAGCTGCACTGCTCTCCTGTCAGCTGAGGTGCTGGTGTTTTCATACACAAGCCACATTGGAGAAGCCTCGGCCAGCACACTGGTTCTGAAAACAAACTTTGAAAAGCACGTGTGCATGACAGGGTTAGGGCCACAGCTCATCTGTTACACTCTGATAAACTGTGTGGCAAAATGTAAGAAATTCCTCACACAATCCTTTTTCTTGAAAGCAAAACCTGGGCGTTTATGTAGCTATGCCTCAATGAGCTTGGGGAAGGCATCCCAGGAGGCCAGCCTTGCAAAGCTGAACACCGTGACATAAAGCCCAGTAAGAGATAAGCACACTGGCACAAGCAGCACAACCTTGATCAGCCTGAGCTGCTCTATCGTCTTCACTTGAAAACCATGGACTTACCGGCACAGACAAATTCTAGCCAATGGAGCTCTGTGCTTAATTAACTGAGGACAGTGCCCCAAAGCAAAAGGGATGCACAGTCACCTGTGAAAGCTAACTGCTCAGGACACTTCTGCAAATGTGCCAGCGTACAGAGCAGAAATTTTGTGGACTGCTTGACCTTGGACTAGAGCAGTCCAAGGTGGGGAGGTGGAAAGCTTTCCTGCTGTGCCAGCCCTGGACAGCCAGGGTTACTAACCTTTTTCTTCTGGTCATTGCATAACTACATGCCATAAAGGGCAAGAATCACTTTATTAGCTGCAGAGAAAAGAAGTCAAACGGACAGAGGATTTGGCAAAACCCCCAGAAGCATCTATCTTAGACATCCTAAAAGTAACAACAGTCATTCAAGACATAACTGTTTATACGACAAGACTCATTACATAGGAGGCCTGCCTATTTTTAGAGATAGATATCACTACAACTGAGTGCTAGATAAAACCAAACAATTCTTTTAAAAGGGTATTCCATCACTAATTATTCTAAACATCTTCTGCGTTCTGTAGTTTGGCCTGCTGCCACTCTCCAGCATAACAGCCCAGAGAATGATGTTACAACTTCACTCGCACGACACTCAAACAGCAGTGACAGATAACTCACAGAACAAGCAGCATGTCAGTACGAGTCCAACAGCCAGGATCAGCTTCTCACTGCTTCTGCACGCCAAAAAAACCCAACAAAAAACAAAAAAACACACAATCCTGTTTATGCTACAAAAACCAGGAAGTTTTAATTTACCGCTAAAAAAAGATTCCCCGAGGAATAAACATACTACAAACAGTGGCAGAAGCCCTTGAGCAGCAGCACCATGACTATGTTCAGAGCCGCAGGACTCAAATCCAGCACAGTGCAAAACAGAAACATCAACTGCGGTTTGTGCTGCTGCTTGAGAGAACCTACTGCAGATGGGGAAAAAAAAAAAAAAAAAAAAGAGGTTAGGCTCCTGAATGCAGATGTGTCTGCCCAAAGAACTAAATAAAACTCCAGGCCAAGCATATTTCCAAGGACCAGCCTGGCAGCTGTTGCCTACGCTGCTCATCATTCTATGTTGTGCTTTCAGCAGACTGAGCCTAGAGTTCCACCTGCTTCACAGCCTCCTCTCCAGCTAAGCCCCATCAACACTCCCTCACCCTGAGTTTTGAGAGATACATGGGCAGAAAGCAGGGCTGGAGCAGGCCAGCAGCTGCTCCTCAGCTCCAGGCCAGCAGGCATCATTCCAGAGAACCCAACGCACCTTAATTTCTACTCAATGTGCATTAACGTTTAGGCAACACAGACTTTTTGCACAGTGACTGACATTGCAACCACAGCTTTGTCCCAGCACCGCATAAATCCAATGAAACCCAGGCAGAACCACAAACCCCAGACCCACCAGGGGCCAAAGCAACAGATGGCATGCTAAAAAAAGGGCTTCTAAGGTATTTTAACCAGCCAGGAACGAGAGATGCCGCATTTCACGCCCGAGCTCCTCTCGCAAGGACGTGCCCGCCTTCCCCGCTGCAGAGGCCGAGCAGCGGGTGCTGGGCGGAGGCGGCCAGTCCCGGCTCCTCCAGAGGGAACACGCCGGCCCCGGGTGGCTGGGCGGTAGCCAGAAGGGGAGGGCGGTCAGGCCACCGCGACCGCCGAGCTCACCTTCCCCGCCAGCAGCGGGCTCCCGAGCGGCAGAGTAAGTACCCCGGTCCCCGCGGCCCCGAGGGGGAGGAAAAGGCACCGGGCTCGACCCCGCCCTCGCTCCAGGGCAGGCGACCGGGACTAAACTTCCCGCCGCCACACCACCCCCTCAAAATGGCTTCGCCGCCGCGGACCCTGGCCGGGTAAAGGCGCTCGGGAGCC
>VZTM01026601.1:85132-100324 GCA_013400555.1 Jacana jacana
GGGCCGGGGGCAGAAGACAGGCCGAGGCCGAGGCCGGGGCCGGCGTCCGGGCCTAGGCCTGCGCCAGAGCTAGAGTCTGGGCCTAGGCCTAGGGCTGAGCCCAGCCTCAGCCCGGCCCAGCCCAGCCCAGCCCGCTTTAGCCCAGTGTGGCACTGCCTGACCACCAGCACGCCGCTGCTACGCTGGCACTACTCATGCCCCACAGGTTCTCCAGGTGGTGGGGGGCTTTGGGCCAGGCCAGCTGGGCTAAGGCAGGCCCACTGCTCCCCAGCAAGACCTGTGCCAAGCCTCGGCAGGCAGGTGATAGTCTGGCTGGCTGTGCATGCTATTTGTCCTGTGCAGTGTGATGGGTGCCAGGACCAGCTTCCATGGGGGTCGGTGCTGGGGATGACTGATGTAGAAATCAGTCAGACCAAAATCACACGTGTTGCTGCATCAACAGTCTCGGTATTCAAACCTGGTGCTAAGAGCTTCATGTGCTTTCTTACCCATTTCTGTAGGGCACCTGGGTAGTGGCACCAGTATTGCAGTGCATTACATTCCCTTCAGTGCCCAGCATGGGCTCCAGGTGCAGCATCGAGCAGCTGCTCTGCTTGTGCCTGGCTTCCTCCCTCATCCCATTTATTCCTGACAGGGTAAGGACCCATACACACGTTCACAAGGAGTACAAAGAAGACCAGCACAAAGGACCATGCTGGAAACAACAACCTATTTTTATATTTCCTCCCTCACAGAGACAATCCTCTGTCTCTGCATTAGTTGGAGTGGCAGCACCCACAAGCAGGCAGTTCTTAGCCAGCAAAGGCTTCATCTCCACGAATGCCTGTCCATTTTCCCTTACCATACTTTATTTTCAGCACAAGAAATTTAACACTAGCTATTACTTTTCCCTCCAGCCTCTTTAGGATCAGCAATGAAGCCAGCAAGAAAGAAACTATGTTCCTCTATTCCATCTCAGTGTCATGGGCAGAAGCAGTTGTGTCCCCCCAGGTTGTTGGGAAAATCACTACCAGGGCAGAAATGGGGGGACAAGGCTGTGAATCAATTACCTTGACTGGTACGACTGATGATTATGAAAAACATTATTAGAGCAAGTGCTCCTGCCACTGGGATGGAAGAACATAGGGAAGTGCTGGCCTCCAGGACAGCTCTTCCCCCCACGCCAAGGACATCTGGATGACCCCTGCAGAAGAGCCAGAAATGCACCTGGGGATGTCCCCTTTGGCCCCTCCAGAGTCCAAGGGACAAGGAAAGGATCTCTACCAGCTCTGGTCCTGCATTGGAAAGTCACCACTGGGACGCCCATGAGGGTTCACATTGGGCAGATGGCACAAGCACAAGGGTTGGGTGGGAGGCACAGCATTCTCCTGGGCTCCTCATCCCACTTGATGGCTGTTCTGACTCCAGCACAGACCAACTTGGTTTCCTGACACTGTGGGGACAAAAAGGGCTCCCTCAGTGAATAGTGCTGGCCTTGCTGAGCTGCACTGCTGTAACGCAGTTTCTGATGCTTATGAAACCACGTTTGTCCAAATAGCTCCCTTTTTTTCTCCCTAATCTTCATCAAATCTTGGTAGTTTTTTTTTTGCTTGCTTTGATTTCTGTAATCTTACTTTAATAAATAAATTGCTTTTTAACAACGGCTTTTTCATCAAAGTCCTGAGACATGGGAAACATCAGACTGTTGCTTGTAAAACTGAGCACAGTGCCACAAGCCAAAATCAGCTTTAGAGTTTCCATGGCCTGAAATGGTTTTCCACCCCAGGGCAGCTTGATTTGCAAGCTGGCCTTGATCCTTGAGGTCCCCACACCACAGGACACATCTTGGAGCTCACTTAGCACCAGTGGGAGCAGGGGCATACCTGGCACAAGGCTTCTGCATGGGCTGAAGCACCCCCAGCATTCCCTAGCTATGGTTAATTTGCAGACCAGTGTCACCAGTGAGGCTTGTGCAGCATTAGAGGTCCCTGCAAGACATGGGATTTAAAGAGCTGAGATGACTGTGGGAGTGCCAAAGCCACAGATTCCATAAATGACCAGCTCTTCCCAGAAGCGTTGCTTGTGATTTCAGAAAATTTTGCCTTGAAATCTTGCCTAGCTGCCATGTCTGACTACCAGCTGAAACCTCCTGCTGGATTTTAATGACTGCATGTGCCCTCCACATTATGCACTGGCATCTTCTGCCAGCAGCTTGCCCACAAGCTCTGACCTAGTGAGCAAAGTCCAAGGTGAAGGACCTATGTTTCAGGATCCCAACAGCCTCTGAGGCGGGCACTGAATGCAGCCCTGCATGCTGGTCCTCCTGCCATTGTGACACATTGTTCTTCCAGGGCAGTTTCCACCCCACACCCACCATGCTGAACCCACATCTTACACCCAGTGTGCTGTTTCATCCAGATCTGCTTTTAGAGTCCTTGCCCTCACCTGAGGGACATGATGGATACACTGCCAGTCCTGTCATCTCCTCTGTCTCGCACCATCAACCCAACAGAAATTGCATCCTCAGAAAGCCCTAGCAGCATATCCAAGTTTGGTAGTTTCCCCTTGCTGTAGCCATATGATCCTCAGTGGAGCAGCAGCCAAGCCTAGGGAACCTGCTTCCAAAGCAATGCTGCAAAAAGGAGGGCGGATATTCTTCATTGGGGCGGTGGCTACATGCCAAGAAGACACTTGGGAAGTGCAGTTGCCTCTTCCACAACTTAGCTGCTGGCTGACAGCAATCCTTCTTAGAAAGGAGACAGGGCTGGGGGAAACATTGTGGTCTGCAACTCCCCGCTGGATCACCCCAGGCATGTAGCCAGCTTCCTGCAACCTCATCACATTCCACCCCTCCTGCCTGGGGCACTAGGCACCCTGCAGAGTGCTCACCTATTTGCCTCTCCATCTGCCCATGTGGAGTCTGCCATGCTCCCACACCCATTGCCACTGTGGTGCTGACCCTCACCCCATGCTGGGCTTATAGGCTTTAGCTGTGTATTTCTGAGCAGATTGCTGCAGAGCATGCAATTTAACCCTCTCATAAAAATCATCACTATCTCAATTATTCAGCATGCTCACCCCACTTCCCAAGCTCACTTGCTGATGTTTCCATGCAAATGAGAGAACAATTTTTTTGTTGTATAATTGGCCAAGACCCAGCTCCTACTTTGTAAGACAGACGTGCTTGTATTCCTTCTGCCTTTTTTACACACGATTGATTTTATGCATGTGCTGATGCCAGTACATGATACAGGTGCTTTGTAGATGATCTGTAACATTAATTTCTAAGGCCAGAGCACAATTCAATGCAGTTTGGCAACTCTACTTGCAGTAACCTGCTTGTGCACACCCTTGAATGACACCAAGATGCATACCTGTGCTTACAAGATGCTCTGTGCTGCGTCTGCACATGCCCGTGAGTATCCAAATTGGGTGCTGGCTGCCAGCCCAAGCAGGGTGCCCTGCCTGATGTTGTCCAAGAGCTAGCAGCAGGACAGCCCCAAGACTGAGGGGCTCTTGCACTGGGTTGGGGACAGGTCCCAGCAATGAGGATCTCCGTCCTTTAGGACTGAAGGAAGAGCGACATTGCCAAAGCAACTTCACACCAGCAGCAACACTCCTGTCTCCTCACTCCACCAGCCAGGGTTCCCTCCTGGGGCCAGGGTAGAGGAAGGGAGAAAGGCTCCAGGTTCCCCTCACCTATTGACTGTGCATATATCCCTGGGCTGAGCAGCTGTGGGCATGGGGCTGTGTGGTGCCATCCATGGCAAAGTGTCCCCCATGGGTCACATTGGGCAGGCATGATCAGAACCTAAAGTACAAGACTCCCATGGGGGGAAGTGTCAGCAGTGAACAACACAAGGTCTATTTTTAAATCATGAAGATCAAGGGAAGTCCCAGTCCATGCCCAACACCTACACCAGGCAGACCTGCACAGACCAGGAGCAGGAACAGTGGATAAATACAACATATGGGAAGCTGAGAGACATGGGGGACACAGCTACTGGAAGCCTGTACACACTGGTGAGGGAGATCAACATATGGTGCCTGCTTGGATGTCTACAGGCGTTCAACAGGTTTACCCACCAGCAAAGGATTACTAAGGATACCAAGGTGTAGTGGGATTAGGGGAAGAAAAAATTAGGAGCAAGATTGAGCAAGGGCTATTATGTACAAGAACAACATCTCTGGATCAAAAAACCCAACCTACAGACAGAGAGGTTGGAAAAATGTGTGAAGAAGCCTTGCTTGAACTAGTTTGCAACTTACCTTAGGTTGGCCACCATCAGCCACATTATCCAGGGCTCACCCCATGTTCCTGTGGGTTCCTGTGGGTTCCTGTTCTCTGCTTGGCTGAAGTTGCCTGTGTGGCACAATAAGCAATGTGGAGTATCCTGAGTGTTCACTTGGAGCCCACCACCAATGTCAGGTAGTGCAGGCAGGGAACTCCCTAAAGGAGCACAAGCTCTACCTGTACACAGAGGACCAAAAGGCAGGTGCAGGAACATCAACAGCTGTGCAAGAGTTCAGTGCTCTTCCTGTAGTAATACCTTCCCACTCCCAAATCACCAGCAAATGGGTTCATGAGACAGATGGCAGTTGTTTTACTTAGTGAAGTGGAAAGTGTTTAGATTAACCTTCGTACTGGTGAGCAGTGATTAAATGTACCTAGGACAGCTATAAATGCACTTGGATTAAACAGATCCAAAATAGCTGTAAACACAGTCACATACCCTTGGCCTGGCACACTAACATCGCTTCCAGTGAGGAGTCACCAGCCACGTCTTCAGGCCATGGTACAACTGATGCACTCATAAACCCATCAAACAGCAGTCAGGCTTGCAGGCCTCACAAGCTACAGGAGGCATTGATTTGCCCTCTGGCACAGCCCTCTCCTCCCTGTTGAGTTGGCAGAGCCTGCAGAGTTGATGGCTGAGAGCACCAGCATCCCCCAAGGAAGCAGCTCTCCTTCCTGCCGCTCACCTCACACATGTTGGTCTCTATCCCTCAATACCTCAAACAGTGCCTGGTAAAGCCAGACAAACCACATGTTAAATACAGATCAAGTTTTCAGCTGTGAGAATGGTCTGTCTTCATGGACCCTTCTGTATTCTGTCTGTCTGTCCTCTTGGGCTGGCTGAGCACGCAGCAAAGGGATGCGTGTGCCAGGGTGGTTATATCTTCCTCCATCTCCTTCCCCTGGGAGGATATCTTGGCAACATCAACCTTCACCTACCCAGGCCTGACATTAGTTCCCTTCCCAGCAGCTTCTTGTTTGGGAAATTTCTTTGTCTTGGCTTCCTGTCCTACATGTGCCACTGAAGCCAAGGCAACTGTCCCAGAAGCATAAGGTGTCGCACGTCACAATTTGTGCTGACATCTTCCATGGCAAACTGCATCCCATACACTCATCAAGCAGATCTGCTAGCTCACCATACTCACCATGCTGGGCAGCAAACCTGCTATAGCAGCCTCAACACCACCAGAGACCCCACCACACACCCATGGTTCCCATGCTGACATCTTGCTTCACTCAGTCACAAAGAGAAACTGCACTAGATTAAACCACAGAAATCCTCACTTTATGAAAACTGAGCATGGGGTCCAGATCCCACTGCTGCAGCCACCCACCTTCATCACCCCAGGGAAACACAGCAATCCCTTCAGTACCATAGAGGACAACTGCAGCTCCCTGCACATGCAGCGTTGACCCACACCAAGCAGATACAGACAGACCTGTATAGTAATGGGAGCAGTTCATGTACAAATCACAGCAAGTTCAAACATGGTCACTAACACACCCTGTCTGGCATAAAAGACTCATCTTTAAAGCAGAGATAACCCCTTAGATTATATTTTTAGGTGTCCTACTTGAAACCAAGTGATCTGGAAAATCTCAAAGCATTCAGATGCAAAGGTCTAAATCTTACTGATGCTCCTGGCAAAGTTCTGTGTTGTTTGCAATATTTAACAGCTTCTTCAAAAGGAAACAATTGACTTGGTTAGGAAAAGATACACCACAAAAATCCCCGCCCGTTGTTCAGCTGACAGACCTCCATCAGCGACGTTGCTCTTGATGTGAGCCTCAGTTTGCTTCCTGTACACAAGGAGACCAGGACCCAGTCTAGGTCTTGGAGCTCTTGGTGCAGCTGCTCCTGCTCACAGCCTGTTCCAGTGATGCACAAGGTTAGCGAGGTTGAATTCAGATCTTTTTTGAGACCTGGAAGTCACCTCCTTACCCCCAGAAAGCAAGTTTAGAGACACATTGCCAGATGATTCTACAGAGGTTCAAGGCTTGATGTGCTCCTGGGGATAGACTGATCAACAGCTGTGGTGAAGACATGCACTGGAAGGTAGCCAACCTTCCTGTGCATAGCATGCACTAGCCAGGGAGCAGAGAAGAACAAGCATCCTGCAGCAAAGACCCAACACTCCTGACATTCCTGCTGCTCCTTACCAGCTGCCACTGACACATCAGATACCGCATGATGAGCACAGATGGGAGCTGGACATACACCAGACCGGAACATAGCCCAGGGACTGCTGCCAGCTGGTGGAAAGGGGAAGCTGGGAGTCATTGCAATGAGTCCATGGCAGTGCCTCTGGTCCAAGCCGGCCGTCAGCACAAGACATCCAAAAGGGTGACTGTCAGTTTTAGGGGTTCAAGTGCAGAGTCCTCAGATCACTTCACTCAGAAGTGACTCAGCAAGACTCAGAATAAAGAAAATTAATCTGTCGTACTGCCATTCCTCTCTTAACTGATGTTGGTATGAAGGAGGTGGTGCCAACAGCCACCCTCCCAACATCCAAGAAAAGGTCCTACCGCTACAGTTGGCTGTGCTGCCTATACCCTGCATTGGTCATACTCCCCTGATTTCTCTATGCCAGCCCAATGCACCATATCAGAGCATTTACTGACAAAGCCAGTTCAACTAAAGCAGTGTGGATTAACTGGTTTTTGCAGTTCATTACTGACTGTAGTTACTAGGAAGGTTCAAGTACACACAGGGAGCAGATGATGCACTTCCAGGGATCAGTTCCCAGTCATGGGCCACTGGACAACTTGCTGGCATGGCAAATGGCTGCCACTTGGGTGTCAGTTTTGCACCCAGACTGGTACAAAACTGAGGAACAAAACTTGCTGGTGCAAAACTACCTGGGTGCAAAAGTTCATCAAACTGGTGAGCTCCATTGGGCTCACCTGCCTGCTCTAGCTATCACAAGCTTTCCCTGGCTGCCACAGAGTCAGCCAGCTCAACCCTGCTGGTATCTGCAGCATAGACATGTCCCTTGGTGCTGGAGCTGGCAGGGGTTATACTGGCATAAGCCATCGCATGTGCTTAGCTCTAGAAAGCCATGGGGCAAGCACAGGTGATACTTCAACCAGAGCATAAGCAAAAGTCTGCCATAAATTATCTTTTCCATACATGAAGGGGATGAGGGAACTCACTTCCACAAGGTCTGTAAAGAAAACTTTCCAGGACAGACAAGCCAGAAAGCAGAAAGGAAGAGGGAGCTTATGTAATCACCCTAGAGATTTCCTTGGGTTAGACGAAGGGTTGGGGCCAGATCCACACGATTCACCACACTTACTGAGGCATGCTGCTGGCCTGATGCAACCCCTGCTCCAGCAGAAACAAAGCATGACGAGCCATCACTGGTACTAGGGTGAAACATGGGAGTTGCAAGAACTGCTGTATAAAAAAAAGTCCCTTTGCAACACGCCAACCAAAGATGCTACCCATGAGCTGCTGGTGAAGGAGAATCCCTTCCACCCACCACTTTGGGTGCTTTACGTGTAGCAGAAAATATCCATTGGTACCACCAGACAGACAGGATACCCAGGCTTCTGCTTTCAAACATAGTTCAGTAACCAGGTTTCAAGGGCAAAATTACCAAGAAAGAAAACAGCTGTGAAAAGTAGCCCCAACTTTTTCCAGTCCTGTGTTTGTGGTGCATTTGCTGCTTACTCACTTCTCGCTAAGTCTAGATCGTCTGGGCCAGGTCCCCACCCTTCCCTCCAGCACAACTGCTCCTTACAGCCTGGAAGCTATTTTTTCCCACCCTGCTATATGAAGGAATAAAAAAAAAAATTGGCATGGAAGCTTTTATCATCCTGAAAACATGCCAATTGCGAAGGCAGCTCTGTGTTGCAGACGCCTGTTTCCTGGCAGATAGAAAGTCCTTTGCTTAACCACCAGGCCTGCAACAGCAGGCTGTGAACTTAGTTTCAAATAGTCATGTTTAACTGGTGCTAAATACCCAGGAGAGCAGCATTTTCAAACAGCAGGGTAAGAGCTAGACACAGAGCCAAGGGGCGGTGTCAGCACATCTGAGGTAAAGAAAAGGTGTCAGTGTGCTGCATGGTGATGCTGTGCAGTGAGATGGAGGGCCACCTGCATGGGTACAGCTACCAAGCAGTACCGAGTGGGGTTACCTGGCTCAACACCTCTACCTGGTCAGTCACCCCTTTGCTTCATGGGTAAATGAAGCTTCAGCTCTGTTGGCTCCACGAGGTTTGAAGGGAAACTCTGACCATAACCACCACAGTTGGCAACTTAAAGGTGCAGGGAAGTCCATGTGCAGGCTGAGACATGGGAACAGCCCCTGCCTTGATGCCACCTTGGAAGAGCTACACAAATAACAGAACCCTTCACCCCAGTTATGCTTTTTGGGGGTCCAAAGTGCTCAAAGCTTGTTTTGCACACAGAAATCCCTTTTCCACTCCAGCCGCCAACCAAACTCCAGGGCCTCTTCCAAAAAGAGGATGAGAAAAGGATGCATTCCTGTCAGGATTTGATACAGTCTCCACAGTATCCTCCTGGAGAAACTGGCTGCCTATGTCTGTGGTGGGAGTACTCTCCACTGGGTTAAAAACTGGCTGGAGGGCTGGGCCCAGAGAGTGGTGGTGAATGGAGTTAAATCTAGTTGGTGGCCAGTCACAAGTGGTGTCCCCCAGGGTTTGGATCTTTATCAATGATCTGGTTGAGGGGATCCAGTGCACCCTCAGTCAGCGTGCAGGTGACACTAAACTAGGTGGGAGTGTCAAGTTGCTGAGAAGAAAGTGGTCTGGAACAGAGGTGCATGGGACAATTTAAACAGTCAGCTTACTTTGTGCAAAATAGATAATGCCCAGAAAAATCATTCGTGTCAGGTGAAATCACCACTCCCGCTGGATCTCTGCAAAGCACAGTCATGATGCACTGCATGCATCTCCAAAGGAAGGGATATGACCCCACCTGTAGTGCACAACCAAGGATGACATTTTATACATTTGGCTGTGGTATCTCTCCAGCTATCACACCTACTTGTGATGTGCAGAGCAACACATGAACTGTGCTGCAAAGGAAAGCAGAGCACAGCGTAGCTACTGCATGATTGAGCCATACAAGAAGGTCAGGGGTCTCTTTGTGTGTCATCTAAAAACCACAAGACAAAGAAAGCTGCAAAGCTCTCACAAAGTACAGAAGAGAAGCAATGGAAATCCTCCTACGTGCCACGCAAATTGTCTTCTTTCACTCCTGCCCTCCAGACACACTTCTCCCTCTCTGAGTGCCCTGCTCACTAACAAGAGGAGCAACCTTCATCCTCCTTTGTACTTGGATGTCATCACCTTTTTAATCTCTTGCCTTCCCTCCATTTAAGTACAAGGATGGCACCCTTCTCAGGAGGCAGCTAGCTACAAGATGGAGTAGAGGGGCAAACAGTAAGCTTATGGAGAAACCCCCCCCTAAAAACCTTAGCTTGGTCCAAGACTTAGTCACATCTTGGGCTGTTGAGAGCCAGAGGAGCTGCGGGCCGTGGGCAGGAGGTGCTGTTAGTGCATAGCCCCATCCAAGGGGGCTCTCCAATGCAGTGCCCAGCCTGCATAACATGAGCAGTGGATGCATGGCTGCACTTGGGACTGGCATTCAGACCTCAAAATCCAACATTGGCCTAAAAGAAGCTCAGTTAGCTACAGGTAAGAAGAGAGCAAGGAGGAACCAAACATGAGGTGGAGAGATATTTCAAGTTGTTTAACCCCACTACAGCCCTCTGCTCCAGAACCCAGTTCCTGTAGGGCATGCCAATGAACAGTACAGCAGTGTTCCCCTGCCAGCACTGACATAGGAGCTGTCAGGGCAGAAGACAGCCCTGCCAGTCCTCTGTCAGCCAGAGAGCAACAGGGTGAAGAATGGACATAGCCAGCATCTCTCTGTGGCCTGTGCCAGGAGAATGCTCCTGCCAGGTCTTGGGGGAGGAGAGGTGATGTGGTAGCATTCCTCTAACAACAAGCAGCATCAGCTACAGCATTCACATTGCCAGGGCTGAGGCCTAAAAAAATCTGCCTTTTTTCAACAGTGCCAGCCTAGAGGGAGAAACGGAAGCATTACTAGTGACACAAGAGACAGGTATGATCAAGGTGCCTGCCACTCCCATTGCAGCTGGCTTTAGGCACTTAGCTGCAACTTCCATGTTCTGTCTGGGCATGAGAATGAATTTCTTTCTTAAAGGTTTCAGAAACTCCTCAGAGTTGACCTGACAGAGGTAGGCTGCTTTTCCAAGGTTCAGAAGCATCAGAAAACTTTTTGTAAGGTTCAAAACACAGCACTGACATTTTGCAGTGTCAAACCAGGATAATCTCAAATAGGGAACAGCCTTGCCTTCAGTTGTCCCCACAAAAATTCAATGTACTTTTTGAAAATTGGTGTTTGGTAGAAGGAAAGGCCTCCCCCTGCTGCAGCGGTTCCCAAGCCCAAACACATAAATGACCAACTGAAATTCACAGCCTGCAGCCAGGACATAGCTTGGGATTCTTCCTATATGGCAGGCCAAGCAGGGAATGTGACACAGGCCAAAATGTATGAGCATCACCCACAGAAAGCACACACTTCCAGTATAGGAGGCCAGTCTATGAGTAGACATGACCTGCAATGATTCCACATGGCTGCTATTGCACACTGCATCAGCAGTCTAATGGTTCACATGGAAATAACCACATTCTTTTAAGCCATTTTTCCAGTGATAGGAGTACGCTCATATTTTAATTAGTATTTACCAAAACAAGAGCCAGAAAAACTCAGTACTGTGTGAAAGTGTTTATTCAAAAGCTAAATTTCTCACATAAAACAGTGTCTTTGAACAGCAGCATCGGTCCCTACACACAGCCTTCTGGGATCCCGGTCTTGGGGCCTTGAACCATCTCAACAGAGTAACAGGGAGTATTGTTTCAGAGCTGTCAGAAAGCGGAGGGAAACCATACAAAACAGATACATTGCCACTGGCACAATTTATGAAATTGTGCCTCTCACAAGAAGAGGAAAGGTGTCAGGACACTTCACAGGAAGTTCAATATCTGCAGAAAGATCTCCCAGAACACCCTGCTCTCCGTGTGTTGCTTGCCAAGGAGCAGCTGCCACTGTCAGGAGACAATTGCATTATTTCTGCAGACAGAAAACAGGACTGTTGGATTTCACAATATGCTGATTGGGATTGAAGTGGTTGAGAGGTCATGTTCGTGATGTGCTCCTTTGCAGCCTGGAGCCCTCACACCAGCATGTGTGCATGTTTGGCCCCAGTTTACACCCTAGAGGGGTTTACCTTCTTCTTCCCCCCTCAGCCTCTTGGAGAGATGCTCGCTGATGGTCATGAGGGGGTTGGCTCTATAACTGGGATTAGTGATGACCTCATGAAACCGAGCCACTTCCTCCTCCCTGAGGAAAGAAAAAATAACATACAAATGCTAAGTGCCTCATGCAAAATGAACTGAGCAGATAAGAACAGAAGTCATAAAGCAGTGGGCTTTATGACAGGGTACAGACAAAATGATTCTGGGTGTAATGCTCAGAAAGAAACAGTGCAAGAAATAAACCTGATTTACCAAAGGGCAAAGTTCAAATTGCTGCCAGCTTCCTGGGAGCCAGAGACTTGATCTCATGCTACACAGATAAAAACAATCATGTTAAGTGTCCAGCATCACTTGGAAATGGTTTTTTTAGAGCTTTTTCCTAGTAATCAGGAGCTGTGGGTATATGGTAAATCACTAAGAATGAAAACTACTTCAGAGTGCACTAGCACAAAAGCATTCTGCTTTTGAGAGCTCATTATTATTATCATCCTCTTTATTGTTCAACGTAGAGCGTTGGTGATCCTATGCACACTAGTTAAACACTGTGGGAGTAGCATGACAATTACCTTTGCATGCTTGGTCACAGCTTGTTGCTAAATGGTCTTGTCTCAAAAAGCAAGCAAGCAGGGAAGAACAGCGCAGGAGAAGTGTAAAAAGAAGTAAGTTTTCACATAAGTCACATCCATTGCAAGGCCCCCATCCACTTAAATATGAGGAAAAACTTCTTCACAGTGAGGGTGATGGAACACTGGAAGGGACTGCCCAGAGAGGTTGTGGAGTCTCCTTCTCTGGAGACATTCAAAACCTGTCTGGACACGTTCCTGTGTGACCTGATCTAGGTGTTCCTGCTCCGGCAGGGGGATTGGACTAGATGATCTTTCAAGGTCCCTTCCAATCCCTGATATTCTGTGATCTCACTCAGACATCATGCTAGGCTCTCTACAGCCCAGCTAGACACTCATCTCCATGTTCTCAGTAGTTGCTGTGGATCAGCAGAGTGCTCTTCAGATTGCAGCTAGTTTTCTCTCTAGTAGGGCCCTTCCATAAGGAACCGATGGAGAAGCCAAACCTGAAGCTTGGGTTGTGGCAGCTGAGACAACAGGGTGAGGCTTAACGAACCTCCAGTACTAACAAACATCCTGGTAAATAAACTTCAAAGACCTTCCTCCAAAGCTTTTCTCTCCCAAGAAGCACAGACTTCCCAGACCACTATGGTAGGATACATGTCACTATTCAGTACATCTGTGCAGTTTTGTGCAGAGGAGAAGAAGGGGGGCACACAGGGGATCAAAGGCTTGCTGATACAGGAGATTGTCTTGGAGTTGCCTATTCAGATTTAGATCTGTATACAAATCCCTCCTCTGGCAGTGTTCCTGAGTTCCAGCACAATGAGACACACTGGTGGCACTTGAGGCCATGACCCTTAGGGTTCTGCAGTGAACTAAGCAGGGACTCATCCAGACAGACAGAACTGAGCAAAGAAAGGCATCCCAGCACCAACACTGGCCAATTTCAGATAGAGAATATTCACAGAGTGTGCTGGAAAGCAGTGCTGGGATCTGTAGACTGACTGTTCTCCTCAGCCTCAGCTTGAAGTTGAACAGCTCAGAACTGGCAGAAATCCTGAAACAGGGATCACAGACAGCAAAGGCTGCCAGATCACAGTGCCTCAGGAAAGCTCCGCAGAGGGGAAATTAAGTTCTTTGATGCCTGGTGGCAGTATAAAATATACAACAGATTATACAGAAGAATAAGGAGATGCCAGACCCTTAACCAAGCCCAGGAATTATACAAAAGCATTTAGTGCTTCATTTTACAAGAAAAGGTTTTGCAGATACCAACGGACAGGTGTGCTCATATGGGACATATGGCATGTTACTCAGCATCCCAGAGGTGTTACAACAGAGAGCTGTAGCTCCTGATGCTATGCAGAGTTCCAGGAGCTCCTCACCTACACAAGCACAGGAGGTTTTCCTGAAGGGTATCAGCTAGAGCTACATGGGGCCTGATGTCATAAGAGACTGAGCCACATCGGATAGCCAGATGTTGCAGCTCCGATTCAGCAAGCCAAGACACGGGACACACCACCATACACAGGAGGCTCAAGCCGTCTTGTCATTTTCAGCGAGGCAGGGAAAGTGAACTCTCAAAGGAGCAAGTGCAGACTCCTGTGCTCTCTTCACTTAGCTGTTATATCCGACAGAAGAGGAAGCAGACTTGAATTGACTTGCCCATTTAGAATTGATCGAGTCTGGCAGGGACAGAAGGACACTCACAAACACCCTGCACTATGTAAAGGGGAAGATCAATGCTGCCACCTCTTCTAGGGCCTTCAGGTGTGCAAGACGGAAACACTGGAACTGACTGCTTAGAGAGATATTAAAAATCTCATTATCTCATCCTTGAAGATATTCAAAAGCCATGTGGACATGGTCTAACCAGCTCCAGGTGACCCTGCTCAAGTGGAGGGCATGGACCTGCTGACCTCCGGAGGTCCCTTCCAGTCTCAGCCATTCTGGAATGCTCAGCAGGGACTGGACACTTATAACTGAATACTTACAAGAGCTGGCATTTCTGAGCTTGTTTCATCAGACAGAAGTCTGCTGGTTCTGCCTTTGCTTCTAAATGGCTGTGAAGAGAAGAAACAAAAGAAGTGAGTGAGTGTTACAGACGAGCAGTAATTTAGCAATTGCTGTGGAGATGGAGAGTCCAGGGATTCTGCATCTGCCTTCCAAGAAAGTATAGGTAATTGTCCTGTATGGAAATTGCCCCGAAAGGCAATTATTCCCGTTAGCCAGCCACTAATGGAGATGCAAACTCCTTCCACCACACTCTGACAACAGTTCAGGAGTCAGGACTGAGTGGGCAGGAGGTAAATGAACTAAAGAAAAATTGGTCCACAATTCTAGAACTGGTCCATGCCCAGATCACTTTCTGCTTACCACTAGCCTCCAGGTCAAATCGATACTGCTGCTTAGAGAAAAGATCCCATCGAACTTCCCCTCACCACCACCCCTCACCACCTTCCACTTATCACCTCTGCACATCACATGGTCATTGCTAACTCTGGTGAGCTCCAGCATTGACAGACATCAGATATAGACAGTGCTAAAGTTACTCAGCAAGAAGAGGGAACTGCCAACCCTACTCTGAGTCCTGTGGTGGGACCACTGGGGTATAATGTGTAATTTATATTTTAAGATAAAGAATCACAGAATTGTCTAGGTTGGAAGGGACCTTTAAGATCACCTAGTCCAACCATCAACCTAACTGATAAAAACCATCACTAAACCAATGGCAATATTCCTTTCTCCTGTGAACACATATCCTCACCAAAGGTAGTTTTTGCAGCTGCAGTTTAAGTCAGCTGCAAACAGATTAGCTAACAGACCAATAAAGGGGATATCACCGTGGGAGTCTGCTATAGACCTCCCAACCAATGTGGGGAGGTGGATGAGGAATTCTATCAGCAGCTGGGAGAAGTCTCACAGTCACTTGCCGTTGTTCTCGTGGGGGATTTTAACCTCCTGGGTATCTGCTGGGAATACAACACAGCAGAGAGGGAACAATCCAGGAGGTTCCTGGAGTGTGTGGAGGATAACTTC
>VZTM01026601.1:100918-134777 GCA_013400555.1 Jacana jacana
CCAGGGGATCAGGCCTAGTCAGCATGGGTTTAGGAAAGGCAGGTCCCGCCTGACGAACCTGATCTCCTTCTTATGATAGGATGACCCAATTGTTGGATGGGGGGAAGACAGTGGATATAATACTTCTGGACCTTAGAAAAGCATTTGACACTATCCCCCACCACATTCACATGGAAAAACTGGCTGCTCATGGCCTGGATGAGCGTACGATCTGCTGGATCAAGCACTGGCTGGAAGGACGATCCCAAAGGGTGGTGCTCAATGGAGTTAAATCCAGCTGGCGGCCGGTCACAAGTGGTGTTCCTCAGGGCTCAGTATTGGGGTTGTTGAGGGACATGGTGTAGGGGAGAACTTGTAGAGTAGGGCTGATGGTTGGACTGGATGATCCCAAGGGTCTCTTCCAACCTATATGATTCTATGATTCTATTCTATGATTCTGTGATTCTAAAGAGAAAGTACAAGAACAGAGCTTCACCTTTTGCCATCAAACATGGGTTTTGAGAAACCATGAAGTCACAAGAAGATGGACTCATGGAATGGAGGATGGTGCACTATGTACAGCCGAGGCACAGTGGCAAGCATAGATCTGCATCCATTTCTTATTCCTGGGCAAAATCCAAGGAGATCAGAGGTGTAATTCAATCCTGCACAGGATGCTGGAAGCACATGGTGCCCAATCCCAAGCAGCAGCAGAGATTTACCAAAAAGCCAAGTACTTAGCAAAAGCAAGGGACACACAGGAAAAGCATTTGGGATTCGAAGTGCACAAGGGGAGTTGCTGGTAGAACTGGACATTAAGAAAATGAGAAGAAACTTCTGTTCTGCAGGATTGCACAGATACAGAGGTAAGCAGGAGAAGCAAGTGTAGAACAGGGTTTGCTTTCACAGAACAGCTACCCTATGATTCCCCCTGGGGCTGAGCTGAAATCCACAGCCCAAGGTGGAGAAGGCGGTCTGCCTCCCACCCCTCTGTTGGGGGAAGGCTCAAGGAGGAATCTTCCCTTAATGGTGGGTGCTAGGGGCCAAGGCCTCACCCAGCTGATCTGCCACAGAGCCCTTCTGCATTCTCAAGGTTAGGAACCATGACAGTCTCTCACTTTCCCTTCGAGACAGCAGGATGTGTTCTCATTGGCAATGTTACAGTAACCTCCTCTTCCTATTTTGTTCTCTGATCTGCTGTCCTCCTTTCTTTTATTCTGCATTCTTCCTTTTTTCCTCCTCTCTTCCCCCACGTTCTTTCACCCTACTCACTTTCACTCTCCACTCAATCAGCTCCTGCTCCTTTTCCTCATCTCTCCCTCTCCCCATTCTGGCCTGTTATACTTCTCCATGAGGGGGATCCAGGAGGACCCAAGCTGCTGAGGGCTGCTCTCACCACTGCCCTGATCACATCTGATTTACCCTCAGCCCAGCACAGTGTGCCCCAGTATCAAAGCTTCCTGCCAATCCAGACAAACCCAAACAGACTGGATGTATGTCAGCCAGCCTCTACAGCAGAGACCGTGCAGGAAACATCAGCCAGGCAGATCAATGACTGTGCGCTCCCGTACCCTTCAGTCCCTCTCGAGGTCACCCCAGCACTGCTGGCATTACAAAACAGGCCCGAGAGCTCACAAGGAACAGCAATCAGCAAGAGCAGACAAACAGCTACAGGAGTTTGAGTAGATCCCATCAGACTGCTGTGTCCACTGGTACTGCAAGACACAGAAAAGAGCAGGAAGCATCTCTGCCCTCTTCATGTTCATTAGCTGCTGGGCACAGGAACAATTTCTTCTACTACTGGATTGCTCACAGAAGCACAGAGAAATCCCTTCTCAAGTGGGATGGCAACCCACGGTCACAGAGTAGAGGCTTGCCAAGTGTGTCACCAAGTCACCATGGCAGTACCTTCAAAGGTGAGTAGCTCTGCAGCAGGCGACAACACACATCCTGTACCATACATGTGCCCCAGAGGCTGTGCCTTGAGACAGATTCCTCTGCAGCACACCATGAGGGAGTGGGGCTGCTTCAGGCTGTGCAAGCTCACTTTTGCTTTCAGCCACCTCACCATTTTAGAGGGCTTGGTGTTTCTGAAGGCTTTTCAGTTCCACTCAACAGCTCTGCCCCATTGGTCTGGCAGGTTTGAAAGGCTGCTGCCTGCTCACTTGGACCATGTTAGTAGCCCTGTTTCATTACACTTCATTGCCTTCATTCATTATAAAATAGAATTAAAACCTCCTGCTTGCTTACCCAGCAGGAGATCAAATTCCTGGAGAATCTAATCTTTTATTAATAATGCTGACAAATCACCAGAGTATTACACTTCATTTATGTAATGACTCAAATCCTATAAAAGCCTTCACTATTTCAAACACATATGCACACACATCCTCATGCAACACAGGAGGCTATGAGACAACAAGGGGAAGAGCACTGTAGCTCCTCCATGCCAGAACCAAGAGGACTGCTTTTTGGTTGGCATGTCCCAGGCAATTTGGGTGACATCAGTCAATGCCAAGTTTCCACCTCCGATGTATGGTGCTGGCCAATCCTCAAATTCTCAGCAAGGGATGGGCTTCTCTACCCTGCTGTGCGACAGCCCCACTGGGCTTTCTAGACATTAGAGCCTTGCAGTCAAAGTGAAAACAAAGCCCCAGTATGAGCTCAGGCTTCAAGAAGGAGAGGAGGGCTGCCACTCTTCCACACAAGGTCTGGGTTTGGAGAGAGAGCTGACAGTGCTTCTCTGAGGACGTCAGGCTGGAGATTCATACAAGAACACAGAAAGTTTCCATATGTGCCACATATCCTCTGCTGTGAAATGTACTACAGAACAGAAGAGCAATTGCCATGAGCCAGCTGGAAGGACCATTTTGGCCACCATTCTGGCCAAAGCAGCCTACAGCAGATGGCCAGATATAAGAAAGACCAAGGCAAGTGTACAGCCACATCCTCTCCAGTATTTGCAGCTCAGAGATCTTGTACCAGATGCAGTTTATATACATGCAGTAACCCTCCATAGAAGCTCTCCTCATTGGATTTGTCAGATCTCACCTGAACCCACAGCCTTTTCTCTGCCACAACATCCTGCAGCAAAGTCCTGTGTGGAGCAGCGAGCCTCCTGCTTGCACTGAACTGGCTATTCACTAGCTAAGTTTGATGTCCTTTATTCCTCATACTTGGAAAGAAGATTAACTACTTCCTAACCACATCGTATTTGATTTTATAGACTATTACATTCTCAAGCCTCTTTTCCTCTATATACTGTCCAGGCTGAGTGAGTACTCCCCAGTTCATTTAGTCACCTCTTGCACAGAAGCTGTGCCAGATCCTCCATCATCATCCATGTCAGCCATCTCTCAGCCTTTCCCAGTTCTTCTTAAGCTCATTCAGAACTTCAAGCTGCAGTGACACCATGTATTTGTACTAGATTATGCAACCAGCCAGGAAAGCAATCCCTAAAGGAATGACCTTACCTGTTCTCCCTCCTCTATATGTACTTTCTGCAAGCCACTCTTCTTGATAGCAGGGGCTCACAGTAGAAGAAGATCAGGTTCAAGATCACCTAAGGAACCTGAAGGTGCATAAATCCATGGGAACTGACAAAATCCATCCACAGGTCCTGAGGCAGCTGGTAGATGAAGTTGCTAAGCTGCTTTCCATCATATTTGAGAAATCGTGACAATGTGGCAAGGTTCCCGCTGACTGGAAAAAGGGGAACATTGCCCCGATATTCAAAAAAAGGAAAAAAAGAAGACCCAGGGAACTACAGGCCGGTCAGTCTCACCTCTGTGCCTGGCAAAATCATGGAGCAGATCCTCCTGGAATCTCTGCTACAGCACATGGAAAACAAGGAGGTGATTTGAGACAGCTAACACGGCTTCACCAAGGGCAAATCGTGCCTGACAAATTTGGTGGCTTTTTACAATCCTGCCACAGACTTGGTGGACAAGGGCAGAGCAACAGACTTCATCTACTTGGACTCATGCAAAGCATTTCATGCTGTCCCGCACAACATCCTGGTCTCAAAACTGGAAAGTCATAGATCTGGTGGATAAGGAACTGGCTGGATGGCTGCACTCAAAGGGTTGCGGTCAACGGCTCAATGTCCAAGTGGTACTTGGTAATGACTGGTGTTCCTCAGGGGTCAGTACTGGGACCAGTGCTAGTTAACATCTTTGTTGGAGACATGGACAGTGGGATAGAGTGCACCCTCAGCAAGTTTGCTGATGACACCAAGCTCAGTGGTGCGATGGACAGGCTGTAGGGAAGGGATGCCATCCAGAGGGACCTGACCAGGCTGCAGAGGTGGGCTAGTGCAAATCACATTAAGTTCAACCAAGCCAAGTGCAGGGTCCTGCACCTGGGACGTGGCAATCCCAAGCACAAATACAGGTTGGGTGGAGAATGGCTGGAGAGCAGCCCTGAGGACAAGGACTTGGGAGCGATGGCTGATGAAAAGCTCGACATGAGCTGACAGTGCGCACTGACAGCCCAGAAAGCCAGATGGGTCCTGTGCTGCATCAAAAGAAGCCTGGCCAGCAGGTCACGGGAGGTGATCCTATCCCTCTCCTCTGCTCTTGTGAGACCCCACTTGGAGCACTGTGTCCAGCGCTGAAGTCCTCAACATAGAAAGGACATGGACCTGTTGGAATGGGTCCAGCAGAGGGCCACGAAGATGATCAGAGGGATGGAGGGAGCACCTCTCCTATGAAGACTGGCTGAGGGAGCTTGGCTTGTTCAGCTTGGAGAAAAGAAGGCTCTGGGGAGACCTTACAGCAGCCTTCCCATATCTGAAGGGAGCCTACAGGAGAGCTGGGGAGGGACTCTTTGTCAGGAAGTGTAGTGACAGGACAAGGGGTAATGGCTTTAAATTGGAAGAGGGTAGATTTAGATTAGATATTAGGAAGAAATTAATTTTTCACTGTGAGGGTGGTGAGACACTGGAACAGGTTGCCCAGGGAAGTTGTGGATGCCCCATTGTCCTGGTTCTGGGAGGGACAGGGTTAATTCTCCTAGCATGGGCACAGGTATTCCATCCTATGTGAGTCATGCCCAAGGGGTAGTCAGGAGCTGGCAGGGAAGGGGAAGGGGACTGGAAGCTGGGGATGCACGACGGTGAGCAGTTGGCATCGTAATCATGTTTTTATCCCTCTTTATCCGTGTTACTGTCACTGGTTTGTTGTTGTGTTAAACTGCCTTTGTCCCAACCCACGAGTTTTGCCTTTTTCTTCTGACTTTGCCCTCCTGACTGTGGAGGGGCTCAAGTGAGAGCATCTCCCACATGGTTCTTTGTTGCCATCTGAGGCTAAACCTCAACACCCATCCCTGGAAGTGTTTAAGGCCAGGCTAGATAGGGTGTTGAGCAACCTGGTCTAGTGGGAGGTGTCCCTGCCAGGCTGGAACTTGATGATCTTCAAGGTCCCTTCCAACTCTAACAATTCTATGGTTCTATAACCCACCCTCTGACTGGGATAGTTGACCTGAGTGTCAGAGCATCAGAAATAGCCCTTCGCTTTCAGTACAATAAAGGTAATGGAAACATCATCTTTCTGTTCTTCTCCAAAGGCACACTGCAAGCTAGTGGGGTGAAGAAAGAGCCCAGCCAGCACATGAAGCTCTGCTCAAAGGGCTTGAACTACCTCAGGAGAAAGCCTGAGGGTCTTGAAGGACAGAAGGACAGAAAGGCTGCAACATGTCAAGTCGATTCTCAGGTGAGCTCAAGCAGCATAACACTCGGGACACTTGTGTATCATTCCTGCAAATCCAGGACATCTGGTTGCTCCCAGCCTGTCTGATGCCAAGTCTCATTTGAGCAATACAGTTGCCCTCTTAGCTGTTGATTCAGAAGACATATCTTAGCTTTCTTCTTGTGGTGAATAAAGCATGGAAAGAGGTGAAATAGAGCTGAGAATGAAGCCCTGGCACCAAGCTTGCATTGCCTGTAGCTACAAGCTAAGCTGAAGGGCACTTCATCCTGCAAGAAGAGAAATACACAGCCCATCCCTAAATTGCACATACCTCTTGGGTAGCTTCCTGCCCCTGCCACCTGTTGTCAGGTCGGAGAGTTCAGGTAGGGCTTCCATCAACGGCTGCATGTCTCCCACCACAGGGGTTGCTTTCCGCTTTGCTTCAGCTTTTTGCTTCTGCTTGGCTAGCTTCACGCCTTCTATTTCTGAATTAGAAACAAGTCATTACTGGAGGAATGGGAAGTGTTCGCAAGAGATAACCCTTGAGCTAAGAAACTCATAGGCTGCTTCACCTTCTACAAAAACAACAGGCCAGAAGTGATATCAACCAGGGAAAGACTGAAAAGAATACATCTGGGTAGTTCCCTCCCTGTGTTTGCTTATGACTATATACATCTCTACTGACATTTTCAATGGGAAGTGAAATCCTCAGACTGATTTTGATTGAACTGTTTCTATTCCTTCCTTGTTCATTGCTCACAGCAACATAGCACAAGACTCCTGGGTGGAAAAAAAATACGCTGACCTTGCATGGAATCAAGACAGAGAAACAAAAGGGGAAGAAACAGACAAAACGGTCAGTTCCACATGTGGCATTGAACAATCACAATCCCATCTCTGCCTTGCTCTTGGAACAAACAAATGGTCTCCTAGCACAGGCACAAAAGATGGACTTAATTTAAATTGTTTACTTAGTTTGGAACAAGCCAAGGTCTCACCTTGGTGACTCATGATGGAGCTCAGTCAGATGTTAGATAAACTGTGCCTTTAGAAAAGCATGGCATCAAGAGGCACATGCAGGGGCAGCTGGCTTTTCCTCGAGACCTTGTTCAACAGTCTCCCTGCTGCAGCTCTAAGCTAGACTACAGGCATATAAGGCTCTACAAATGTTATGGCAGTCTCCTTTCTAGGCCATGGAAAGTGAGCATTGAAAGCTTCAGGCTTCTGCCTCAGTCCTTGAAGCTTCCACGTGTAGAAAGAGATCCTGAAGTTGCCCAGGCCTTACAGAGCCAGCAGCCTCCAGGGCAAGTGCCAGCAGAACACGTTCTTCTCCAGGACAGCCCAAAAAAAGACCAGCACCGTTACAAGCCTCTAGCAGAGCTTCAAGATGCCCAAATCTGTCCCAGGAATCCCTTGACAATGCCACCAGAAACAGCTAGAGCTCAGGGAGATCCATGGGCTCCTTTTCCTTCTGCCAGGTGATCACCAGGCCTGGAAATCTGGTGCATTGCCTTGACATCCACCTTGTTGAGGCTGCAGCAGAATAGCTGGCTTCTGCTTATTGCCTTGTACAATGAGCATATTGCAAGGACAAGCCTCAGAGCTGAGCCAGAAACTCCTTGTCTGGACATGACGGAGCACAGTGCCAGCAGCTGGTGACACAATGAGTACCAACAGCTTCCAATGAAGCATGGCCACAAAAGGAGGACTAAATCAGCACAAGTGTTTTTGGCGGGAACTCAAAAGCAGCCAGTCCCACTTACAGACCACAGGCAAGATGCCACCTGCAATTCTGGGTCTAATCCTACTGACTACATTAAAGAAAGCAGAACTCAAATTCACTGTCTAGCCACTGGCTCCTTTAGTATCTTTGTTTTGTTTGCTCCCCAACTCACCTGAGTCCAAGAGCAACAGTTTTTCATGCATTGCAATTTTGCAGTACATGGATATTTGTGACAAATCTAGATTGTAAACGCTTCTCCTCATCGCAATCCCTGCCAAGAATACAGTTTTCTGTTCTGTGTCATTTCTTTTTTTGGTCTGGCTTTATGAAGCTGACTACTTCAGTGCTTTCATAAACAGTATGTGCTCAAAATTTTCAGGCACCTGATTCTGTGCAAACATCCAAAATTCTTTTCCTATGAAGTCTTGTTCGTCTGAAGAGCCATATGATGCATGTATTTTTAATGTGCATACTTCTAATGTCTGAAGCATTGTGTAATTTTTTTCCCTCTCTAGTATCTTATGAGATAATTTCTTGGAATGGAAGAAATCTCCAAGTTTTGCATTTGCACTACTGGACAGAATGTTATTTCCCAGGGTCTTGGCATCAAGTGTCACAAAAACAGCCCTGGGACAAGAAGAAACAACAAACTCTTGGGAAGATTTAGGAAAACAGAGATATAAGGATAAGGACTTAAGCAGTCCAAGTTGTGTTCTCTTTTAGGGGCCCCGGGGGCAGGCGAAGAGGCAAAACCCACAAAGAATTGGCAGTTACTTGCACCAGATAAAAATCTGTGTGTTTCAGTTGACTGCAGGTCTCCAAGGTCACAATGTTACAATGTCAAGTTTCATTTAAAAATCGCCATGTCTGGAAATAGCTGTTACTTTTGCTCCCTCAGCTAATAATAATAGCAGCTTCTTTACTGATGTTTATATGGGGTCTTTCCAGCTATTCCACTTTTCCCAATAACAAGCTGCACAGCTACTACTAACACTTGCTGTCTTTTCTTACAGAAATTCCAAGGTACTTGCTACCCTTAGCAAAGCATTTGCTAGGGAATGCTGGTATTTGCCAACTAGCCACAAAGTTAAGGCTGGCGTCAAGAGAGCCAGTAATTTGGGTACTTCTGTATCTGTAAAACATTTGAAATACATAGTATCTTCTAAGACAGATAATTTGGCCTGAAGCTTTCTATCTTGGTGTTGTCCCTAAAGCAAAGCCTCTGCATTTCATTTCTATTCTCTCAGCTTAGTAACTTCAGAGCCAAGAGAGGAGGAAAGATACCACAGCAGAGCCAAAATATCATACATGATCTTGGAAGAGACTGACCCTACAAAGGCACATATGCAGGAGGGCAGGATTTAGAGAGTGCAGGGATCTTGCTCTCAGGCTTTCCCAAAGTGGCTGACCTTGACTATGGGAGCAGTGCTGTCACCTAACTGCAGGAGCCTGCCCTCTGTTTCTTGCAGAAGACACAAGTCCCATATACCCCTTTTCTATGAATTCTGTCATAAAATGCTGCTGAGGACTTTCTTTCCTCCACAACACCCAGTGCCAGTCAAGGTATCAGGGGAGAGAAAGCTCAGCTGTGCTTCAGCAGTCTCCTCCTCTGTTCCCACAATAGTTTAAGACAAGGAAAAACCTTTAGGAGCACTGAAATTGCAGCCACCAGGTGAGATATTAGCACTAGCACAGCTGTCTATACTTTGTGGCCAACAGGGACACCAAGGGTTCCAGATGTCAAAGACACTTGGAAGTTGTTTGTTGGCGATACAGAGGAGGTTTCCTCCAGAATCATGTGTTAAATTATCATTTTATATAAGAGGAGTTAGAGACACCTTCACAGAATCATAGAATGGTTAGAGTTGGAAGGGACCTTGAAGATCAACTTCCAACCCCTCAGCCATGGGCAGGGACACCTCCCACTAGACCAGGTAGCTCAACACCCCATCCAGCCTGGCCTTAAACACTTCCAGGGATGGAGCATCCACAACTTCTCTGCTTGATGGACCTGAGCTCAGGAGCAGAGAGCATATTGTACAGCAGAAAGCCCCAGACACAATCTGTCAGCAGCTTTGCTGGGCAGGAGGGTGTTAAGGGAAAATCTTGTCCCAAGAATAGCTCCAGGTGGTAAGAGGAACCCCTATGCTACACCAAGTAGCACAGGATTGTCTCTTACTGTGCTGAGACACTTGAAGCAAAAACAGACACTTCTTACAGGAAACAGAAGCATTTCTGCCATGTGCTGGTTTTGTTTATCTCGTATTTCAGAGCCTGAAGAAAGGCCAGATTGTCTGGTAAGTGCATTCACTGACCACATGTGGGAAAGAGCAGTAAGATAACCAGCAGTGTCTGGAGACCCCCCCTTGCTGAAGGGCAGGAGCATCCACTGCAGACCTTCACCACAGAGGCTTGGGATTAGCTGGTGGCTGTATGGGGCTCAGCTCCAGGCTGTCCCCACAGCTCCTCAGGGAGGAGGAGCTCCATATAGAGTTAGTCATATCTGTACAAGAGCTTTAAAAGACAGAGAAACATGCTAAACCTACATGGGCACAGTGTCCTATCTGGGTAAGTAGTTTTTATGTCATCATTTACATTACATGTGAAGGAAGATCAAAAGTACGTTTGGGACAATGACTCAATCTTGGTGCTAAACACTGAGAAACAGTATTTTGGACTTTTCCCCCATGTGCTGGGGAGCAGATGTGAAGATTTCTGAGAAGCTTTCAGCCTCTTCTGGCACTGCCCAACACTCCCACCCACACTCCATGTACAGAGAGATCCAACAGAGCCACATTGTGTGATGCCCACAAGTACCACTGTGCCTCAGAGGAGTACTTACTCTGTAGCCATCTTTCTCTCCTCAGCTTCATTTTTTCTTTTTTGGAAAGAACCGTTTTTTCTTCTGAGCCTAGAGGAGAAGAGAGACATTAGATGGAGCCCATCTCCTGCACACAGATTCAGTGCTGGACAATTCCTAAAGATAGCAGAGTCTGTAATCTTTTTTCAACACTTGATGCTTTTGAACTTGCTGGCAGGTTGGGCAGGCCAGAGGCTACACCACAACTCAGCTTTTAACCCAACAAATGAAACTCAACTTGCTGTTGGTTCAGAAATAAGAAATGGACAAGTAGATCAGATCCTCAGCACCACAGGCCCTGTTTTCACAGGCCAGGTAGCTCTTTGAGAAAAGTGTTTTGAAAAACCCTTGCCTTTTGTGAGAGCTGGAATTTTCTTCTGGAGACTAGCCACAAGTGATGGGAGGACCTACAGCTTCCAAAACTGGAGCAAAAAGCAAGTTTTAGTCTGAAAGTATTGCAGGCTGATAAAGCTAAGAAGGCAGAAAATAAGGGCTGCAGACATGTGCGAGGGGAGGAAGAATGGAAACCTGGCATATTTATCAGCATCTGCCTGCCCGTGGCAAGCAGGGGAAGTACTGAACAGGATCTGAAATGCCCAGATCCATGGCAGCCCTAAGGGGCAGTTGATTATTAACAGCTTGTAAAAATGGCTAGTACCGACTATATACCAAATTCAGTATTTGGAACCAGCTGTTGATTACTTATATTCAATAACAAGTAAAATGTCACAAATATTTTTACTGCAGATCCATTGCAGACACTATAAAATTTTATCTTCTCTCCAATGTTTAAAAAAAATTGGCTTTAGTTGACTCTTCTCCTGAAACATGCTGGCAATCCTGCCACAGGAACACCAGTGGAGGAACAAGCTGCTCAAAGACCACTCCCCTCGCTTTAGATTATTCTCGAACCTGGAAAAGAAAAAATACCAGTTTTCTCCCAAAAAGAAAAAATATTTCAATGCAACTCTAATAACAACTCACTGACGATTTCTCCGAAGTTGAGAATCTTTCAGGATAATTTAAACCAAAGTAGGATGATAATTTAGTAATTTCAATGCCTTAAGATGAGAACAAGCCTGCTGGGGCTGGGGGGACTTTTCCACGAAGCCAACAACCATCACCAGATCTCGTGTTTCTAGATGAGGTGGAGATGAAGTTGTAGCTTTTACTGCCTTGTGTCCCAGAAAAATATGTCACTGCAGTCAATGCACCCAAGAAGCAAGAAATAAAACCATGCCTAGAAGCTATCACGTATTTACAAAGTTCAAGGATGTTTTGAAGGGTCTGTGACTGATGATAGGCGGTATGTGACTGAGGCTGCTATCCAGTTTTTCATCTCCCATCTCCTGCATAAAGCACCAGTGCGTGAGCACCCTGCTAGGCTCTGGTCAGCAGGACAGCCCCACCGGCACACAGGGCCAGGCAGTAATAGAGACAAACACCTAACCATATTAAGGGCAGATTTACTCAAACAGTTTGCTGTGGGACCAAAGTGGATGCTAAAACAACTGATTGTATGTTCCAATAACCAACTCCAAGCCACCTCCACTCCTGATCACCCCACATTTCTGTGGTTTCAGGGAATAAAAAGGGATGAATCATGACACCAAATCTATCCCAATGATCTCTGAAGGGTTGCCTGCACAAGACACCACCCCCCTGCCGTTCTGGCTGCCCAAGCCTGCTGAGATTTCAGTGGCAGCAGTGCCGGGGAGATTTGCCCCCTTGTCTGAAAACACACTCATTATTTCAATGGGAAAACAGAACCCTGTGGAATTTGCTAAAGAAAATATGAAAAATTTCAGCAAGCTGGCCAATTCTAGTAGTAACATCAATCCAGTTTTGGTGGTTTTTTTAACTTCCCCCCAAAAAGCAGTGGAATATTTAAGGAAATAAAAAAGCTGTTTGCTTGACAGAAGTCAAGCCTCAGTGGAGGTTGGGGACAGTGGTTGGCACCCAGGCCAACAGATGCAGATCATCAGAGGGGTGCAAGGAGGGGAGCTGAATCCTTCCCCCACCTGCCACGAGCAGCTGGCGAAGAAGTCAGCTTCTGCCTTTTCTCGTTGCCTACTCCCCTGGCACCTCTCTTTTGCAGTTCTCTCCCCACCCCTCAGGAGTCTGTTTTCCTTCTGGAAGGTGCCAAGTTGTCTTTGGCGACTTCCAGTCGTGATGCTGAATGCCAAAAACACTGGAAACCACTGGAGAACTGTGGGGGCAGAAATCAGCACAGATTGTCCCCAAGGTACTCTTATTTTTATTTAGCTTGCCAGCACCTCTGAGATCATAGCCAGACTGCAGCTTCAGTTTAATTATTTTTCTGTGAAATCAGAATGGTTTGGGTCCCCACCTCTGCCCATTCTGCATGTAATTTAATAACACTTGTCTTTGAAATGTTGTGCACAGAAGAAAGGTGAGGAAAAACCCCTGAGAGTAATTAACATACTGTAAACCTGGCAATTATTTCACTTAGCAAGGATGTGGTTTTTCTTCTCTCTGATTTGCACAGTATAAAACATCTCAAATATAAACAGATTGAAAAAAAACACAATACCTTTTTCCCTCCTACAACAAGCATTTGCTACTACCACTGGCAATTCTCAGGATCCTGCTTTCATGGCAGACAAGCAGATTTTTGTTGATTACGGCTTCCTTCATTTCAATAAGGTTGGGTTTTTTGGTAAAGGAATTATTAAACTAAAAATACCTCCATATATATGACTGCTTTTCATAAAGGACTCCCTTAGACTAAACATAAACGTAAATATCCTACTTGAAAAGTCCCCTTTTTATCCTTTCCGAGCATTCAGAAAAAAGCTGCACTGGGTTAAAGCCATAACACTACAAGCTTCCCTGAGATCCCACTATTTAAGCTTGAGTCCACAACCAAGAGGATGAAAACACAGGCTTCACAATCCCAGGAAACCACATTACTTCAAGGACTCAGCCATGAGCAGAAATATCAAATATTTGATATATATATACCCCTCTGTGCAATTCTTCAGCATTGGGCATCTGCCCCTCCCCCTTCCTCCCTGTGCAAAACTGTAGTGAAGCACTAAGTCTCCTTTTTGGTATGAGCTACTAAGAAATAGCACATAGCATTAAGTATTATTACCAGAACTCCCTGATACATAACAGTAAAGCTATTGCTGCTCGAAACATAATATATTGGCAAAACAGGGTACTGTATAAATTTAAGTTAAGCAACAACAGATGTGTTAATTTTAGCTTCAGTTGTGTAACAGCAGTAAAAATGAGCATATGCCTACAGCTGTGGGATGAGTTCACTAAAGAAATTCAAAGGATATATCCAAAAGCAGAAGACTGGGTGTGGGTTTTGGTGGGTTTTTTATGGTTTGGGTTTTTTTGTGGGGTTGTTTTTTGCTTTTGTTTTTTTTTAAATTATGTAGTGTCATTTGTAAGTTGTCTAATACCCTTTTACACTGAAAGGGGCTGGGAAACAGTAAACCACAGTCTCCTGGAGCAAATGCAGCAGTGGTGTGTCCTGACAGATGCCAGTTCAGAACTACTGAAGGTATTCTTTTTCCTCTGGGAAGAAAATTGAGAGACAACACAGGCCAAGCAGAAACTCAGCCAAGATGTCCTGCAGCAGAGACGGCACTCCATGTGAGCCAGCCCTGCAGCTTGCTGCCCTCACCTCACCCAACTGCTCAGGTCCCAGCCAGATGACCACCAGCTCCACTTCTCCTCCAGAAAGTACTGACACAGAAGTGTCTGGGAAGCCTGGGTCACTAGTGAGACCAAGGCTTGGAGGTAGGAAGGACAGAAACAGGGGGTTGATACCCAGACTCTTTGCCCCCTTACTCTTAGAGGAGCTCCCAGAGAGACAGCTTGGTAGCCTGCATGTGATGCACAGAGAGCATGGCAGGGAACGTTGGTTCAAGCCCTGCCACCACCCTAAGGAGGCTCAGGAACCAGCACTGGAAGAGAAGATGACAGCCCCTGCTGGAACGGGACAGGTTTCACCATGGATACAGAATTTGCTTTTCTTCTTCGAAAACAAGCTACATCATTTTTGTTCACGCTTTATCACCACACCAGCACAAAGGCTTTCCTCCTGCCCCCAATAAGGCAGACATCCTATTTAAAGTGGAATCTGCATTCTCAGCCCTTCCAGATCCCCCAGTTATTTAAGCAAAGCCTACTTCCAAGCCCAGTTTCATATCCAAGACCCGAAGAAGCTGTACGACTCATGTCCTCGTGACAAGGTCACATCTCCGTTAGGCCTAGTAAACATCCTCAGGCTCTGGCCAGCTACAGCACAGGCACAAAGCCTCCCCCTGAAGAAGAGCTGAGACTCATCTCTAGTTAGCCACATAAGCGCACAAGTGATAAGTTGTCTGGAGCAGAAGCACTTCCCCTCAGGAGGTGACTGAAAAGTCGCAATCTGCACAGTAGTCTGCAAAAGCGAACTCTGAAGATTAAGTCTGTCCTCCAAAATGATATCTTAAGTGCTGCAACCATGCTTAGCCCCTGCCACAAGGTAAAAGTACCTCCTCCTCCTCTGCCTGAGGCATTTTTCACTCTTCAGAAGTCCCCGGTCTTCCCACCTGCACCCTCTCAGCAGCCATCCACTGCACAGAGATTGGCATTTTAAGGGTCACTCTCAGATTGGCAGGCACACAGAGGACGCTCAAGGTGGTCCAGTGCATCACTGTCTTTAAAGCCACATTAACAGCTGAGAGGTTATTGTCATAACCAAGCAGAAAAGAGGTACTTTGTCTCAGAGAACCTAGATTTCTGAACCAAGCATATCACAAGGACTACAAAATGTTTTGTTTGAGTCAGGTGCCAGCACGCTGACAGTTCATGGCACAGCGAGATCCTGGAAACGACCATGAGCCTCCCAGCTATGGCCGCTACAAAGAGCTCACCTCATCTGCCAGATCACAGGCTGCTACCTGGGATAGGTTATTTTTTGCTCCTGGAAAAATGTCAGCTTATTTCATGAGTTATCCACCCTGTAGAACACACAGAGGGTACAAACATGGTGGGGTCAGAGGGAGAAATACCCCACCACATATTCTGTAGCATATTCTGTAGCATTCTGTAGCATCCTCCTCTTCTTGGAGGAGAAATATCCACAAAAGTAGCACTGGGGGACAGCAGGAGAACCATGTGGCCTCTGCTTTATTTTGTTCACGCATTTCCATTAGTGCCTTTCCTGCATTACCTCCATCCTCCTGCAAAGACCCTGGAGACCAGTAATTTAGGTCAGACTCATCATTAGTCCAGGGCACAGAAATGCTTTTTTTCACATGCATTTTGCAGGTTTTGCAAAGTTTCTCCTAAAAGAAACCATGTATTTATTATTAGCATTTTCTGCTCAGTCATTGGGTAGGCAATGAAACTGAGGAAGGAGAATGAAACAGAGGACACCACATAGACAATGGCACTGTCTTATACCAGACAACCTGTGCTGCTTCTCTTCCTGACCAGGAAAGCATTATGAAATGCAGTCAGAATCCACAGGAGACAAAGCAGCTGTAGCACCATTTGCTGGCACCTGCAGGAAACGGAGGACTTGCCTGCAGCAGGCAAAGTGAACGTATTGAACTCACCTTGCAGAAAGTCTAGCTTTAAGCAAACCCAAGGGGATGAATGGTAACCATCTGACATCTATCAGAGCTCTTGAAACTGCACGCTTTTAAACATTGTGTAGACTAATTTGTCCTTATTACATTGCAGACACGCAGTCTTCCCTGAATAACTTAGGTGCTACCACTCCTTTTTTCCTGCTGCTTACATGTTTCGCTTTCCTTTCTCTGCGAGTCCTAGATGACTACAATGAGCAACAGCCAAACCAACGTTGAATGAGCTCCTCACCTCTTTCTCAAATGCTTCCCTGGTCACACAAAAACATCATTTGGCAAAAAGTACAAGTACTCAGGATGTTGCTGCACCAGTGCAGGAGCTCCACATGATTTGCTAGAAAATGTCTCCCCAGTTCTGTACCCTCTTCACCAATGAGACAGGTCAGCTTGCTGCCTGGAGTCAACACATCTTTGTGAGAAAAGATGCTGGATTACTTTTTACTTATTTTCTTCATGTCTCTTCTGCACCCAGAAAAAAACCAAACAAACAGTTCTCAGCACTCCATGAGCTGTAATGCTTTGAAAACATATCCCATATGAGGAACTTTGCAAGACCAGGTGTGATTTCATTCAAGAAACAGAGTTTTCCAGCTTTGAGAGAATGAGCTTGCTTTCAAGAAAAGACTTCAATCCCCCCGTGCCCCTTTTCATGTCCATGAATTGCTGCATACATACACCTGCAACAAGTGTGTATACATCTCTTCCAACAAAAAACCAATAAGTTCTCCAAAAGTATCCTGAAGTTCCACAGTGCAAATAAGGTATTATTTGTCAAGGAATAGCATGTCCAGAAAAGCTGACTTTTTCTTTCTGTCCTCTGACACGTATTTGCTTTCTGTGCAGCCCCTAAACAGCTTAAATACCCGTGATCACAGTGAATTTTATGCTCAGCAACTTCAGCAAGTGCTGCTGCAGCTTCTAGCCTTACAAAAGGTCACTTAGTCCAACAAGAACAGAAGCAAGGGGCTAAGATTTCAGTGCATGTTTGAGACACTCTCAACAGCTCAGTTCTGAGACTTCTTTCACATTTCATAACCAGCCATCTTGTCCTTCCTGCACACTCACCTTTGATCACAGCAAAATGCATAGGAACAGCCACAAAAGATGATAATTTGCTGTGTGAGGCAGAATGAATGGCAAAGCCTTCTTGCAATCAAGCTAATCCAAGGAGTTGTAGGTGTGCAGCAGAACCTTGTTTTTTCCATAATCAGCCAAGAAACCTGACCACCTCCACCATCCTGCCTCATTGCTGCTAGCAAAGAACCCCCCCACCAGCTGGCTACTGAGGGCAACTTCATTGCCCCAGCCACCCTAGAGAGGAGAACCAACCAGGCTTGTTTTGCTTTCATTCTCCACATAGAACCTGAAGAGTCAACTCTCCAAAAAGCGCAAGACAGTGGAGCTGAGGCCAAATGCTGCTTGAGGCAGTGCCAGGGGAGACTGGACTGCAATTCCATCATGCATTTCCCTCCCTTGCCTAAGGAAAAAGTAGTCTAATACGCTCAAAGTATTCCTTAAGAAACATGAAGAAGTGCACCTCTGCCAGCTCTCAGGTTAGAAAGCTGGTGAGCTTGTACATTAGCATTAAGCATTACTGTACAGGTAAAGCAGCTTCCTCTGTTGTAATTCAAATATAGGGGACAACAGTGCTATGTGAAGCCCTCAAGACCTGACTCTCAGTTAAGGCTCCCCTGGCAGCACGGGCAGCCCTCACTTCCCAAAGGCATCAGACTTCACGAAGTTGGAGCTCCCAGTACCAGCAAAAGTTTTGCAAGTAAGCAGCGTGTAACCCCCCTTGGGAGTACACCCACTATACCTGCTTCCCTGCTCCTGCTGGGAATGAGACCTGGTCCAGCAGGATTTGCAGGGTCTCTGTTCCACTGCCAATTCCTTCCCCTGTCCATGGAAACCTAGCAAGCTGTTCTTCCTCCTCCTCCTTTCATCTAGCACTTACACTATTTCTGGGAAGTAGCACATAAGCTAGGGATATGAAGTACTCCACAGTAACCCATGCATTCACAGCCTGGGTCAGCCATGCGGTAAGGTTGGACTGAAAGCAGCCTCATTAATAGCCTCTTCTCAGCTCTGCCACAGATACTTCTAACCTATCTTTCTCGAGTTTTGAAGAGTTTGACACTTCTTCCAATGCAACAGGAAAGTAAAAGCAGCTGACCTGATCTATGTGTTCCTGCTCCGGCAGGGGGATTGCACTAGATGATATTTCAAGGTCCCTTCCAAACCCTGATATTCTGTGATTCTGAGAAAAGTATGTTCCCCTTGGCAAGAAACTGGCACTGGCTCTCTGTCGAGATGGTTTCCAAAAAAATCCCTTGAGATCTGAGAGTTCAGGCCCTCAGCTCTCACTAGCATGCAGTCTCAAATGTCATGCTTAAAAGTCAAACAAACCCAAAATTAAATAGCCACATCACTTTCCAGGTTGTGTGCTGGGGGCACTTTCCTCGTGCA
Source organism: Jacana jacana (assembly GCA_013400555.1). Classification (NCBI taxonomy): domain Eukaryota; kingdom Metazoa; phylum Chordata; class Aves; order Charadriiformes; family Jacanidae; genus Jacana; species Jacana jacana. The sequence goes on from VZTM01026601.1 coordinate 119,252, forward strand.
AGCATGACTGACACATACCTTTAACAGCTATAGGAAGCAGTAGTGAAGAACACCCTGAGCATTACATTACATGTAAAAGGGCTAGGTAAAAGAGAAATAAAATAAAAATCCCATTTATAAGTGCTGATCTTGGGAGAGGCTTACAGCAAGGCAGAATGCACACTGCTATGAGATACTAGGACCCACCAAGTTGGATGTGGTCGTAACACTGTTAAAAGATGACTCTGCAACTAGTGAAAAAGGTCAAAACCAAACCAAGCAAGCCAACCACTCCCTGAAGAGCTGTGAAACGTACACACCCACAGATGCTGTCACAGCCATCCACCAGTGGAGCTTTCTACCAGCTCAGTGCTGCGCTTCCCTCCATCACTGTCTTCCTCTTCTCCACCTGCCTGCTCTCCTCCATGTCATATGCTTCCAGAACAGCAACAGAGAGCAGACAGGGACGGGGAGCAGAATGAAGCCACCATAATCCAAAGGGAGGTGGTGAGGGACCTGCTCCAACACCTCAGTATAAGCAAGTGTATGGGCACAGATGGGATCCACCCAAGGGTACTGAGGGAGCTGGTGGAAGTGCTCACTGAGCCACTTTCCATCATTTACCAGAGGTCCTGGCAAACCGGGGAGGTCCCAGCTGACTGACACCTAGGAAATGCAACGCCCATCCAAAAGAAAGGTCAGAAGGATGATCTGGAGAACTACAGTCCTGTCAGTCTGACCTTGGTGCCTGGGAAGGTCATGGAACAGATCATCCTGAGTGTCATTATGCAGCACATGAAGACACCCAAGTGATTAGGCTCAGACAGCATGGGTTCATGAGAGGCAGGTCCTGCTGAACAAACCTGATGTCCTCCTGTGACAAAGCAACCTGCTTGATGGACGAGGGTAAGGCTGTGGATGTTGCTTACCTGGACTTTAGTAAGGCCCTTGATACAGTCTCCCACAGCATCCTCCTGGAGAAACTGGCTGCCCATGGCTTGGATGGGAGTACTCTCTGCTGGGTTAAAAACTGGCTGGAGGGCTGGGCCCAGAGAGTGGTGGTGAATGGAGTTAAATCCAGTTGGTGGCCAGTCACAAGTGGTGTCCCCCAGGGTTTGGTATTGGGGCTGGTTCCCTTCAACATCTTTATCAATGATCTGGTTGAGGGGATCCAGTGCACCCTCAGTCAGTGTGCAGGTGACACTAAACTAGGTGGGAGTGTCAACCTGCTGGAGGCTTTGCAGAGGGATCTGGGCAGGCTGGATCGATGGGCCAGGGTCAGTGGGATGAGGTTCAATAAGGCCAAGTGCCAGGTCCTGCAACAACCCCAAGCAGCACTACAGGCTTGGGGAAGAGCGGTTGGAGAGTTGCCTGGCAGAAAAGGATCTCGGGGTGTTGGCCAGCTGTCTGTCAACTGGCTGAACATAAGCCAGCAGTGTGCCCAGGTGGCCAAGAAGGTCAACAGCATCTTGGCCTGTACCAGGAACAGCGTGGTGAGTAGGACTCAGGAGGTGACTGTTCCCCTGTACTTGGCACTGGCGAGGCTAGTACTGTGTACAGTTTTGGAACTCTTACCACAAAAAAGACATTGAGGTGCTGGAGCGGGTCCAGAGAAGGGCAACAAAGCTGGTGAAGGGTCTGGAGAGTAAGCCTTATGAGGAGAGACTAAGGAAGCTGGGGTTGTTCAGCCTGGAGAAGGGGAAGCCGAGGGGAGACCTTATCAATCTCTACAACTATGTGAAACGATGTTGTAGAGAGGCGGGGATCGGTCTCTTCTCCCAAGTCACAGGCAACAGGACAAAAAGAAATAGCCTCCATCTGCACCAGGGGAGGTCCATATTATTAGATATTAGGAAAATTTTGTACACAGAAAGGGTCATCAAGCATTGGAATGGGCTACCTAGGGAAGTGGCTGAGGCACCATCCACAGAGATATTAAAAACCTGACTAGCCACAGTCCTGAATAACCTGCTATATCAGACCTTCCATGAGCAGGGGCTAAACTAGATCATGTTGAGAGGTTCCTTCCAACCTTAACAATTTTGTGATTATGTGCAACATCCAAAACAAAATAATTGTTTTCCTGGGTGCACCTACTATCAACACCCCTACTGTGAGGCTATTCTTTAGGAACAGAAGAATATTTTCCCTAAAAACAAAAGATTTTCCTGGCATGGCATGGGAAAGAACTGCAGAAGATTTTTCACCCCTGTCCTTGCTCACTGATTTCAAAAAAGATCAATGCCACCAGCAGAGCACATGAGCTTAGTGCAGATCAGCCTTAACAGATGCTGATCATGCAGGGTAGCAAGGTTTTGTTTTCCAGTTTGTTTTCCATAAGGCAAGAACAGCAGAAGTATAGAAAGCGGGAGCTTCCCAGCTGCCCCAGCAGGACACAACCTACTTTCCTGGCTGGACAGCGTGATGTGGACAGATATATTCCCTTTTGAGCCCATCCTCAGTTTACGTGCAGCGAGGAAAGTGCACAGATCTGCGACTCCCTTGTCAGAAAAGACCTGCACTTGCAAAAACAGTATCTGAAAAGTCACCTTGGCAACAGAGTTCCTTCAAGCAAGCATCTGTAAGGCAATGACTCATAAGTTTGCCATCACAACCTGAAAACAAGGTACTGGGAGCAGATGAAGGAGTATTTCCGAGCTGTCTTTACTTCCTTCAGTAAGGTTTTTTAAGGTTCGTACAAAACCACAGTCACCACCAAAGTGGATAACTGGAGTAGACTCCAGGGAGTCCACAGCACGGCACAGTCTGGACAGTCAGCAAGTCTGCTTTCACAGAGGATAAAAATTTGTATTTTAACAACAAACCCAAGATAAATGCATGAGAGGTTTGTGTGGATATTGCAGTTTTGATAGGGAGCAGTGGGAAAAATAGAATACAATTTCTATAAAAGCTTAAACAGCAACAAATAGCTGGAATTAGACTTACTCTGAGACAAAAAGTAATTCATGTTTACCAAGGGGTAAATTCTCTCCTTGGAGCTAAGAGAGACAGAATACCGAGACACCCCTACCCTTTTTGACAATGTCTTGCAGGCTTGTATTTTAAAGAGATTTTCTGAAAGAAATATCATTTCCATTCCTGCTAATAAGGTTACCTTTGACCACGTTGTCCTTTGAAAAGTTTGAAGAATCAGTTCCTTCTGCAGTATTACATAGTGAAAGACCTTGTTCTGAAAGCATTACAATATTTGATTTTATCTGGTGCTTGTAATTTATGCACAATGTAAGAAAACATTAATTTACCTTAATTTCCTTGTCTTCTAACTACATATATTAGCTAGTAGACAATTAAATGGGCATTCTCTGGGATGGTTTTCAATTTCCAGCCACTGGTTCCTGTAACCCCTCTTGCATTTGTTTTGGTACCTATCATTTCATATATGCTCTTTGAGCTCCTTAGAGGAGCTGGCTCTGCTCTACTTGGTATGACATTCTCATGTGTGGATTTAACAGTGACCCTGCAAACCAGTCTTCAATCTTCTTCCCAGGATTTGACAACAGGCAGATTTCCTACCACCTGAAATTCCCCACTTCAGTTCTTAGTTTCTGAAGAGCTCCTTTAACAGGACTGTAGACAAAAGACTTCAGTTTTATATGACATATTGATTTTACTGTTTAGCAATTTTATACAGTTGAAGCTACCCTACAACTCAAACAATTCTGTAGCTCCTGCAAGTCATGCACAAGAGAGATTTAGACATAATCAATGTTTATTCATATTTATGTACACACTCATATGTTCACCATAGCTGTGTTTTAACCACAGGTATTTTTCCTCAAAATACACAGTAGAGAACCTCACATTATGCTCCATTTCACTCAACACCAAAGCAGCAGCCTGGTGGGGCACTGAGGGAAGGAGAAAGTGCAGGGAAGAGAGTGGAAAAAATAGGTATTTAAAGATGCTTGGAGGAACTGTGAAAGCACAAAGGATGAGACTTCCAAGGCAGGCAGGCAAATATGTCACTATCATGTGCCACTGCAGCACTGGCAGCAGACCAGCTGCACATAGAAGGATGGGCGAGACAACACCCAGAACAAATGGTGGAGCTGTTTTCTCTTCCTCAGGGATTACAGCAGATACTACAATGTGTTATGTATAGAGCTCTACCTTCCCCCAGCATTTCTCCAGATAATACATATAATGGATTTGTTGTTAGAAACACTGGGTTTTCCGCCTTCCCTTGATCCAGGTTTAACAACTAAAGCCATTTTCCCTCCCTCCCCCAGGGAAAAAAAGACATGGGAGAGATGGCAGACTCATTTCTTTCAACGGAAACGGGGAAGGCCAGGCCAGTGGACCACATTCACCATGCAACTCAGTAAAACACACCCCTGCAGGAATTTCTGCCTTACCCAACAGATAAGTCAGGGATGCAGCCATTAGGAAGAGCTGCAGCTGGACCTTTCCTCAGGCGGAGGAAAAGAGGCAGGGGGAATTGCAGGATTCAGTCATTCTGGAACTGCTGAGTAAAGGCAGCATATGCTTTACCTGACCGTAAGAGTTGAGGAAGGAAGGGACACTAATAAAACAGTTGCACAGTTAGATACTGTCTAAAACTGAAAACAATGCTGTATCTTCAGCCCTCCTTTTGCATCTAGTTTGATGCAAATACACACGAAGGTGAGGAAAAATACGTTGTTTCTCCAGTAACATGCAACTTAAGATTCTCACACAAGCCAAAAGTGTTGCTTTGTCTCTTCTCCTTCCTGGAGAAGTGCACAGTAAACCCAGGCTGTCAGAACAAGCTTTGCAGGGAAACATGGCACAGAGCAGCAGTGACAGTGCTGGCATCCCTGGGCCATGCAAGTTGGCAGCTAATCCGTAGAGTTTTCTGTAAAGATTGCTCTTTGGCTGGCCTGAGTGCTGTCCTCTCCCTATGTGGAAGCACCCCACACCTTGCTCTAAGTGTTGCTAAAGCAGTGATGCTTGGTGGCAAGTACCTCCTCTGTCCTGGGAAAGCCTGCATATTCCACATTCAAACTAGTTCAGAACTTAAGGATATGTTAGTAGAGGTTACAAAACCATCTCTATCAAAATCCTTTTTGTTTTAATACTTTTTACTTTATTTTGAAAAAAACACCATGTTGCAAAATGAAACATATTTTAAAGTTTTTTCCCCGATTTTCTTTGGCTCTTCATCACAAACAATTCAGGGATACAAATGGATTTTTAGGCAGTTTGTCATTAGAAAATGCAAAATAGGAACCACTCTATAAAGAAAAAACATCCAACTTCTTTTAAGAATCTTCTACAGTAATAGGGCATCCTGCAGAACCACTCCAGGTACCTTAAAAACGTGGAGACAGGTTGCTATATCTACGCTACTGAGGTAAAAAAAAACATTAAAAAGTTGTGTGCTTTACAAAGAGTGCAGGATGTAACTGGAAAACTTGTACAAAACCAGAGACAGCATTATGCAGGCAACCCTCACTTTTGACATTGTCTCAGTCAGCAACAGCATTTCTCCAAAGGGGGAAAATTACACAGCAAACAGACCCTCTCACCCTTCTCCAATGAGAATACAAACTTGGTTTTCATTTATGGCTATTTCCAAGCTTTGAACCTAAATGTTGTCCCAACATTCATGTCCCCCAAGTCAAGTCACAGGTCCATCCACTCCACACAGCACAGGATGTAACACAAGTACCATGCTCTTCAACTCTACAGTCCATGCATTCTATTTTAGGACAACTTGACTTGAGTATTTGAAAATACTTCTTGCAGGTTTGTTCAGGCTCTCTAGTTCTGAGACTGGGTACTCATCCAAATTGAGACCAGTAACACATGGCATCACTTGGGGATCCCTATTTGCACCAGTACTGTTCAATACCTTTATTAATGACGTAGACAGTGGGATTGAGTACACCCTCAACAAGATTGTGCATAACACCAAGTGGAGTGGTGCGGTTGATTCACTTGAGAAGGAATACCATTCAGAGGGACCTTGACAGGCTGGAGGAATGGAACCATGTGAACCTCATGAAGTTCAACAAGAAGTGCAAGGTCCTGCTATGCTACAACTGTGCTAATTTCAAGAGCCACATAATTGACTAGACCAGCAGTTAACCCCCCAAACATCTTAAAACCTTTATAATATATATATGTAATTATATATTCTGTCTATATACATTGACAGAGTCTAACGTGAACTGGTAGCCAGACTTCACAGCAGAGAAACAATCTTTTCTGTTCTGTGCTTCTTAAGCCATGTATTCACAATGGCGCTCTCTGTAGGTATAAAGCAGGTGAGGAGACAGAGCAATGGAGACCACCAGGGCGCAAACGGGACAAATCACGTTTATTTGCACTGTCTATGATGTGGAGACCTGGCAGGGGAATCCACCTTCCAGCAAGCAGCTACTCAGCTCCTGTATCAGGTCAGCAACTGACAGATATTCACTGAGCAAAGGAGATACTGGCATTTCAAGGAAGTACCCAGAAGGTGAGATGTTAACTGGCTTCAAACACAAGTGGATTTCACAGTAACAACTGACATGGCATAGGGTTTCTCCTGCAAAATTATGCCAGTGGAGAATTATGAGCAGGAACAGGCAAGAAACAACAGTACCAGCAAGACAGCAATGCCTCATACACCACTGACCAATGGACTTTCAATCATTGAAAGGCAAAACTGAAAGCAAATGCAGCATGTCACTCCAAGGTCTCTCTACGCCCTTCTCGGAACACACAAAACGCTACTTAAACTGGTAGGTAACAACATTACTGAAATAACATACGTTTACACATAATTAATATAGTAACTAATTTGACTGCAGAGTGCATTGTGATCAATACTTAATTATATTTCCAGGCAATACAACAATGTCAGCCAGAAACTGAATTGAGTAGGAAATGCAGATACATAACTTCAGGGTTATGATTCCAAAACAGCTAGGCAAGGGGCAAAACCAAGGGCATTAAGGGAAGCTGAACAGCCAGAAGGCACCATTAAGAGAGTACAGTGAGGCTTGTCTTCCAACAAACAGGTGCAAGTCTTCCAGGCAGTTGATGCCATGGCAAAACTGAAGCACACAGAAAGCCCAACCTGACAGATGAGAAGAGATGCTTTCAGGAAGGCAGGAGGATCAATTCTGTTCCCAGTCTGATGATCTGAGGAAGCTAATCACTAAGCCTTCTATTCTCCATGGGGCACACGAGGCACAGATCAGGCAAGTTTTATCGTCTCCTTTCATCAGAATAGGCATTCAGAGGCACAGCAGAAGGAGGCAAAGAGCTGAGAGAGAATTCCCCCCACCATTACTCCCTCAGCCTCTAGTTTGTTAGATGGGTATCAAGTACTTCACCCCAGCATCTTCCCTTTCAGACATAACTGTTCACATGCCAATCGGTGTTTTGCAGAAAAATCTGAACCTATTAGTTTTTAAACAGGACAGCTGACCCAAAAGTACCATCCAAGCCTGATCTCTGCATCCCACCATTCAGCAATCCAATGCCAACAAAGACCTGAACTTGGCCAAACTAGAAGACTACCTAAAATTTATTCCTGAAGCCATCTGTGCTTCACAAGTGTCCAGAAATACAAGGACATAAAGGAGGTACATTTGTGAAACTGGGAAAAGTCTTAGGAAAACTCTTGAAGATCCACACAAGTATTCTTCCCAGCTAACAGTTTCTCTGCCTCTCCTCAGGAGATATGCTAAATTAGCATCTGAAGTTGTTTTCCAATTGTGAGAGCCCATAAGCCAGTTGCAATCTAGTCCTGAGGACAGGGATTTGTTGCATGGCCCTGACTGGATGCATTCCTTTAACACTGTCATGGCACAGAGCTACCTCAAGATGCCTTTTCAGCAAGGCTACAGGCTCAGGAAGCAGCGAGGATGCTCAAACAGTAGAAAGGACCATCTTGCAACTACAATCCTGGGAGCTTTATAGGCTCAAGCTCAGTCTGCCATTGAGTTCAGAGCACAGTGGAAGAGGTGTGACGAGGAAGTTGAAATGTCACTGCTCTGCTTTGCCCCCTCAGAAGACCTTCCATTAAGCAGAAATAGTGCTTCAACATCTGTAACCAAGCTGGGATTCTACCAAAATACAGATTTCAGAAAAACATGTCAGGAACACACAAAAAGCCTGAAGTGTAGCCAGCCATGCCTAAGGTATGCAGTCCTCAGCTTTTGCTAGACTGTGCATCACAGGAGGCTTGACTTAACTTAATAAACACTCCAGTCATTAAATCTGCTTCCTTGACACACTAGCAGCCCCTTCCACTACATGCTTGTACAGACAAACATTTGCAGGACACCACGGTCTCTGTATGCCAACGCCCCACCTACTGTTAAACGGATTGCTCCCACCCATCACCAAATATCCATCAACACAGTGAAAGTAGTTGCTTCTGCACAAGGGCCTTGCATTCATGTTAAATAGCAGAATAACTTCTTTCTAATACAAATAGAGAAGAGCTGTTTTAAGCCTCCAGTGTGGCTTCCTGCCTGGGTCCAAGCCTATGAAGAAGAGGGGACACCCTATGCAGACACACTCCTCAAACTCCGCTGTGATGCTGGCAGGATGTTGGGGAGCAGGGAAGAGGTCTGGAAGGTGCTGACCTGCTCCAGGGAATACCGAATGCAATATTGGATTGCTCATCTCTAATGGAACTAGAGAATGAAAAAAAAATAAATCAATTGTAATTGACTTCGCTGTTAATGACACGGACACACGGCTCTTTCCTCTGGAAAGATCGACATGCAATGTGCAGCAGTATCAATGCCAGCGGCATTAGCAATACATGTCATTTGGAAACTTGGCACAGAGACAAGAGCAGGCAGACTCCAGCGGAGAGCAGCTGAGGGTGCAGGCAAACAAGACCTTAGCTTCAGCTTAGCTTACCCAAGAGCTTATTGCTGCAACAGCAGCAGCCTTCCACCATGCTTCCCCCACATGCTCACATCCCAGCTCTGGTGTGTACCTCCAACAGAAAAACCTAACTCACTTTCACCCAGATTCGTTTCCTGCTAGCCTAGCGAGATGAACCAGATCAAGCCAGTATCAGTCCAGCAAGATACACGATCAGGAGCAGGGGGAGGAGGAAGCAGGCCTCCTCATCCTCAGTAGCAGCAAGCTGTTTCAGACAGCTGGACTCATCTTTCAGACTTCAGCCTCGAGGTCTAAAGCACCCATAATCTATTTTAGACAAAAGTTAAAATTTATCAGTAGCAAAATATCTTTAGACCAGCTGTTGTCTTCATTCCAGCCTGACATGAATGAGCACACGAACACTCCCAAGTCCCCTGGACAGGCTCACAAGCAAGTATAGAGGGAATGTCTGCAAAACTTCTCAGGGCTGGAGGAACAGGGGTTCTCAAAGGATTTTGGCATTGACAGTATCTGCACCCTTCTACTTCTTCAGCTCATTGGTTTATTTTTGTAACAGCTACTATGCACTGAAATTTCAAGTGCCCAGCTAAGCATTTTGAGGAAAGAATTACTATATTCTTCAGTTTTTGCCTGCTGGTTGCTGTCAAAAGATGGGATTGTCCAACTTGGCTATCCATTTGGTCTGACTTGGTACACCTGCTTATATAGCAAGCTATGTGGGAAGGTGGGGAAGATCTTGTCACAGTAAGAGGTTCAGCGCTGCCCAAGCCCTGAGAAATAAAAGAAAGCTGAAAATCACTGCTTCATGCCTGTGGCCTGAAGATCTAGGTAGGCAATTCCAGCAGTGGAATTACTGGAAATTAAGTACAATTTCAGAGTCTGGTTAGCAGAGATCTTTCTGGTTTAAAGTTTCCTTCACAGAGCCTAGAACAGAAAACGGTCAATGATCTAATAAACTCAGGCTAAAAAACATAACTAAGGGCTACAATCTGGGAATACTACTACCTTCTGCCTAACTTACTCTAACTAGATTAGCTGAACTGCCATGACACAAGATAAATCTGTTCCAAGGCAGAGTGCAGTCCCTTCCCCTGCTGTCTGCATGTTGCCAGGAGCCCAGGTGTGAAAGTCATGTTGATACGTGGGGACAGAAGAAGCAGTGAGGCCAAGTGGGATCCTGAGAAACATCCCGATTTCAAGATTGTTCTAGATTTGTCCAAAGGAAGTGATAAAAATGCATAATGATGCTGCTTCAAAGGGTTGAGAGCCCCATCTTCCACATCGCCAAGGGCAGGTGACTCAGCTCACTCTTCAGAGGGCAGGTTGACCCACCCTATCCCTCACCTTGCTGGCACAGTTCTGCCACCCACAGGAACTACAGAAATGCAGATTTCTCAGTCAGACAAGGAAAGGAAGAAACAAGCTTCCTGATCAAACATCCCAGCACTAACTTCCACCCTGACAGCCATCAGGAACTACAAAACAGAAGTGGCTTGAGATAAAGCTCAGGGGTCAACATCAAACCAGCAGGTTTTCACTTGCTTTAACACCAGCTCATCAACACCCTGAAAAATCTTCCTTCCTTTCCAATTTCTCCTTCTCCTTTTATGTTTCTAACTACAGATTTCTCAGCTGAGTTCTGCCTCTTCCTGAGGACCTAATTAGAAGGACAAACATACAAAAGGCAACTGCCACAGCTCCACTGAGAAATAAAGCAATGCAGCATAGGAAAAGGATGGTGACCAGATGAAAGACGTGGCATGACACTGTCTTGATTTCCCAGATTCAGATACTACCCCAGGTTTGACTCCAGAAGAACCATGTTGTTAGCTGGCAGAGAACTCCTAAGAAGGAAACATGAATGTATGCTCTGAATAAAGAGCTTTTGGGGTAAACCCTGACCATATCTCCCACATCTGTCTGTTGAACAGTTATGAGGAACATTGCTACAGGATCTCCTCTCTCTCTTCTTCCTCACAGACTACTTGAGTAACATCTGATGAGTTCAGTCTCTCATGGCACAAGTGCCTCCCTCCCTATGGTCCCATAAGTGTTCCATAAATGAGCTTTCCACCATCTCCACAATTCTCATTTCATTCTCTAGTGGTACTGGGATGTGAACACCTCAGTTTCAATACACAGGAGGTTTTGGTAAGAGATCAGGCCAGCAAGACTACAAAAAAAAAAAGGGCTATCAGCTCAAGGCTGTGCCAGGAAGCTGGTGGTAAGAGGCTATGCAAGCATACCAAGGATGCAGTAGCTTTCAGATACAAATGACATGTTATTTGCTTGCAAACAGCAAATTCATGACTGGTCCCAGGTATAAAAAGAGCGTAGCATACAATAAAATCAGCCACTTTACTGCCCAGTTTGGCCCAGAGAGGAGTATGTGGCTACTAATTAAAGATGCTAGCATGACAGAAACTTTCCTTCAAATGTGCACATGGGAATTTTACAAGGAATAAGCAGACACAACTTGAATTTTGGAATAAGCCAATGAACAGGAGATAACAGAATGGGAAGAGAAACAGGAGAGGACTAAAGCTCTAATCTGCTTCAGGAACAGGTGTGACATGAGGAAAGTAAAAGCAGAAGTCCACACAATCGAAGACTTTACAGCATGCAGAGACAGAGTATAAAAGGCGCATTTAATGGATTCACCATAGGGACCACTGCTCTGTTAAGTAGCTTGGGCAGCCTTCTACTCCTTTCAGCCCTGTGGGATGGGCTGAAATCCAGTCCTGAGTAACCCTGTGTTACACACCGGGAGTTTGTGATTAATCAAGCCAGCCAAGAGCTGAAGCACAGACACAGTGAAACTGAAGGGCATTTCCTGCCTCCAGCTTTGTGACGGAGACTGAACACAACAGCATGTTGCACACCATCACTCCAACAAACTAGCCATAGCATTTAATCAGACCTGAATTGCTGCAAAAATCCTGCCACATGCCATAGGGTGGAAACTTATCATTGCAGCAGCTTGCACTACTGGTAAGGTACACCATGGCAGGGCAGGGGAAGAATAGTGGACACGGGAGGAGACTTCTCTTCCTTAGGTCAAGGCTTGCTATGGGATAATTCACTTTGAGCTGCTCCAACGAGCCCATGATCACATGCCCAATCCCAGGAAAGCAAAGCTACAGGCTACAGGAAGGCCCATGCCTGGGACATTACCAGATGCATCCTTTGCATCCAAAGGGGCAGTAAGAAAGATTCAAGCCTCTTCTAAGGAACCCCCAATGCTCGATCCCGCGTGACTCTAAACCACAAAGAAGAAACAAACAAAAAGAAAAGAAAAAAAAAAAAAAGGTTGCTCCACCTGATTTTCTTTCAGATAATGCATGAATAACTGGTGAGTTTTGCCTTTCCATGTCATGCTAGTTAATCCAATCAGTCCCCACCCTTTTGAACTGATCCACTGCCTCTGCTCTCCACCTAGCCTCCAAACAGCTGCTTCCCAGCCACTTGGGCTCAGGCTACACTTTTTCCAGGCCAGCAGAGTCAGCATTTCTATTGTCTACTGTATTCTTGCTCTATTTCCTTGTTTAGCTGTAATCTCTTCTCAATGTTTCCAGTCTTGGCCGTAAACCTTATTTTCCAGACAAAATCTGCACACCCTGTCTTGAAGCAAGAAACAAGGAGCAGATGCCTTGTACCTTACAGCAGAAAGGCTCTATGTTACATTTCTGTTCTTCACCTGAGATAGCACTGCCAGCAAACTCCTGCAACACACAGTGGATAAATTTCTTTCCCTCTTCTTTTTTCCTCACCAATTAATTCCATGACAGATCCAAAGGGCAGTGGGAAGCACAAAGAGAAGACAGTACAGACTAATGACTGCAAAACAGACTGGGAAGATTTAGCAATTTTCAGCCAATTACAAGAATCCTACAGACAGAAGGGAGAAAAAAGCCTACGTCTAACTCGTATCCCTGAAATATTTTGATCACTTTACCTCGATTCCATTGGGCCTGCCACAAAATTGTATTAAAGGCAACTTCATTTCAGCTTTTAAATTGCACTAGAAATAGAGTGACAACTTTATGCTAAAATACCCAAACAACAGAATCATCCCATGAATGTATTTGGGACTGGGATCAAGACAAAAAAAAAACCCCAAACAAAAAACGCACCCCACTTTGGCACCGCTTAGCTGTCCCCTTGGCATGCCCTCTGCACCATCCCCAGCTGTAGGTGTCTGTAGCTTAAGGAGACAAAGAAAAGCCACTGAGACTGTGGGTTGGAGGGAACACCCATCATCCTCATAAGCTCTTCACAGTACACGGAGGGTGACAAGATCATTGCTGCTGTGAACTGTATGGCTACATACCTCTTACTGCTGCAAGCACAGACGTTACTGCCATGTGCAAAACCTAACTAGCAGAACAGATGAATACAGGACACATTTCCAAGATCCCTCTTGCACATTTCTAGGAAGCCTGCTGCCTCTATCCTTTTGGTGGTTTTCACTTGAAAGCTTCCTCTTTGCAATGCTCCCCAGAGAGTGATAGGCACTACTGGCTGGCATTCAAGTAATTCAAGATTAGCAGCCCATGTGCTTCAGTAAAGAGTCCCTTCCAAAGTATTACAAATCCAGCTGCTCAGTTATGCAGTAGATGTGATTAAAGCATCTGCACAAATTTGGAGACACGACATCACCTATAAGCCAGGATTGAAAACGCAACCGAAACTCCAAGATGCAACATGCACATGAGATGCACAAGAGCCTAACATAATGCACAATGGCAAGAACCGTGGCTGGCCCCTCCTTGCTTTTCACTCTGTCCGGTGAGCAAGCACTGCTCCTGCCAACCATCAGCAGAAGCTACACACAAACACCTAATAGAGCTTTAACAGAAGGCATTTTGAGGACCTGAGTTTCAGCATTGCTGTCCGGCTTTGCCACTAGTAAATAGTACCATTGGGCTAAGAACGTATCAGGCCTGACCAAAGCTTCATGCAAGCCAATACCACATGTCCAACAGGGCCAGCAATGAATGCATAAGCAGGTGCATTTAGTACTCCCAATGTATTTTCATTTTGGAGTATCTCACCAGTTGTTTTGAAGCCCATGCCAGAAATTCAGAATGCCTACGTGCAAGGAGACCTACAACTTAACTGCCTTTTTCCTGAAGGATCTTTGCCTGAACCCAACATATTCTAGTTTAATTTTATTTCTTCCACCTAGGTCACTGCAAAAGACCAGAAACAAGTCTAATTTCTCCTCACCTCTGTGACAATCATATTTTACTTAACTTCATCAGCTCCTCTTTTATCAGGCAGTCATCTTCATCAGCCAAAAAAGCTCTGATACATATATGCTTATATGTCACACCATTAGCATCAATGCTGAAAAACTGATCTACAGATAAACACAAACGTTCTGAAAGGACTGCATTTGACTGCAGACACTGTTATGAGCTCATACATCCAGGTTGGCTAATGGGCTCATGGCTTACCTCTAAGGAGGTCTTTTTCTGCCCTTGTGCTAAAGATGCTAAAGTGCTGAAGTAGTGAACCCTAGCATCCCCTTCTACACATTCACAGCCACGAGTACTCAGGCAATGCCTACAAGTCAGCAGAAACAAAAGCAGGAACAGAATTTCTAGAGATGCTTCCTTACTGCTCCAATGAGAGTCTTCATGAAGTAATTACTCTGAACCTTACTCAGAGCTCATTAGGACCACAGAAAAATTTCCACTAGGTTATTTTAACCACTGATTAATTCTGATTTCCTGGCAGATATCCTTGGATTCTTTAGCATGTCTGGTCTCATGTTGTCCGCAGCATGGGTTAATTTCCCCACTCCCAAAATCCCACGCATTGACAGGGAAATGAAAAAAGTAATCACATGTCAGAGCTTGTCCTTGATTTTTAAATCTTCATGGCAGATTAGTGTAGTGCGCTCCCCCTCCTCATTCTGCCCTATCTATTGCACAACTGTACGTCAAGGAGTTAATCCCACCATCTGCAGCTGTCAGAGCTCTTGCACACCAGGAAACCCAAACACCTAACAGTTTGGGAGTACCAAGAGAACAGAAAGGCCAACTATATCTTCAACCACTGAACAGCCATATATTAAATATAATCATATTAACTTCTTTTAACCAAATAGCCTGCTTAGTTAACATATACAAGATAATTTTAGACATGGAAAAGAGCCCAACAACTCAGTCTGTATAATCACAGAATCACAGAATATCAGGAATTGGAAGGGACCTGGAATGATCATCTAGTCCAATCCCCCAGCTGGACCAGGAACACCTGGATCAGGTCACACAGGAACGCGTCCAGGCGAGTTTTGAATGTCTCCAGAGAAGGAGACTCCACAACCTCCCTGGGCAGCCCCTTCCAGTGTCCCGTCACCCTCACCACAAAAAAGTTTCTTCTCATATTAAAGTGGAACCTCCTCTGTTCCAGCTTGCATCCATTACCCCTTGTCCTATCATTGGTTGTCATTGACAAGAGCCTGGCTCCATCCTCCTGACACTCACCCTTTACATATTTATAAACTTTAATGAGGTCACCCCTCAGTCTCCTCTTCTCCAAGCTCAAGAGACCCAGCTCCCTCAGTCTTTCCTCATATGGGAGATGCTCTACCCTCTTAATCATCTTTGTATCCCTGCCCTGGACTCTCTCAAGCAGTTCCCTGTCCTTCTTGAACTGAGGGGCCCAGAACTGGACACAA
>VZTM01026601.1:135208-208903 GCA_013400555.1 Jacana jacana
ACCCATGGATTTATGGATGTCTAGACTGCTCAACTGGTCCTTAACCCAGTCCTCATCAACTGAGGCAAACTCCTCCTTTATTCTGACTTCCCCTGTGGCCTCAGGGCTATGGGGCTCCTCCGGCCAGCCCCCTCGCAGTATAGACAGAGACAAAGAAGGCATTCAGTAACTCAACCTTCTCTGTATCTTCTGTCACCAGGGCACCCACCTCATTCATCAGTGGGCCTACATTGCCTCTAGTGTTAGTTTTATCTGCAATGTATTTGAAGAAGCCTTTTCTGTTGTCCTTGACCCCCGGAGCAAGGTTTAATTCTAAGGAGGCCTTAGCTTTCCTAGTTGCATCCCTACATCCTCTGACAACACTCTTATATTCCTCCCAGGTGGTCAGCTCCTCCTTCCATGATCTGTAGACTGTCCTCTTCTGCTTGAGTTTGCCCAGCAGTTCCTCGTTTAAGCAAGAAGGTCTCCTGGCTCCCCTTCTTGACTTCCTACCCATTGTGAAGCTCTGATCTTGAGCTTGGAAGAAGCAATCCTTGAACGCTAACCAAGCAGACTTTCATTATTTACATGATCTAAGAATTATTAGCTCGATCCTGGTCACATTTTGGTAAGCCAGTTCTAACACGGTGTCCATGGTAAGTGGCTTTATAAAGTCCTCCACACACAGAGGATTGCAACACTAACATAAAGTAGGAATGAGGGTGACAGTACCCAGAAAAGCTTCCCAAATTGCTTGCAAAAGGCACATATTTGACCTACAGCCCCCAGCTCACCATTTAGCTTTGCCTACATGCAGTTGGGCAACAACTGACATGCAGGACTGGCAACACATTACATTGCTGTAGCCTCACTACCCATTGTTCCCCTCCCCTTTTCTTGAAGCACATACAGATGATTTCAAAACTGGAAAGTATTTCAAGAATGGGGCTAGACAATCACCTGGAGAAGTACAAAGCATAAAATCCACATTAATCTCTTCTACGATAGGGTAGAGAGAGAATTCAATCTCAAGCACCTATTGCAGGTTAGCGTCTGCTGCAGCCAGATGTACACTCCTACCCAACACAAGCACACAACCCTCCCAGCTCAAAGGACTGGGAAGGTACGTCCAGACCAGAAACAAGCTCACTTTTTTTCCTCGCAGCGCTATAAAAGTACAATTGATACATAAACACTTCAGCACAAGATCAAGACCAAGATGCCAAACAGAAGCCCCTAAAGCAAATGCAGCGTCTGCATAAAGACTGTAGGACCATGACGACTCTTTAACCTTGAAACGGTCTTACTAAGTCTAGCATTCAAACATGACACTGAACTACCATTTTTTGGGGTGGTGCTGTTGACTACACAGTCCGATGAGCTTAACCCATGAAAACACTCATTACAGGAGACAAATCTTCTTGTGGGAACACAGACTGCTCTGTAAGTGGAACTGGTCCAAACACTGCTTCACCACCTCTTCTAGTCTCCAACATTTCTCGTGGCTGCAGCTTTTGTGCTGTCTCAACTCCTCTTCTGCTTCAGCGAACAATTTAGAGCTCTCCAAAGCCATGAGGCACTAATATGATCACTGGCTCTGCTATTTTATGCAACACACAAAGCTCCCACAGCATCTTCCCCTCTGGGCAGCTCTACATCCTCCTCCCTGCTCCAGCCTGATTCCAGGGGACACACAGACACGCTCCTGTGGCTCTAGCAAGCACCTCCACCAGCCATCATGATCTGTACCTCACTACAGACCTACAGCATTCTTCATCTCCTGCCAAAGCTGGGCTTGACCTCTCTGCTGGGGACCCTTCATCTTTCCCACAATAATTCTCACACAAGATAACTTCCTTTTTTCAAGCAAGTCTTAAATTAGAGCAAGCCACTCTACTCTACTGGCTCACTTAAATGAAGATTAAACCTTTAAAAAAAAAATAAAAATCTGGGCCCCTCTAATAGAGGCAGAAGATGGATTGTTTTCTTCATCCCATCACCTCTTCCACTTTTCTTTATCCAAAGCTTGCAGAAAAGGATCAGTCACTCACCCTGGAACAACATTCACCTGGTAGAATCTATTTTAAAGCAAACAAAATTCAAAATAAAATGACAGGGCTCCACCACTTAGTACTTCACACTCTTTCAGGCCTGCCAACAGCACACGCAGGCAGGAAAGGCCATGCACCGCTGCACAGTACTTACACCACGTCTGCATTAGCACCAAATGGGTGCTTTTACCACCACTGCATCTACCTTTGCAGTGATGAGGTCAGCAGCTGCCAGAAGACAGCTGTTGCAAGAACATCCGTATCATTAAATGAAATAATAGGGGGTAGGGAAGGACCCAACCATAGTAGGTGCTTCTCTGTCACTTCCCATGGTCAGTTGTCAGAGCTGCCAGATATTTGGCATTGCCTTAATCTTCCCTGGTCTAGGACTTAGAGCACCAAATCAGAGTCTCCAGAACTACCCATCCCCCGACCTCTCTGTGCTTCAGTATCCCCACACTCACAGGGAAACAGAGTTTAGTGCTGTACCTGTAAAGAAAGCATTCCTCCAACAGAAAAAAATATTCACCACTTCCCAAGTGTAGTCTTGCACTACTTAGACTCACCATGCCCAAAACACACCTACTGAGAAAACTCACATCCCCAAGAAAATACCACAGCAGTTCTCAGAAGAGAGAGACTTTAATTGTAAAAGAAGGGCCAGCAGAAGATCTTTTCATGTCGTACAGAAGATGCTGGCAAGAAGAGCATTTCTCTGTGGTGAGGAGGACTGCTGGCATGAGCTCTGTGCCTGCTAATTTCCTAATACGGACCAAACAGTCAAATGGGTTTAGATTTACGCATCACGTGCCTACAGGCTCATCACTGGTATCTCCCTTGTCACACATGCTCCACCAAGGAGCTTCAGGAAGAGAAATACTCAAAGGTTCTCAAGGCACAAAACCTACTTGCACATCTCTTCAAAAACATTCCTCTTCTTCTCATTAAAGTTTTGTTTCAACTGAGGGCCTTGCCATTGGAAGACAATGGCTGATGTTACTAAAACTGTTCCAGGTATTGAGGCTCTATAGAAACATGGAGGAATGACTTGCTTAATTATCTGTGAGCATTAATAAAAACCAAAGGAACTCGATTCTCATGCAAAGGTGTCCCTGGATCTGCACAATGCTCAGAAGACATTCAGTTGAAAAAGGTGATAAGGAAGACAGAGGAATAGCCACAGAGCAACAATTCTACCTGGCACTGAATTTAATCTCCACTTTTATGGGGTTACAGTAACGTGGTGGGTTGACATGGCAAGCAGCCAACTGTCCACCCAGCTATTCCTACTCTCCCCTCCTCAACAGGACAGGGGGAGAAACTAAGATGAAGGTTCATCATCCAAGGTAAACGATGGGAAAATTACTAATTACCACCATAGGCAAAACAGACTCAACCTGGGGAATATTAATTTAATGTATTGCCAATTAAAATAGAATTGGGTGGCGAGAAACTAAAACAGACACTAAAACACCTGCATCACACACTACCCTTTGCCCTAGGCTCAGCTTCACTCCTTCATTCCTTCACTCCTTCATTCCTGACTCCTCTACCTCCCACCTTGAGCAGTACAGGAATGGCTTACAGTCCGTCCATCACATCTTCTGTCTGCTGTTGCTTCCTCCTCACGCTTATCCACTGTGGTCCTCTTCACGGTCAGCTACAGTGACTGGAGAACTTCCTCTCCACCATCTCTAACCCCGGTACTCACAATGCTGTTTCTCACTTTTCTTTCCTACTCCTCTTCCTGCCCAGCATTTTAAATCCTTCTTAATTATGTTTTCACCACCATGGTCAATGGGCTTAGCTGTGGTTGCAGTGGGTGCGTTGGAGCTGTCTGGACCTCTCCCCCTGCAATTAAAACCTTGCCACCTGAACCCCATACAAGTAAACAAGCCAGCATCCTCTATTTTGGAGGAAGAAAAAACATAAAGAAGTTACAATAATCCCATATAAACAGTATCTACACATTTGTATGCTATTGCTATAAATACAAACTGCTCAGATACAGGCACTAAAGCAACAAGTGCACCCACAGCTGCAGAGAATACATGTAAGCCCAGCCCCAGGGTCATAAATCACTACCATGAATCAAAAGCAGTAGCCAAAAGCATCACTAACAAAAAGATGAAAGCGCCACTGAAGGAAGCAACTTAAACTCAAAACTGTGATTTCTGGCAGCAGAATTCCCGCAGACTGCAACAGCCTTCCTCTACCTCACTGCCAACAGGCACACCAGGTTATTTCAATTTAAAGAGCACTGCAAAATAACTACTGGATATATAGGCACAGCCTGTACCCATTCCAGCTGGGAAGCCCATTCCTAGTTACATAAGAACACCCAGTGACCCAAATTTACAAATAACCTTTATTTTGAAAGGAAGGAGAGGAAGACAGATACAAGTTTAAAAAAAAAAAAAAATTAAAACCCAAAATAGCTAGGAAAAGCAACAGAAGCAAATCAGCCCAGGGCATGCACATACACAGCCATCTTAGGCATGAACCCCTGTGATATCCAAAAGCCAAAATTCTTTAAGAAGATCTATTGATTTTCTGTGTCCTCCATGCAGTCGAGCATACAGCACCAATGGGCCAGGAAACAAGTCTGTGTCCCCGCCATTTCCCCTCAGATATTCTGCCACAGACCCTCTGAAACACCACGTGTCATTGTAGTTTGTTAGCATTATCACTAAATACAATGCTTTCAAGACCATCTTCCAGCTGACAGTCTCTCCTTGCTTCAACATCTGCTTGACAGCCTATTCTTCTCCTGCAGGATCCATTTTCTGTGGTTAGCTTCATGGCATATTTGGAACACTGCTAGTTCAAGCTAAGCCTGCCCAAATTACTATTTCAAACAACCCACAGCATTACAGTAACCACTACATTTAACCCTTCCAGACTATGTCCATTGAGATTTACAGTGTTAAAAAAATCCATAAAACAAAAAAAGCCCCAAAAACCTTACTTCCTTTCTATAAGCCACTTGACTAAAAAGCTAAACCGAAATGATGTGCCGTTACCAGTTACACCATGTATAAGCTTCGATAATGCCACTTTTGAAGCAATGAAGTAGGTAAGCAGACCTTTGCTGGTACACACATTTTTACCCAAGTGTAAAGAACATTTTTGTCCATAAATTGCTCACAAAGACACTTTGAATACCTCTATATCCCAAGGATTCCCTAAGCAGTATGGCTTTCAACACAGGAGCCAGCACTATATACTATTTCTTAAGTCTCTGCTGCAATCAATGGTAGCCTGAGAGGAGACAGCGCCCGGACAGTATCATGTTTTCCTGTAATTATAACCTGTGGGCTATTAGTACCATAACTGAAGGATTACAGACTATCTCAGAGTGAGTGCCCCTATTAACCAACTGTATAATTTAAAAAATAAAACCAAACAAGACCTCAGGCAAGCTACACCTGCTACTATTCCAATAAAAGATGACTTACATAGAATAGCGCTATAGATCCCCCTTAGTCTGAATTACAGACATCAACTTGTGAGAGACCTAACACTAAATATACAACCTGTAATTTAAATAAGGCCTACATTAGCAGGGCAGAGATTTATCTCCTGGTAAATCAGAAACCCGACTTAGGTAGATGACAATCCTAGTGCAGAAACCCTTGGAAAATATACCTAAACAAAATAACTTTCCTCACATGGGCATTTCCCAGGATTATTAACAGAGGAAAGAGGAGACTGACTTATTCCTGCACCTCAAAAGCACATCAAGTTAAGTCAAAAGAGGCAACCTAGAAGGAGACCTCTCCTCTCATCCACCTCTTACCAGCCGCTACCAACCTTTTAAATGGAATGGCTATCAAATTAATCTCCCAGGACACATATTTCAGAAATCAGCTCCGTACCAATGCTGGTGACAATGGGAGGGATCTGACTTCCAGCCCTGTCAATCTGCTGTCTCCATCAGTGCTTCTGCATTCCGCTTGGGATTCAGTTTCTCAATTCATGAAGCGTTAAACTGTTCCTCTCATGCCCCAGGAGAGGGTTTCATTACTGGGATTTGTGCTGGGTGATATTTTTGCCACAGGTACAGAACTGTCTTCTATCTCACTGTAGCATTTATAACTTGATTATGTCAAAGCTGTAACATTAAAACAGCAAAGGCATGGATTTCGGTTCATAACCCTCTTTTGTAACACTGCAGCATCAGGACTCTCCTAAGCAGGGCTGATATGTTTTTGCATGAGTAAGGATGTCTGACCATTTAAAATGGACTTAGCATGAGAATACCAAGCTAGATAATACCAGACTAGATCAGTTTCCCTTTAAAGCTTTGGGAATCATAAACACATGGAGCAAGACACGGTATCACATGCAAGCTGTCATGCCCATCACACCTGACCAGGAAGGCAAGGGGGTACACAAGCCCCATATTTAAGCCCTTCAGTGGCACAAGGGACTGATACATTTGACCTAAAAATCATATGCTTGAGCACACAGTTTTTACAGAGGCCACAGAAAAGCTCCACAAAAGCACACAGCAGTACCTCAGAAGCCTCTCCAAATGAGCTCCAAATCCCTCGCCGAGCCCTATCCTCCTCTTTAGCCACCCAGTGTCAATGCAGCCCAAAAAGCAGTGCTTAAAGGCTATTTCATGGCAGGCATGCACCTTCCATCATCGCTAGCAGTGAATGTGCAGCATGCATAGCCATGGGAACCAACCATAAGAAGAAATTAGAGGGATCTGACTCATTGTTCAAACTCCTAAAAATCATTTCAGGCTCTTTCCAGTACCAACAGCTCCCTCTCCCTGAAGCAAACTGCAAACATCTTGGCAGCTTCAGGCACACTGGAAAATGTTAGTGTGCCCAGTATCCACACTAGCTAATTGAAGGATTAATTTTTTTTAATGTTAATTTTAAGAACAAGGACGTAGACACAGCTAGAAGGAGGAGACTAAAAGAGAAAAAAGGTTAATTACTCCCATAAATATTAACACAACAGAGTCCCATGATCTGGCAGAAGGTACTCACAACATGGAAACGGTCTATCTCCAGGAGGGAAGTCAACGCACTGAATCACAAAATGATATGGGGTTAGAAGGGACCTCTGGTCCAAACCCACTGCCAAAGCAGGTCCAGCTATAGCAGGTTGCAGAGGAACATGCCCAGGTGAGTTTTGAATGTCTCCAGAGACAAAGACTCTACCATCTCTCCGGGCAGCCTGCTCCAGGGCTCTGCCACCCTCAAAGTGAAGAGGGTCCTCCTCATGTTTAGATGGAACTTCTTATGTTCGAGTTTGTGCCCATTTCCTCTTGGCCTCTCACTGGCCACCACTGAAAAAAGGACTGGCCTCATCTTGCTGACATCTATCCTTTAATTATTTATCGGTGTTGATCTGATCCTCCCTTAGTCTTCTCTTCTCCAAACTAAAAAGACCCAAGTCCCCCAGCCTTTCCTTGTAAGAAAGATGCTCCAGGCCCCTAATCATCTTTGTGGTCCTCTGCTGTACCCTCTCTATTAGTTCCCTGTACTTCTTGAACTGGGAAGCCCAGAACTGGCCCCAGGACTCCAAACAGGGTCTCACCAGGGCAGAGTAGAGGGGGAGAATAACCTCTCTCAGCCTGCTGGCCACACTCTTCTTGATGCACCCCAGGATGCCATTGGCCTTCTTGGCCACCAGGGCACATTGCTGGCTCATGCTCATCCTGTTGTCCACCAGGACTTCCAGGTCTTCCTCCTCAGAGCTGCTCTTCGGCAGGTGAGCCCCCAATCTGTACTGGTACAGAGGGTTATTCCTCCCCAGGTGCAGCACCCTATTCAACTTGCCCTTGTTGAATTTCAACAGGTTCCTCTCTACCCGACTCTCCAGCCTGTCGAGGTCTTGCTGAATGGTGGCACAGCCTTCTGGTGTGTCAGCCACCCCTCCCAGTTTTGTATCATTAGCAAACGTGCTGAGGGTACATTCCATCCCTTCATGCAGGTCACTCATACTGAGGAGGACTGGACCACCGTGGGGAACACCACTTGTTCCAGACTTCCAACTAGATCCTGTGCCACTGATCACAACCCTCTGCACTCTGTCTTTCAGCCAGTTTTCAACCCACCTCACTGTCCACTCATCTAACCGACACTTCCTAAGCTTACCTATGAGGATGCTGCGGGAGATTCTGTCAAAAGCCTTGCTGAAGTCAAGGTAGACAACATCCACTGCCCTCCCCTCATCTATCCACGCAGTCATACCATCGGAGAAGGCTATCAGGTTAGTCAGACATGATTTCCCCTCAGTGAATCCATGTTGACCACTTCTGATAGCTGTGCAAGTTTCAGATGCCCATTTAGCCCTTTTTGTTTAGTTGCACTAACTAACTGAAGTGGACTTTCATACAGCTATTCTACACATTTATTACAGCTAGTACTACACTGCACAGACAAATTGTTAATTTTAAGCAGTGTGGATTTTTTTACTTTTTAATTTTTTTTTATTATTATTTAAGGCATCAGTGGCCTTACCTTTCAGTAGAATTCCCCTTCAAAAATCTCCCAGAAGCCACCCACAGAAGGTCACTGTCCTCCATTTCAAGCAGTCCCCACAACTCACCTCTCCTGGGGAACCTGGTGAATTTGACTCTTGAAGTAAGGTCCCACTGATTTTCATCTTTTGGACAGAAGCAAAAAAAAGAGCTCTCTGGCTTCAAGGCAGTCTCTTCCTTCTCAGTGGTAGCAGTCCAGGCTCTCGCTGTGGTGCATCACAGCAGTCAGGGCACAGTGACAGACAGCATTAGTTACAGCTCAGCTCAAGGCATGGCAGTGAGCAGTAGCTTTTTGGACTGCACTTCTGAAAACAGGCAGAGGAACTGCTCCCCCAGTCAATGTAATAAAGACAATTTCTGGATGCCAAGTCATTAAAATTGGGGCTGGGGGCAGCACGAAAGAGTATCGCTTTTCCTGCTTAATCTCTGCCCAGCATTTCCCCTTTCCTGGGATTCTCTGCTTTCTTGCAAGTTCTTTTATTGGAGGTTTCAAGCACCTTCATACAAAATGTCAGAGAAAACATCAGCTTATGGAGGGAAGTTTACTAATCTTGTCTGCTGTGTGGCTGAAGATATGGTAGATAGGGGCTGAGAGCACAACTTCATGTGAACAAGTCTGAGCTTTATCCAAACTACAACAGGTGACAGCTCCTTCAGTAGAACTTGGGTGCCCTATTTTAAAGCTATGTTAATATCCAGTCCCCACCCATGAGAGCAAGAGATCTGAGCTCAAATGCCACTCAAAATAGCCACTCCTCCTAGGGCAGCATCCACATGCCAAGCAGAGGTTTTTATAAAGTTGTTACAATGGCAGACCATTTCAATGCTCCCAAAATTCACACATACCAAAGCCTGGGCAGCTAATAACAAAAACAGAGGGAGCAGGAACATCTTGTCATTTTGGACCGGTTGCATTTCACACACACTTTGGAGATGCTACAGCCGCCCCTCACAGGCCACTCACTGTCATCCTCAGTTTGCAGAGCAAAATGTTTTCACCCCTTTCCATCTGAAGAGTGTTACGGTGAGGAACAGCTTGAGAAAGGCACTCTGCACAAAACAAACACAAGATGGGCATGCCAGCTGCCAGCACAGAATGAATTGCTTAAGAAAACCGACTGCAGCAGAATCCTGAAACTCCAGCAGCTTTCCACACCAGGGGTGTGGCAAATGACACAGATTTAAAAGATTTAAAAATAACCCAAACTTGTATTAAGAAAAAGCAGCATCAGCAAGGATGCATTCATTAAAACAACCAGGATTAAATATATTTTGAATCCTTCAATTGCTAAATACTCCAACATGCCTGAAAAAAAGAAGAAAAAAAAAAAAAAAAAGACAAGAAAAAACCCACCCAAAGAGGAAACCTCCAGCTTCATGAGGTCAGGTACTGCACATCACCCAGGAAGGCATAGCTGAAGGGGACTACACTGATACAGCAGGCAGCATGCTGTACAGGAGGTGAAGGCAAAGAGTGGGGAAAAGAGAGTGGAGAAAGGGAGGTGGGAGGAAAAAAAAAAAACAAAAACCAACTCCCCATATGACAGGCCATTATTTCTGACTTAGTTTGAAACATTTAGGAAACATTTAATTCCTACACTACTGAGGCTCACCCAGATGAGATTTATTCACTCACACTAGTAGAGAAGTCCTAGCATGGAGTAGATGCAAAGCATCTGATTTATATTATGTCACTGCCTAAGTAAACTACACTTGATAGGAAGCAATCATTCAGCAAGCAACTCACTCATGGACTTAACTCTAGTGTTGACAGTGATGTTGCTGGCTTTCGTTACCTATGAGCATGTGGAAACCGTCTGGAATCTGGTGTTCAGATGAGCTAATGATTAAAGACAAGAAACAGAGCAGGAGACAGTAGCTGCAGCAGGTCAGCTTCACAATACGACATGGCTCAGAGCTCCCCGTATGAAAATACTTCCCATTTTAGACCACTGTCTTTCTACCGTCACACATGCAAGGCTCACCTAAACTGAACTCAATTTTGGTGACACTTTACAGTTCCACCCTCTACTTTTCATGCCCCAAGAATTACTGATGCGAGAACAGCCTAACCTGATACCTTGCACTGATCACAAGCACACTGAATCAGCCTTGCACTTAAGGGAAGCAACAAGACACGAGAGGAGTAAACACTTGGACAGGGCACCCTGCCTGCACCAGGAAACCTCAGAAATCCTCAGAAAATGGGGCCTTTGGTTGGCAAGAACCAACACCACCAGTTTTTGCCCTCTCAAAACAAGGGGCCTCTTTCCATCTCCTTTCAGCCCCAGCACACACCTGTGCAGGTACACATAACTACTCATGTTAACCGAGATGCTAACCCTGCTGTAGGTACTGAACTTTCCAGCTCACACATCGTGCTCCCTCAGAATAACTACAGCCAAAACAGCGGCAAAAGCTAGTGACTTAACAAACTGAGGAAAACTAAGGGGAAAGAAGTAGAGAGAGGTTTTATCTCTTGTTGGTGGCTACAGACAATAGCCCCCGACCCCAGCATGATGGTGATTTAGTTTCTTAGAGGATTGCACCCCTCCAGCTTCAGTGCATCAAAGCAGGTTTCCAGATTAAGCTTTTAATCACATGGAGGTAACCATGCTCTCCTGTTGTTTAGTTAGCCCCTAGCACACCACACATCCTCACAGCTGTGGTCCAGATGCTTCTTTTGCCCCAGCTGTCTCACACTGCCCTGGTCACAGCCCATGTCCCCTGCCTGCACATCCCAGTGGCCTGAGCCACTGCACAACCCCTGATCTGTCTCTCTGTGCTGCGCACAGGACCTTGCTGGATTTAGGACTAACACCCAGGGTCGGAGAAGCCTGTCTCCAGTCCTGTTGCAATACTACAGGCCATTTCCAGGCCTTGATACCCCTCTCTTTTTCCACCTAAGATCCAGCAGAACTGCTACACTGCACCTGCACATCCCAAACCAGACAAGTCCTTGCATTAAGAAGTCCTGATGTTCCCCTCCATCAATCTCTGCAGCTCCTTTCTGTACACACAGAAGCAACCAGCACTCACATCACACATGGAGCCCAGAGCTGCATTCACCATGTGAGAAATAAAGTGTCTTTTTCGGGCACGTGTCTACCATCTGCTATTGCCATTGCTTCTTCCAGGTTTGTAGTGGAAGAGACAGAGTAACAGGTTGCCTCCCACGCTCCCTCACCATGCTGCTTCCAGGCTTCCATCACACCCTGCCTTGCTGCCTTCCCCCAGCTGAAGAGCCCAGGGCTTCTGCTTTAAGGAACAACTAAATGGGCATCCCACACCTCCAAGCAGCCTTGCTGTGCTTCTCTGAACCTTTGATGGTCTGCTACATCATTTCTGAAATGAGAGGACCAAGGCCACCCTTAGCACCAAATAGCTGCATGTAGCACAGATTTCTTTATGGAACATAACACCCTCCAGGTCATTCTCTTTCTTTCCTACTTCCCAGCAGCCAATTTGCCTTTTTGACCACTGTTGGGCTCCAAGCTGACATATTCTAAAATCTAACCCAATTCCAACCTCTTCCTCAGACTAGATTTTAACTGGAAGAGACTAAACCTGTAGAACGAAGCACAGGTAAAAAAAATCAGTACACAATGGATGTTTTTCATTTGCCATAACAGCTGATTTCACAGGTACTCTGAATAATCAGTGAATTCAAAATGTCACCTCTCTGTCTCCTGTTCAGGCTGCCCTGACTATCTTTGTTAAAGCCCCACAGTTCAGGCAGCCTTTCCCCCACAACCAAGGTCCACACTTACACATTTACCCATACTCCCATCCTTCTGCAGGCTGCTTTGAATGAAAGCATCTTGAAACCAGCCTTAGGAACTTTGAACATGAGAAGGCAGTAATCTCCTTTGACAACAAAGCTGAACACAGACCCTGAGAAAAATGTCTGTCTGGGCAAGGATGGGAGAGATGATCCTTCCTACAGATGTTAGTCCCAACCACCAAAAAGGATCTGAGACTTTCAAAGAAGCACTTGCAGCTTGCTTCTTCAGCTCTCCATTACCTCCTAAATCTAAGGCAATCAGAAGAATTGGGAAAGGGCAGGGTACAGTCACTCATGGCAGACATGGGAACTTAACAGTGAAGCGAAACACAGCTCCAGCTGCTGGACTAACAGTCCTCATTTATCTCCTAAATTCCTGGAGTTAGAATAAAAAGATGACAGGAACCAAGAATCACCTCATCGATACTAGATAAAATTAAGCAGAATAATTTGTCATGAGCACAGGTACCTTCAAAGCCAGACAAAAGGCAAAGAACTTCTGCAAAAACTGCCCAGAATGCTCACACCATATGGGAGAGGGGGAGGAACTATGTCAAATAGGCTGAAGATGAACAGAGAGAAAGTGCATAGCCAAAAAGTATGTCCTAGGCATAGATGACAGAGAGGGAGGCCAAGGAACCCAAGAGAAGTAGCTAGCTGAAGATGCACCACCATGGTCACCAAGGACAAAGAGACAAGACAGGGAAGAAAGGGAGCTCCACAACCCTCCAAGTCTTCCATGCAGTCCCTCAGGAGCTGGCCTGTTTCACTCTTCCCAACCCCCCTTCCTCAAACTGGTCCAAGAGGAACTGCCCCTGCACCATGCCCTGAGGAGAACAGGTTTTCCAGATCTCTTCTGCCAGCCACAATCCACTCTTGAACAGTGAGGGAGCATTGCTGACAGGTGGAGCTGCAAGCAAATGTCATCACTTCTTCCTTACTTTTCCAGCAACAAGGAATCTCTCAAGCTCACATACCCTTCTGGACCAGCTCCACATCTGACAGCTTCAGAAGTAGCAGAGAGCACACCAGCTTACATAGCTTTGGTGCCCAGGCTCTGTCAAGACAAAAGTTAGGCCCCCCAGTCCAAGCAAAAAGCCAAGATGAGAAAGCCCAAGTAGAGAAAGGAAGAGAAGCAGACTAGTAGTAGGGAGGTCAAATGTTTTACCTGGAAACATCTGCAGATACCTTAGACCAAGCTGCAATGCCATGAAAGCACAGCCATGGAGTGAGATGCTGGCTTTCTGGGAACTACACCTTCACAAGCAGAGAGGATGCAGGCTCTAAGGAAGAGATAATAGACACAAAATCTGTAACTGCTAGCAGGGCTTGATAACCCATCAGAGTGTTTTCTGCCAGATCCAAACCCTGTAACAACTCTCTTGCCCTGCAGACCTCTTTAAGCCCACACTGAAGTCTTTCTGACCATCCCTAAATTGTCAGAGTGTAAGGCCAAACTGTAACAAAAACCACAGAGATATCAGCCATCTTAGATAATGTGAAGCAATCTCAGGTAATGTGAAGCATGTATGCACATACATGGAGGATAGATACAAGAGCTTTCTCAACTGCCACACAGCACCCTTGACAGAAAAAAAGAAATCTTCTTCAGCTATGAAAAGCACAGGAGATAAGAATAAGCCTACCTATAGTCTGCCAACTTGACCTCCTCTGAGCTTGAAACACAAGTAGGAGAGAAAAAATCTTTTGTCTTGCAATTAAATCTTACAATAACAATGTGTAAGAGAATCCTGCCCTGAGCACTGAGCTAAGGGGCGATGGGAGGAAGGGGATGGGAGGGTTGGAGTAAAGTTGATTTCCTGCTGAACAGGCTCTCAGCTGACCAGGCATGCCAGGAGGCAAAGCACATATGCCCAGAATCTCTTTTCTAACTCCAGGATGTCTGCCATTGTATGCACAGCCTGATTACTGTTCACTGAACTAACAAAAAAACCAAACTGATTTCCATAATGAAAAAGCCTCCACATGGCTCCAGAGTGATACAAGAAGAAAGGGCACAGCAGACTGGGAAATTTGGAGAAAAAAAAAAAAAAAAAAAGACTAAAATAACTTTTTGCCTCATCTGCAGTTTGAGCCCCCAGACAAACTACTATTTTAGCTGATCACCTGGAAAGTGTGAGAGCACAAAGCACTGGAGTCAGCATCACTGTCTGGAGGAAGCCAGCACGCAGCTTCAAGAGAGTGTTAAACACTCAGGGATCACGCATCTGCATCATCAATTCTGCACAGCGACCAGCAGCAGAGGTCTATTTATAAACCAGACTTGTACAGCTGTAGTCTGCAATGAAAGACTAGGATTGCAGGCTGTCAGCCTTCAACAACATGCTGTCTAATTTAATTAGATGTCTGTGTTCACATGCACACATATATGCACACATGTCCTTTGAACAATGAGCTCAAAGTTATGAAAACTATACGTTTCACCAAGGTTTCTGTGCAGAGCACAAGCATCTCCAGCAAACGTGTCCTCACACAACCTTCCCATTCCCATACGCTGTGACCAAATGTGACCAATGGGCTGCTACAGCTCACCACTACTCGGGTGATCACTAGCCTTTGAGTGGTTACTGGGTTTGTTTGTAGGCCCAGACATGAAAACCAAGTCACTGTAACAGTATTAAAGAAGAAAATAATTTAGTTGGCAAGTGAGCTATCTGGGAGTCCCATGCATCTTCTGCATCAGGACAGACTCCTGCGCCATCAGTTTCCATTTAGAGAGTTCAAACAGGTAAAAAGCTCCATTTGCCAGAGGATCATTTCCTTGTGTGACTAGAAAACAAAAGGCTCAACCATAGAATCATAGAATTGTCTAGATTGGAAGGGATCTTTAAGATCATCTAGTCCAACCGTCAACCTAACTCTGATAAAAAAGACTAAACATCACTAAACTGTGTCACTGAGCATTACATCCACCCATCTTTTAAATAACTCCAGGGATGATGCCTCAGCCACTTCCCTGGACAGTCCATTCCAATGTTTAATAATAATTTCAGTGTAAAAATTGTTCCTAATATCTAATCTGAACCTCCCCTGGCGCAACTTGAGGCTGTTTCCTCTTGTCCTATCACCTGTAACTTGGGAGAAGAGACGGACACCCACCTGTTGTAAGGTCTCCCCTCAGCCTCCTTTTCTCCAGGCTGACCATGACCTTGGGAAGTCAAGGTTACGCTTGCCAGTTGAAACAAGTGATTGCATCAGTAGGTTTTTTTTGATTTAGCTCCATCCTGCAGGCTCCTCAGGTATCACAGGAATGAAGACTTACGTGTCAGTGACTGGACCGTTGACAGGACCTGGGACTATTGTTACCTTAGGAAGTTCAGAGTGTTCTGCAAGCCTGCAATAGGCCAACATGCTTTCACTCTTGCTAGAGATCACTTCACTCAGTAACACCCCATGCCAAAAGCCATGAAAATTTTCTGACAGAGGAAGCAAAAGCAAAAATCATCTCCTTTTTCCCATTCTCACTCCTGATACCCCCTGATAAGCTGGACTCTGACGCCCAGAAGTGCCCGAGCCAGGGACTTAGGAACAGCAAAGGACAGGAGGAGAGAACTGGCTGCAATTAGGCTCCCCTGGTTAACTTTTGACACCCAACAAGCAATCTTCTGACAAAATACTAGGGTATGAACAGCAGCTACTGGTGAAGCAAGAACAGCTGCAAGGCAAGCCTGTGGATCAGGCCATAGCCTGTGTTCTGCTGTCCATTCAGCCTCTGAAGACCATAAGCCTTTGGCTGCATGAGGACATGCCACAGGAAGGAGCACCAGCTGTGCTCTAACAACCCTCAGGTAGCCTGAAGCTAGTTCCCCACTGAGGGAGGGAGCACTAAGCACATACATGTGTTTCTGCCTCCTCCAACACCAAACAGAAAACACTTTTAAAAGCCCCTGCAGGAACACAGGAAGCTGTGCTTTGGTTTGATTCTCCTGAACTTGCTCTGACAGCCACTGCAAATACAGTCCCCATTGCCTTGGCTTACAACCTAACACGGCACTCAGTCAAAATGCAACAACAAACCTCTTCTGGAGGAAATGATGCTTCTGGAGTCCAAGTCAAGCGTCTTTACTAGAGTATCGGTGTCAATCTTCAGGCCGGAAAAGACACCAGAAGATAAGCCCCAGTCCTTAGCAAAAAAAAAAAACAACAAAACATTAAGAAGGGGTCAGTACAAACACCACCAGGCACCATTCATTTAAAAAATAAAATAAAATCAAAGCCAGCACCATCCAAGATAGGACCAGGGTGCATACTCCAGTGGTAGCATGCAGGTCCCTCACCTGAGCAGATAGGGGTAAGTCACCCTACTGACTTTCTCCCCCCAGGCTCGTCCACCCGCAAGGGAGTTTCACAAAGTCACGTTTTTGGCAGTTCTATTTCTAACAGATTTCTACATGAACTCAACCTCACCTCAGTCAAGTGAATTCAAGTGTTACTGCTAAAACTGTGAACAGCATCCTTAGGAAAAGCCAGATTTATTATAGGTATGTAAGAATGCAATACAGATAAACAACAACTGAGCAGATTAGGGACCTAAATCCTAAATCAACGGACATTAGCTGCAATTTACCAAATCTTCAGCAACTAGCTCCTTTAAGCATGCAATACCTAAGTCCTACACTTTGTAGTAGCTTCTCTGGATGACTTAGAATTTATTTTAGCCAGCCATCTCCCACCACTGAGACATAACTTTATAATGGTATAAAACTAGCTGTATATGGCACAGCCTGTTCCTCCCGCCTCACAAGCTGCAGGTGCATAAACCCCATTTACTGCTGCTCTGTACCTTTGCTGTAAGGGGACTGGGGGAGGCACCTGGCTTTAACCTGAACTGCATATTAATAGCTCGGCTGGTGGAACTAGACATGATCTAAACCTCCACTTGTTCTAACCTGAAACTGAAAAGAACCATGGCAAAATGAGCCAGGAAGCCTCTTGCCCCTCCGCTCCCAACACTTGCTAGTAATGATCCCCACTACTACATCCAAGTTACCCTACCAAGACACAGCACAGGCATCCTCTCCCCCGGCAGCAGAAGTGGTACCGACACACATCTGCCACCGCCTTAAGCAGGCTCTTCTCTCCGCATGCTGAAAGCCTGGGGATGCTATGGTGGCCGCCATAGCGTAGCTGCCATAACTTCAGCAGCCGCCACGTGGTTGCTGCTCTAGCTGCCATAGTGGCTGACGGTGTGGAGCAGCAACAGCCACCACCGCAGCAGCGTGCTGGGGCCCCCACGGCGCACTGGAGTCCTGAAGCTCCGGGCTCATTTCACCTCTGTGCCTGCTCTGACGAGCTGTGCTTTTGTCAGCACACTCCCACTGACCGCGACAGAGAGCAGCAGCTACCCAGCCGAGTACGCAGCACAACAGCATCAAGGCCACAACATCACTTCTCTAGGCAGAAAAAGGAGTCCGGCCTTCAGGAAACAATGGAACTCCATCTCCTGCCCCTCTGAGAAGCAGCCCCCAGCGCTTCACCATCTCCAAAAACAAGGGGTGTCACGCTCGCTGGTGCGGTGGCACCTCGCGAGGGTCTTGCGCCCCTGACGGCCACCGCGTGGACTCCACGGCGCGCCTGGAGCTCGAAACAGTGAGCGGGGCCGGGGCCGCAGCGGGATGGAGCGCCAACCCCTTCCGCCGGCGACGNGGGGCCTGGGCCGGGGCTGGGGCGAGGCTGGAGCAGAGGATCTCGGGCGGGCCATGGTCGGGGAGCGGTGCGGTGGAGCCGTAGGTGCTTAGCCTTCCCCACCATGGCGGCCTGCGCGGCGGAAGTGGGCGGGCCCGTCTCTGTCGCGCCTCTCCCGCCCGGATGGGCCCTGCCGGCAAATACCGATGGCTAGGGCGGCGGAGGAGGCTGGTCCTGCGACGGGTAGAGCGCTAGAAGCTCCCTTACGGCAGCCACAGCCAGCCCGCTCTGGGACTGTTAACTCTGAAGCGTAATGGTGGCGTCTGAAACGCCAGCATTCTGCAGCCGGTGGCTTTGATGGGCAGCTGGGGGCGATAATTGCCTTCAGGCTGGCGGTGGGACAGGCAGCACGCTGAAGGTAGCTCCTAGAATCAGCTAGAGGGTGTTTGCTGGTTGTCTCAAAAAGATGCCCATGCCCTTCGCCTAAAGCAGGTTTAAACAGCAGCAAGGAGAAATAAAATGTAGAAACAAAAAGACACCCTCTGAAAAATTGATGTTCCCAGACTGGAAGGTATCAAAGACCATATACAGGTGAAGCCCACTCTGGAGAAGTATGGGTTCTGCCAGCTGCAGGGAGCAGCAAGCATGAGAGGTTGTACAACAGCATCCTAATACTGTCTTTCTCCGGCCCTGGCTTGCTTCTGCTTGGACATCTTGTCCAATGTGCTGTTGTGAAAGCACAAACACAGCATAACTCCTCATTGCCTAATACATGTAGAAAATAGCCCAGAGTAACAAGCTACCAGGCCAAGCACTGATATGCTGGAAGCAGGAGGAAAGAGGTGTTAAGGGTCCCCTGGGACAGCGCTTTCTTGTGGATATTTATTCAAGGCCAAAGCTGCAAGAAAGCATGGGGAATAGCTCGAGAGGAACAGGAATTATGACAGTGAGCTACAACTTTTGGGCTACAAGGACCCACAGTATACCTGCTCTGCTGCCACTGCTCCATCACTCCCACCCCCTTCCTTCAACCTGTCAGTGGGACTAGAGTGGTTTTACAAACCCAATGAAATAATCAAAGAGAAAAGAGCAGCCCAATAAGTACCTTATGCAATACAAAAGGAAAAATTACAACAGCTCGTCTCACTCAAGCATACTTCCTTCCCCCAGATCCGCAACCAGCAATGCTGGCAGGAAGACCCACCAGCTTTCCCAGCTTCTCCACCCCAGCCCACCTGCTTCAGGGCTAGGGGCTGCTCTGCAGCATTCAGCTGTAGCCACCTGAGGTTTCTGAGCAAACTGGGGTGAACACCTCAGCTTCCAGCAGGCTCATCCTGGGGCTCTGTCCCCACCTTATCGCACACCAGCCAGGCAATAGCTGCTCTGACGCTCCCATCTCACTGCAAGAATTGTTACGATGCTTTCTAGCTGTGATGAAATCAGCACAGATCTCTGTTGCCTTTAATAAAGACAACTAAGCCATGCAGTATTCGTTAGGGCTCAGAAATCTGCTGCCAGCACTGTGATTCTCTTTGCATGCTGCAAATATAACCCCAGCTCCGTAACAGCAGCAGGTGAACTGCATTGGTGTCTCATCATGCATCGTGGTCACTCAACATTAGCTTGCTGGAAGGGGAACCTACAAAACAGTTAACAAAAGCTTCACATTAAATATCTTTACTAATAATCTGTGACCCTGTACATTTTCAAAAATACTTTTTTAGTGCTATCATTATTATTATTTAGAGCCCTAAAGAGACAAAGAGATAGTTGCCAGAAGCCAGTTCCTTTCTGTTCAGGTAAACACTGTTGTGGGTACATTGGGAGGAGTTATAGCAGCCTGTACAACAAAATTTGAAGGCTGCTTAAAAAAAAAACCCCAACACACAGCCCTGAGATGTACCACAGTGAGAACGCCTCTGGCATCCTCTGCTAAGTGTGGAGGCCTTGCTACACCAGCAGTGAGCCACAACAAAAAAAATTTTAGAGTCCAATCCAGAGACAAGGGAGCCAGATCCCCATCTGCTCCACACCCAGAGGCTACTGGTAGCTCCCAAAGGAACCAGTTTCCCCCACTATCAGCATTATTTGCCTGGCCCCCAGTGATGCTGCAAAAAGTTAAAAGTGGGGCAAAAGGGGTGGATTTGGGGTAGAGTCCATTTCCTGGGCGCAGTGAGAGAACTGCAGATCCACTGGTATAGCCCAGGAAGGAGGTCAGGCCCAGCTCCCCAAGGTAGGATGCTTTGGCAGGGCTTTGGCCAGCCAAGAGTGGAGCTGGGTTTTGGGGAAGAGAACCCGCCCTCCCATAGCCACCACTCTGACTTCCTCCTTCCTCCTTCCTCCTCTGCCCCAGCCGACTGTAAGACAGAAATAAGAAGGACGGATTTGGGTTCATCACAAAGCTCACAAAGCCCTGCTTTTCTCAGCTAAGCTTGAGAAGTTGAGACCATCTTCATCCCAAACCAAGCACAGGACAGAGGGGAAGGCTTGATGCAGGGTGAGTACATCTCTGTTTTCTTTGGTTCTGTTCTTCCTTTCTGGGGGGTTGAGAGGCAAACAGGTGACAAGGCAGTTACATAGCTCTAGTGTTTCCAGTGAATTTGTTTTATAATTCTTGATCTAACCTCCCACTACTTGAGTCCTTAGGCAAGTCCTTCTGGGAGCTCAGCGTGGTATCTCTCCCGCATGTGGTATGGCATGGCAGTCAGTCTGCACAGCCTTTGCAAAGGCAGCTTGCCTGGTCTGTAATGTTTTTGCTTTTGGACATAGGATTAAACCTGGAACTGGAGGTGGTTATTGGGACCCCACACAACCCCTTCCTTGCTGCCCTGTGGGCCTATAAAGAAGAGCATAGAGGGCCCAGCATGCTCCTCCTACACCCTCACACATGGCGCTGGGGAGAGCAGTGCTGGCTGGAGGCTGTGCTGGTTCCCCTCCTGGAACCCACCTCTTCCTTGTCAGTTCTAGTACAAGTACCCGTTCCTGGCTGCAGGACAGCTCAGAAGGGAAGAGGGAACCATGGCGTGAGCGCAGTGGGGATGGCTGCCAAGAACTCAATAATACTCTGCCAACAACTGTTGAAAATGCTGGCGGTGGGCAGGGAAGGCAACAGAGGCTGTGGGCAAACTAATCCTGAGGAGAGCAACCTCTTCCCAAAATCTTCATGGCTCTTAGATGCGGGAAAAATGTGGGGCACACCCCAAGTGTTAGGGAAGGCAACCTGACATGTTTTCAATGCTTTTCCAATACCATGGCCCCAGCTTCCAACCTCCCAGGCAAGAGAAAAGCGAACAAGTGAACACTCAGAGGTGTCACAGCCTGTGGCCAGCACAGAAGCTGGTGTGTAGCTTCTGCGAGGTGTGGGAAGGTTTTAAACAGCGCGTTTCGCTGTCATGGCTGTCACATCCTGCTTCGCTTGGTGGTTTTGCAGTTTTTCGGTCCTCATCGTGGTACTGTTTCAGTTGCAAGTGATCTCAGCACAGTGCAGAGTGATTTATTTTCCCAAAAACATGATGCTTACAAGTATCTAAAGGGTGGGCTGTAGGAAGATGGAGCCAGACTCTTTCCAGTGGCTCCCAGTGACAGGACAAAGGGCAACGGGCACAAGCTGGAACATAGAAAGTTCCATTCAAACATGAGAAAAAACTTCTTTATGGTGAGGGTGACAGAGCACTGGCACAGGCTGCCCGGAGACATTGTGGGGCCACCTTCTCTGGAGACCTTCAAGACCCACCTGGACGCAGTCCTGAGTGATGTGCTCTAGGCTTTAGTGCAGGAGTTGGACTAGATGATCTCTGGAGGTCCCTTCCAACTCTCACAATTCTGTGATTCCATGACATACTTGAATCACCTCAGAGCTGCTGGTGATAAGGGATCCTTCCTTTGCTCCCACGATACACAAGCTCTCTTGGCTCCAGGGTACAGGCTGTGACCTTGTTCCTGGGTCCCTGCTCAGCCCCAGGACTCTGTCTTGTGTCGCTGCAAACCCACAGCCTCCAGTTCAGGGCAAGAGTATCATGGGTACCCAAGAATCTTGCACTCAGAACAAAGGCACAGCACAGGCCAGGCTTTGGGTGCACTTGGGAGAGTGCTCCACCCACACACCCATCCCCTGCAGGCGTGGGAGGCTACTGGAAGGTAATATATATAAAATGTATACATGTTTCCTATAATATAGCATATTCTTTGTGTGTATATATATATATGTATAAAAATACTTCTGCATATTTTAATTTTTATGTATTTTATATGTATAAATATATGTAAAAATGTTTATACACACACTGAGTTGTAATACTCTGCACAGAGATGGTCTTAGCCAGCCAGCAGCCCTGTGTATGGCCATTTACCTTGATGGGAACTGTCTGCATTGTACCAAGTGATTGAAGAAATGGTCACAAGCCAACAGACATCCACTGTCCCATGCTTGCTCTATCCTGCTCTGCTCATTTCCCATCCATGCATGGAGTCTGGGACACCCGGGGAGGGGACAGGGGAGGAGGGAAGGAGTAGTGCTGCTGGGTGCAATACCCAGCATCTCTGTCATGGCATGATGGTGTTATCACACCAGGGATGCTTGGGAGCATGGAGGAAGCGCCCAGGAGCATCAAGGCACAAGCAGTGACACCTGTGTCACCTTGCCAATTCAGATGAATGGTGTAAATGCCCCAGACGTCCTCCAAGAATACTGGGCACAAGAGCACGTCCTCCCATTTAGTAAGAAAACAGATGTACTGAATGGGAGTTGTAGCTAACAGACTGTGAGACTCATCTCCTCTGTTGAACACTCATTTATAGCAACGATACCACCATTAAACCTATTTATAAATCCCAACTTGCTCTGAGAGGCTGATGTGCCCAAGCTCTGCTCCCTGCCTGCACTCACAACAGCATCCAGCCCTTTCTTCATGCACCTTTCTTAAGGCCACCTTCACGTTTTATGGCTTGCAGACCATCATCTTGCTCTTCCTGAGCCATTCCAGGTATATAACGTATAGCAAGCAAGAGGTGCTCCACTCATGGAACACCCTGGTGGCTTCTGCAAAGGTCTTTTGGTGATGCAGAGCCCCTGGCCAGAGCTGCCCAAAGCCTATGGCAAGAAGACCCAAGCTGAAGGCCAAGAGGAACCCTCGTCCTGGGGTGCATCCTTCTACCCCCAGTGCTGATGCCACCACACAGCCCTGCCCAGAGAGCAGAGGCTGGTGGCAGCACCCCTTGCCCCTAGCCAGTGTGCTTGGTCATCTAACTCCCCACCCTGGGATGAAGGTGATTGTAAAGCTCTGCAGTTCTGCTCCTTCACACCAGAACAGGAAGATGGACTGTGTGCATCCCTTTGCTTGCCTTAATTTATAAAAAAGAGGAAAAATAGCCAACATCCCAGGCAGAGCACCCAGGACTGGCCATGACAGTACAAGACCAGGACTGAGCCAAAGGAATCACCAAAGGGGTTGAAGAAATGCTGCTGAGACCCAT
Organism: Jacana jacana; assembly: GCA_013400555.1. Taxonomy (NCBI): domain Eukaryota; kingdom Metazoa; phylum Chordata; class Aves; order Charadriiformes; family Jacanidae; genus Jacana; species Jacana jacana. The sequence goes on from VZTM01026601.1 coordinate 158,646, forward strand.
GTCTGAGCCCAGCTAATTCAGACGGTCATACTCAACCCTGCTTTCCCCTCCCGTGGCAAACAAAAGCAGAAGCCCCATTTGTCCTCTTTGAAATTCACCCTACATCACATATACACTTATCCACCCACATACCCATGAATAATTTCCTTCCACAGCAGAGGAAAAGAAGTGGTGAGCTTTCTTCTGCTGCTCTCCCCTAGTATCAGGGTGTGCTTTAAATTCTTGTGACAGGAGAAAGGAACAAGTTTGGGGATTAGAAGGGCATTCGAATCCACCCCACAAAATGAACTCTACATTACAAAACTCAGTAGCAGCCAGAGCTGGATACGTGTTGAGGTTCCCACTTTATTTATGGGGTTTAGGAGTTTTTTTAAATCAAGTTTTAATTGGAAATTTGCCTTATTTTGTGAGATGAGCCTGTAAGCAGGAACCTTTAATCTCCAGCAAGCATGAGGAGGTCACAGAGCCTCAGTTTACCCCATCATCACTCCACCCCTTGGCATAGCAGCAGGAATTAAACACTTGGAAACATTGGGGAGGTGGGATGGTGGGAGGTTACCCAGCCCATATGTTTGGTCCCCAGAGCCTGTGTGAGAACTTCTAGCTTGTAGAAGAGCTGGAGCCTGATTAGGTTTCCAATGAAACAAGGGTCGGTGCAGTCCTTCCCTACTGCCAGCAGTGGCAGCTGTTGTTGGGCAAGAACCTGTTTCTCTGGCTCTGTTTTTTGGGAGGGCTTGCAGAACTATGAGCTTATGCTACTTTCAGTATCCCCAGGGTACTACTAATTAACTAGGCACATGTGGCAAAGCACATACAGGCAGCAATCAGTAACAAATGAAGAGTGTGAATACAGCTAGGAGTACAGTAAATGTGGTCTTGATGGAGCCAGCTATCCCTAGGAGTGGGATGTTGCTCTTGGAGGATCACTCAAGTTGGGCTGGCACAGGTTACCAGGCACACCCCCAGGCACAGGGTGCTACAGCCCAAATGAGTGATCAAAGTAAGTTCCCAGCAAGGTGCACAGAGGAGGGTCCAACAGGGATCTGGTGCCCACCACACCTTGTTAAAAGCTTTTACTGTCAACATATTTTTCTTTTTTTTTGATATTTTAATAGTTTTTACCTGTTGTTTGCAAGCTCAAACACTGCTGGCAGTATTTGGAGGTGACAAAAACGTGTTGGGCCAGCTAAGCACAGCAAGTGCAAATCTTGCAGGATGGACCTTGCAGCTGTGACAATAAGCAATGCCCTTAAAAGGTGAACTGTGGTGGCTAAGAGGGACTTGTGGAGGATGTCTTTGCAAAGGAGGGCTCTGTCTGCTCTCCATAGGACGGTCTTGGGCCAGACACAGCAGAGTGAGCTCCTGGGCCACTCCACCGGGAGGGTTTGACTAGGTGAACACAGAGGTGCCTCTTGTTGCCTGTGCAGTTGTGTGGTAGCAAGGCTGCTAGAGCTTTGCCAGGGAGGCTGGCTGTGGGGCAGGGTGGGCTGCGAGCTGTCATATCCAGATGACTCTTTAGCAATCCTGACACATCTCGAAGTCTGTACTACAGCTGGGCACAAAACTTTATTGTGCAAATACCACGGAAATGACACCCACTGACCTACCTAGACTTTCTGCCCTCAGGAGGAGACCATACCTTCTTTCAAGGCCGACCAGTGTCATCCCTTGCTTGTCTGATATCTTACAGAGGCTGACAAGGTAAGAAAGGATATCCCAACATCTCAGAAGAGCATCTGAGCTGCTCTGTTTATTAACCTGGTCCCAGTGCTTTTTGAAGGTTTCCCTTGTTTTCTTATTTCCTGTGAGCTGTTAATTTGGCAGATTCACAAGCGGAGGTGGTGGCATTTTGTGCCAAGTTGCAGTAGCCAGGGAGTGGTTGTTTTCTTGCTCAGGGCAGTGTCAGAGCTATTTTAAAACAAATGACCTGGTTTTTGGATGCTGTGTCTTAAATTGCTACAAAGGGCATTGTTTGTTGTTCCTTTGTGCTTTCTTATTCCTTTTTTCCTCTTTTAACAAATTCCTCTTTTCTCACTTCCCCATGTGTGTCTGTGTTGCAAGGCTGTGACTCTGTTGGCTTTCGCTCCAGGGCAGTGCCCAGTAAAAGGCGTTAGAAGAAATGATGGCATTAATGTACATGATCTCACTGACACCATGGGATGAACACTGACAAATCACTCTCTGAGAGTGATTCAGCCAACTTTATTGATGGCATAAATTACACAGATATAATCATATGGTTTAAAGAATCTGGATAAACACCACATCAAGCTTTGCAGCAGTTCAGCTGAATGCATAGCTGTATGCTGTGAGTTAGTTCCCGCTCTGTGGGCTCCCACATTTAGTCCAAAAGCTATTTTTATTGGAAACCGACTTATTTTTGTAAAAGCACACCAGCACCTGAGTCAGCCCATACACCCAGAGTGCCCTGGCCCCAGCTGCCCAACTCTGAGGGCTGCGGCAGGGTCATGCTCTCAGGCTCTGCCTGTGGTGAGAGAGCTGCAGGACGGGCACATCCTCTCGGGGTCACCTTTCTATGTATACACTTTCTGTAGGGTTCAAGGGCTCCCCTTCCTGCAGCTGCCATGCAGCAGGTGGTCACAGGGATGTTTTTTGTTCTGCAGAAAATGTCACGCGACTGCTGCCTCCAGCTGCCAGTGGTGACCTGGGTGCTGCTGCTGGTGATGACAGGTGAGTCTGACATGCCATTCCTCACTGTCTTTTCCCCAGCACCTTACACAGGCAGTGAAATAGGGGAGGAACCCAAATACTGCTCAACAGTGGTGGGAAGATGGCACTGGGAGACGTGCCAAGGCCAGATCCTGCTTTTCCTTGGATCTGGAGTTAGGCCAGTCCAGCTCAGGGTCAGTGAGACCCCCCTTCCAGGGTCCCCAGTGTGGGTTTATATAGGCAGGGTGGACTCAGGACAGCATGGGTATCCAGTGCTAGGTGTCAAAGCACCCCATGGCTGCCGCCACTGCAGACTGGCTTCTCCTCAGTCTCTACCATGCCAACTCTGTCTTCTCTTTGTTTCAGCCTTTGCCATGGAGTGCCCCAAGATCAAGGTGGGGACATGCAAGGACTGCATCCAGTCTGGTCCTGGCTGTGCCTGGTGCAAGAAGCCGGTAGGTCCACATAGCCTTTCATGCTGTCAGCCCCCAGAAGTCAGCTAACAGACAGCAGGGTGGTCACCCTGCCCGTCTGGCTCTGTCTGTGGTGGAGAGGGGAGACTGAACTGTGGGAGTGTTTCACGTCCTGCATGGTGGATGGGGCCAGGAGGGATCTGACAGACAGGACCCATCAACCTTCCTTTCTCCAACAAGAGCCCGGCTTTGGGAGCTGGGTGATCTTGTAATGAGCCCGTTCACCTCATGCTCCTCTGATTTTTTTCCTGCTGATATGGCAACACACAGAATTTCACTAAAGCCGGTGAGCCAGACTCCATCCGCTGTGACACCATTGAGCAGCTGCAGCAGAGGGGATGCCTGCACGATGAGATTGAGTTTCCAGTCAACGACATTAGAAGGACACAGAACAGTCCTTTAAGCAATGACATACAGCTGACTCCCCAGGAGGTACACCTGAAACTGAGGATAGGTATGGTCTGCCTGGCGTTCCCGATGCCCTTCCATTTGCCCCCAGGCCCAGGGCACATCACAGCCCACATTTCACCTCTTTTTCTTCCAAAAGAGGAGGATCCCAGCGAGGGGCAGGATGGGGGTGGGTGATGGGACAAAATGTGAGCCACAGCATGGTAGCTGATCCCAGCATCCTGGTCTCACAGGCCAGCCAGCTGTATTTGAGGTGAAGTTTCGCCGTGCCATGGGGTACCCCATTGATCTCTACTACCTCATGGACCTCTCCTACTCCATGTTGGATGACCTGGAGAAGGTGAAGAAGCTGGGAGGGGAGCTGCTCAGGGCACTGGAGAGCACAACACCATCTCGCCGCATAGGTGAGCCTGTCTCTGGCACTGGGCTCTGGCACAGCTGTTTGCTGCCAGGAAGAGCCACAGGGCTGGAACGGGATGCAGGTAGTATGCCGCATGACCTCTGTCAGGCTGGAGAGTGTGCTGGGGCAAGGGAGGTGGACACTTACATGGGGGTCAGTAGATTGTCCATGCCTTGAGCTGCAAGGATGCCTGCTGGTCCCTGCCTGTTCCTATCCCTGATGCTATCTATGGTTCTGGATGCCCTAGGGTTTGGCTCCTTCGTGGACAAGACAGTGCTGCCCTTTGTGAATACGCATCCTGAGAAGCTGAAGAACCCCTGCCCCAAAAAGGACAAGCAATGCCAACCTCCTTTTGCCTTCAAGCACATCCTCTCATTGACCGACAATGCCAAGAAGTTTGAGAGTGAAGTGGGGAAGCAGTTTATCTCAGGGAACCTGGATGCCCCAGAGGGAGGGCTGGATGCCATGATGCAGGCAGCAGTGTGTGGGGTAAGTCCCCATATCCACCCCACTGCCAGCAGCTTTGGGCAGGTGTGAGGGCTGCAATCCACACTCATGCACCATCCTTCAGGAGGTGGCTGTGCCCCTCTCCAGGTGGGCTCTGGAAGCCCATTGTGTATAAGTCTTGATTCAGCAGTGGGGCAGGTTACTCTGGGGGGTACAAGAGAGCATAATATCCCAGCCTCCTGACCCTGATCTCCTGCAACACAATTCTTCTATGCCCCCTGCCCACACCATGGCCAACACAAGACTTGCTGTGCTTTGGCAAGGATTGTACTGTGCCCACTGGCACCATCCTCTCAGCCCCACTCAGGGTCAAGTCTTTGTGTTGCTTGCAGGACTTGATTGGCTGGCGCAATGTGACCCGCCTGCTGGTGTATGCTACTGATGATGGCTTCCACTTCGCCGGCGATGGCAAGCTTGGGGCCATCCTGACCCCCAATGATGGCCAGTGCCACTTGGAGGACAACATGTACAAAAAGAGCAATGAGTTTGTAAGTACACAGGGGCAGCTCTGGACAGGTCTGAACCCTTAGCCTCGCTCCTCCAGGCAGAAAAAAAAAAGTCGTATGAAAAGCCTGTTACTGACACCACAAGATCACCATAATCACCATAATCTGGGCTGCAAAACCTAAACTGTCCACCTTTCTCCTGGTGGGGAAGATCACACTGAGTGCAGCATCCCTCTCCCTACCTAGGACTACCCATCTGTCGGCCAGCTGGTCCAGAAACTTGCTGAAAACAACATTCAGCCCATTTTTGCTGTCACCAGTAAGATGGTGGATGTTTACAAGGTAATGAGATCTCAGATGGTCCATGTGCCTCCCGTCCCTTCCCAGGAGGACAGCAACAGCTGTGCCTGTCCTCCTGCCTTGACCCTTGCTCTGATGTCACATGGTGGGGACTGCTCACGTCTTTACTCTCTGTTGCCAGAAACTCAGTGAGATGATTCCAAAGTCAGCTGTGGGTGAGCTGAATGAGGACTCCAGCAACATCATTGAACTCATCCAGGTGGCCTACAATGTAAGTGCTGGAGGAAGCTGTTTCACTTGTCTCACAGAGCTTGGAGCAGGGAAAGGTTCGTGTTGTGTCCTCACTGTCAGAGAGCAGTTGGGATGAGGACTTTGAGGACAGGACATGCTGAGTCCCTCTCCCCACAGCAACCAAGAGGTTCCTGTCTCTCCAAAGCTATCATCTGCCTTTCCCAAACCACCCTAGGCAGCTGAGATCCCAGCCTGGGGTGCTCCCCTGGGCTAGGGGGAAGCCTTGACCTGCAACCTCATGCCCCCTTACTTTAGTCTCCTCTTGAACTGATGGCACTTTCTCCAACATTTCCCCACAGAACCTCTCCTCACGGATCATCTTGGACCACTCTACCCTGCCAGACGTCCTGGATGTCAAATATGACTCCATGTGCAGTAAGGACAAGGTCATCTTGGACGAAGTGAGAGGGCAGTGCGACAATGTCAAGATCAATGATGAAGTATGTTCCCCCATACCAGGAATGCCCCAAAGCTCACAAGGTTCCTGATGCCCATCCTGTTTAATGGCAGGAACCAAGTGTGTTGTTCCAAGCTTTCTATTTATTTAATTTAATGCCAACAGTGTCCAAAATACTGTGTGATAGGGGAATTCTTCATTGCTCTGTATGTGCATGTGCTCAGCCTGGGGCCGATACCACCCTCCAATTGCTGAAGCGTCCTCACAGCCTCTGGCTCTTCCCTTTCTCATTCTGCGCTTCCTAGGTCATCTTCAAAGTAAAGGTCACGGCCAAGGAATGCATCAAAAGTCAGTCCTTCACCATCCGGCCACTGGGCTTCACAGACACCCTCACTGTCCACCTGGACAGCAACTGCAACTGCAACTGCAATGAGGACCCTGATCCAACCGCCTGCAGTGGGAAAGGCAGCATTGTCTGTGGGATCTGCAGGTATGTGCTGTCGCTCCAAAACATTGTTTCAAATGCTGCCAAAGCTGGGGAGCTGCTGAGAGAGGCCGTTGGCCCAAGGTGAGGGCAGCTGAATGGTGCACTTGGTTCCTCCAAGCTCCTCTGTACCTGGAGAATGTGGGGCTGGGCTGCTGGGTGAAGGCTCAGAAGAGGGGTGTACACATGGCGATCAGTCCTGGCCTGACTCTGCAGCTTTGCACCAGTTTTCATATTCACAGAGGTGTTTTAAATTCATGGAGGCAGGGAACTCAATGAGCTCTCTATTCTGTTCATGGAGCCTCTGCTGCGTTCCTAAGAGCATCCAACCCCCCCCATCCATCCAACTATCCACCAACCCACTCATTGAGCAGACACAGATTTCTGTAGAAGTCTCTCAAAATCCCACTTTGGGGCTGTAGTTCTCAGAGGTCTTTAAGTGCAATTATTGCTTCATTGCTCCTCAGTGACAGGGAGAGGAAAAGACTGGGTTTCCTCAGGAAATACTCAGATTGATCTCCTTGGCAAGGGTTTAGAAATTATGAACATAACAATGCTTTCCAGGCAACTGTTTGGTGTTGTAAATATGACAAGCAGGAAGAGCGATGTTTGTGAGGTTTCCTCCCAATCAGACACCCCGCTCCAGCATAGAGTTAGCACTGACATACCTTGCTTGGGTTTTGGTGAGGCTGTCCCACGTTTGCTGAGATCTGGGTCCACACTGGCTCCAAAGCATTTCTTGTGGCCACTGACCCAGACTCACTCCTCTCCTTTGGTGGCAGCTGCAATTCAGGCTACACAGGGAAGAACTGTGAGTGCGAAACCAAAGGCAAGACCAGCAAGGAGCTGGAGGGCAGCTGCCGGAAGGACAACAGCTCAGTCATCTGCTCAGGGCTGGGGGACTGTGTGTGTGGGCAGTGCATCTGCCACACCAGTGATGTGCTCGAGAAGCAGATCTATGGCACCTTCTGTGAGTGTGACAACATGAACTGCGAGTTTCACAATGGCTCCCTCTGTGGTGGCAAAGGTAATGTATCTGTGTGGTGGGTTCTCCATTGGGGCACAGTTTAGAGAGATTAAACCTCCAGGCAGAGTCTGACTTTCCCTGCCAATACCCATATGGGTGGGTCTGGGGGACCTGGGTCCCACCATACCAACCCACAGGACCTCTTTGACATGGAAGGAGTCATAGAAAGTGCAAGGTGGGTGATGCTCTCCAAGCATGAGCAGAGGGAAGGTGACCTGGCTGTCTGTAGAATCCTGGTCTGAAAGATCTTCCCCTGCAGACCGTGGGAAATGCGACTGTGGGGAGTGCAAGTGCACGTCCATGTACCAGGGCAGTGCCTGCCAGTGCAAAAAGTCGACAGATGGCTGCTTGAACATCCGTGGCAATGAGTGCAGCCACCGTGGGACCTGCCACTGCAACCGTTGCCAGTGCCGAGGGGGATACCAGCCCCCATTCTGCCAGGAGTGCCCCGGCTGCCCCTCGCCCTGCAGCAGATATGTGTGAGTCAAGTGCATGGAGATGCCACAGAGGGCAGTTGGGGATCCCTGCCATCTCCTGGGCAGGCGCAGGCAAGCTCTGCCTGTATTTGGATAGAGCCCAGCCATGGCCAAAGCCAGGTGAGAGGGCCTTTGCTCCCACAGAGGCAAGCTGTGGCCACCTGTTTTGCAGTTCCTGCGTGGAGTGCAGTGCTTTCATGAGCGGCCCCTTTGAGAAGAACTGCTCCCAGGCCTGCCCCAACATCCATATAGCCACGGCATTGACAGAAACGAGCAGGCAGTGCAGGGAGAAGGACTCCCAAAACTGCTGGATCTCCTTCCGCATGGTCCAGGAGGACGGTGAGGAGATGTACACCATCACTGTTGATCCTAAAAAAGGTATGCCAGTGCTGGTCCTCTTACACCTCTGCAGGCAAGCTGCCAGTTCTGCCAAGATGGCTTCACGACCTTGCAGGGAGCTGCAGCTGAATATCATCTGTCTGCCCTGCAGAGTGCCCAGAGCCTCCCAACATTGCACTGATTGTGGGTGGTACCATTGCTGGTGTGGCCCTGATCGGCCTGGTGCTCCTGTTGGTCTGGCGTCTCTTGACGGAGCTGTTTGACCGCCGGGAATACCGTCGGTTTGAGAAGGAGAAGTCCAAGGCCAAATGGAATGATGTAAGGGAGCCCATTCATGGTGGTGGGTTGTGATGAGACACTTGTATAAATATGTGGGGAGGAGGGGACATCGTCTCCAGAGGCAGCTATAGCAGACCTGCCCATTGCTGTTTTCATGGCCCAGCTGGATTTTGCCAGGGGGCTCTTCTCCCAGTGCTGTCTGTACTGTCAGCTTTGGGAGCAGTGGGGTGGGTAACACTCCACTGAAAATCCAGTACAGCACAACAACGCAGGCTTCTCATCTCTCTCTCTCCAGGCTGATAACCCTCTCTTCAAAAGTGCCACCACCACAGTTGTGAACCCCAGGTTCAACGGGCAGTGAAGCGAAGCAACTCCTGGCAGTGCTAGGACCTTAAATAAGGTTCCTTAAATAAGGAAACGCCAAGCTAAGGAAATCTCAAACTAAGACTCCCATCTCATTTACTTTATCCTGTTGGTTTGTTCCCTTCCTCCAAGAGGCCACCAGTACATCAGGCACTGGCTAATGGACTCTACCATGCCTGTCTCCTGGCACAGTGCTTGATGGTTGGATTAGTGCAGTTGGGAGAAGGGAACAGACACAGCTTTGCCATGGATGGAACCAGCAGATCAGGTCTCACCAGTGGGCACATGCGATGGCTCCTATACCAGTTACCAACTGTCTCAGCTCTTGATGCTAACTTTGTCTTCTGGCAGGAGTCTCAGACACCAAGCCCCAAAAACAGCTGGGTGCTTTGAGCTTTAATCTGGAGCTAGGACTTCAAAACTGCCATTTTCCTTCTGCATTAGCAGGATCTGCTCCCAGGCTGCTCTGTCCATTCCCCTGTTGCACAGGGCTCCACTATGTTTGCACTAGTTTCTACTGCTGAATTGGACGTGGAGGGCCCACTATGCTCACAGTCTGCTGTGGAGGTTGCAGTGAGATGATGGGCACTACGGGCTAGTGAGTACCTGTACCTGGAGATGAAAAGCAGTTGGGGAACATGCACTGAATCATTTTCCAAATCATAGCTGCTTCCTGGCATCACTTCTGTCTCAGACCTACATTAGGCAAGGTTCTGCTTGGGCTCATGCAAACTTAGCTTACCTTCACCAGGCTTTGAGCTCTCTGCATGACAAGGAGGCAAAGGAGCAATTGTTTGGACTATGAAACATTGACATCGAGCACATGAAACATTGCTTGCAGCTCAGAGCTTGGCCACAACTTCTTCTACCAGCCCTAGAACGAGATCTTTTCCCTGCTCTCCAAGTGCATCAGACATGCCAAGGGCCAGGCGTACAAAAGACCTGACAGTACCCAGAGCATGTCCAGCTGAGTACTTTTCCAAACCATGCACAGCAGCTAATTGCTTTTATATTGTGGCATCATTTCTGTGAAACAGCATACAAATCCATATTTGCTTTAAGATTGCATATAAGTTTGCATATAGCTGTTTTATGTCACAGCTTCATTTGCTCTCTGAAGAGTTTAATGCTAATAAAAGTTTATATATAAAGTGTCCTGCTGAGAATCAAGTGTCCTCCTCTGTCCTGCTATGAATCAGGTGCAAACACAGCAGCTGAAGCATTCATTGGAGAAACTACAGCAAAATCCTGTCATTGCTGCCAGTGTCTCCCATTGATAGTGCCTGCCAAAAATGTTGGCCAGAGAAGCATATTTTCTCATACATTTTTGCCATTTACATCCTGAAAAATGCTCACTTGCAAGCCAAAAATGACATACTAAATGATGCAAACCAGTTCTTGTCCCTGCCCGTTTGCTGGCAGCTGTATGTAAACCACCTTACACAGGAGTGGCTGCACTGTGTCAAATCATGGGTAATTTGAGCTGGTTTGCTGCTCTTCAGCAGTGACTGTGAGGGTCTAGGGCAAAAAGAAGGAAAGTGTGTTTGATACGCCCCCCAGTCCTATCCCAGCCTGAACTATTTTTGGCTCAAGGAACCCTAACTCGGTGTATGTCCTGTGCACCCCACAGCTGGCTGCACAAAGACACCAGGGGTATCCTTTAGGACTCTGGGGCTTGGACACAATGCCCATTGCAAGGGACCCTGTTGGAGACTGTTGTTACTTGAACATGAAGAAACCAGCAGTCTCCCCTTGTCAGCAGCTGCAGGTCTTACTCTTGGTGTAGCGTGTGCAGTGCGAGTACAACCGCATACATGCTTTGGAAAAAATTAGAGAAAATCAATGAGGTATCCAGACTTAAAAAAAAAATAATCAGTAATTACATTAGACAGAAGTACATGCTAGGGCACATCTCAGAGGGAAAACAGCGAGCTAGGAGAGTCCTTCAGGCCCCTGGTCTTGCTTTTGCCTGAAGGTTCAGTGGTCCCTTTGTGAAGACCTGCTTGCAAAAGTCAGAAGTATTTCTCAGCCAGGTGTGGAATGGCCCTTTCTCCAGGCTTCAAGTGCTGCCTGAGGACATAATTTCTTAAAATTGTTTCATTTCCACCAAGAAAAACGGAACCATATTTTCTTAGACTGGGGGTGAGGAGGAAGCTTCCCCCATTACTGCACACACAACCTGCATCCAGCCCATGACACACCACATCACTCAAGACAAGGTTGCTGGGATGAGCCAGAGATATACCTGAGCTCCTGCAGAGGGTCTCTTGGCACTGTGTTCCAACGGGCTCCTCTTACCTGGGGAGAGAGACCTCCATTGGCCCCAAGGGGGCAAGAGGCAGAGGGGCTGCAGAAGCTGCCAGGCCACATCCAAGACAAACAACATCATCCAGTGGGACAACAGCATGTGCCTTCACTTTTATTACAACCAGGAGCTCCCCTTACATTTAAGCCACTTGTGTGCCAAAGGGAAAATTTCCAATATTCTTCAGATAATGGGACCAGCCCCAGAAGTTTTCCATGAAGAAATCCAAGTTCCGTACTAGCCACTTTATGAGCAGGTAGGTGCCACCTAATCCCGCTGCCCCCATGACAATGAGCCCTCGATTAATTATCTGCAAGTGCAAAGAGAAACCCTGGCATCAGCAGAGGTTTACTCCTACCCTGTGACACCAAGCAAAGTCTTCACACCTGCACCCACCTGCTATTATCCCATCACCAAAGCTCCCCCCAAGCAGCTGAGTGCTGCAGATGTGCAGGATGCTCACAAGGCTCCTGGCATGGGGAAGGACAGGCACCACCAACAACCAACCTTTTTCTGCCATTTCCAACGCTGAAGTACCTCATGGTAGCGAATTCTGGTGAAGGTCACCTGGGAGGGTTGCAGGAGCATATCACCACCACCTCAAAGGCAGCCAGCATGAGCTTGCAGCAGCTCAGGGAGTGGGGACCGAGGTGCTGGTCTTACCATGGTGTACAGTGGCACGATGGTGGAAGGCATAAGGGTATGGAGGAAGTTGTCTATATGCTTCCGGAAAATGAACCACATTGAATTCACGTGCTCACGCATCTGTGACAGAGCAACTGTCACCCCTTTGCAGGGTGTCTTGGCAGAGCTCCCTTGCATTTTGCTAGCTCTCCCACTGCCTGTCCTGGGGGTCACCTCAGGGAGTAGAGATGCCCCTGTGGCATTCCCAAGAAGGTCTTAGGCTAAAGTCTGCCAGGGTGTCAGCCCAGTCAGAGTCTTGCTAGAGACTCTGCCTGCTGTGTGCATCCTAACAGAGTGCCACTGTATGCACAGCCCACTGGACTACATACAAGTCTGTGTGCAGCTCACCTACCTCTACGTAGTTGTACATGGCTAAATCTGAGATCGCATGGTCATCTGGCACCCTCAGCCTGGAGAACTCAGGGAGGCAGGCACCTGGAACAAAAAAATGACAGCTCACAGGCAGCTCCCCAGCAGGGTATCCAGCTGCCATCAGCCACAGAGGGATCGTCCTCTGCTCTTGCCCCTCTCCAACTACCTTCACTCACCAAGATCATTGTGGAACTGGTCCATTAATTCATCAAAGACCAGACAATCCTCAAAGCCCTGAGAGGAAAATTACAGGATAAATATGCAGAAGGAACAACATATGAGAAAGTGCTGTCACAGATGCTTAGCTAGTCTAGCTGTTCACATGTGCAGGCTCCCACTGACCACAACTTCAGAGCAGAAGTCTTACTCCAGAACACTCTTCCAGGGGTCTTTCAGAGAAATCCAGGGTGTTTCCTTTCCCAGCAGTATGGGAATGCCCTGATGGACCACCCTCCCACACATTTTTCTGTCCCATGGGAAGGTTACAACACCTTTCCATTCCCGTTCTTCCCCTGAGGACAGCCAGGGCCTAATGAACAGCCATGTGCCTGAGGGGAATTCAACACCTGCCAATACAGAGGACATCAGACTGTGAAACAGGCCAGCCCCTGAACCCTGTAGAGCTATACTCTAAAACCAGGCATTTCTGGGTAAAAAGAGTCAGGACCCAACTGACTAACCCAGGACCAGCCATGGACTTACTGCATTCATGCCCTGTCCGTAGAATGGCACAACAGCATGCGCAGCATCTCCCATCAGCACACATCGGGAAGCAAGGTGGTAGGAGGAGCACTTCACAGATATCATGGCCTGGGCTGGCAGCAAAAAGTAATCGTGCTTCAGCTCTCGCCTTCAGGCAAAATAACAGATACTTCACTTACAGGACCACAAGAGACAGTAAGAGTAAGTCATGCAATATCCAAGTTCAGGAAGTCTAAGTCACAGGCACTGTCAGCATTGAGATGCAGAAACCAAGCCTATTCACTAGGATATTTGGGCTGGGGAAAATGTGGAGGCTGTAAAACCTCTTTCATTAACTTCCCAGTATGAATGAAACATTTTGCCTGCAGGTTTTAAGCTGCACACAACCTGAGGGAGTGCCATCAACATCTCAGTCCTCTTACCATGAGCAGTGGTAGATGGCAGTCATTGTAGGAAAGGTGATATACTAGAGGATATCTGTGTTTCCAAGTTTGTATGTGATACAGTCTGCTTAAGAGGAAAGGAAACTTCCTAGCACAGCTAAGACCCTTCCTATCAGCTCAAAAAGATGTAACAGATAATGATGTTGCAAAGCAAAGGAATTTATAGCCTAGGCTGGAGTTCCCACTGGGTGAGGAGCTTTTTTCTTTGCAGGAAAATGAGGATGCTCTGAGCAGAGTGATCAGGACATGTACTGGAAAAGCTAGTTCTGATCCCCACTGCAACCAGGGTCTCCAGACTGAGTGGGGTGCCTTTGGCCCCATGCTGCTGTGGCTCCATGCTGCTCTGTTATTTGTACCATTTGCCCAGCAATGAGAGGGTCCCCTTTGCCCAGGGAGCAGCATGCCACTGGGAACTGCCTGCTCTTGTGTCTCACAGCCCTGATATTCGTTTTAGCCATAAAATCAATGTGCCAGGTCTGGGTTAGCCAGTACAGTGGAGTTTGTTGGGTTTTTCTTTGTCAAGCCCAGCTTTTCTCAGCCTGTTGGTTAAATCTCAACATTTGCGCAACTCTGCTATCTGAACAGCAGGACTACCTTTGCACTGGTGGCTTCAGCAAGCAACACTTGGCTCTAGCACAGTCACTTTGTTCACCCACTTCAAAAGTCTAAAACCTACAGCTTATGAACAGTTAATCTATCCCTCGAGTTCAAAACCTTTAACAGCGATATGAAAGCAGTGGGAGGTGATCTGCTTTTTGCTCGTGCAGTGGCAGGGCCTGCGCTGTGCCTCCAAGGGTCACTTCAGTGCAACTCCACTAGAAACTGCCACAGGATGGGACTGTGTCCTGCTGTTGAGCCTGCTATTCCAGCATGAACACGATGAAGGGCTTGGTCTGTTCACTCTCCCTCCTTGAGACCAACAGGCCATGGGGATCCACTCCAACAGCATTCACAATTACATGGCCCACCAAGTTCAGTGGAGTCTCCAGCACCAGGACACTGATGGGTGGGTGGGGATGCATCCCTTGGCTTTGCAGCGCTATGCTGATGAGCATGAAGGGGAGATGGGAACACTTACTCTCCAATGAGAGGGATGGCATCTGGGAAGTGGGTCTGGAAAAAGCCCAGCACTTGTTCACCTGTTGTGAGCTTCTCAAATTCCTCAAATGGCATGAAGAGTGTGCAGGTGAAGGACTTGTCCTACCAGCAGAGGAGGAAGGTCAGAAAGAAGCCCAGAGGCCATAGAGAAGACCTGACACTTTGAGCAGCTGCTCAGTGCCCAGCCTATCACTCAGTAGTCATATCAACCCACCTGTGCAGTGGAGACAAGCACCCAGCCACCCTGTTACCTGTGGTGGGCTTGCACACACTGGGGGTAGGCACGGGGGAGGCAGAAATGGGCAGCATGTGAACTGCCAGCACCAGCATGGCATGCTGCCAAGTTACAGTCTGATTTATAGCATCCAGCTGCAGAGAGCTGTTTTTTGAAGAGCTTGGGTGGGGTCAGGTGTGTGGGCAGAGAAGTGGCACAGGTGCTATATACAAGGCTCAGTGCTATAAGACAAGGCCAGCTTGGGAGGTCCTGCCATGCACCTCTCCCCCAGGCTGTGGGACACCTGGCACATTTTCAGCCACCCCAGCCTGCCACCACATCCAGTTTATCCTCACAAGCTCCATCCCATACACCAAGGGAATGTGGACATGGGTTATTACCATGTTGGGCAGTGCAATCATCATGAAGGTGTTTCTTGGCCAGATATGGAGGTAGTTTGGTTCCATGGCAAACTGAAAGAGAAGGAAAATCACCATATGTCCCTGACCTGCCCTGCTCACCTTCCCCAGCCCAGCTTCTGGCTGCCCTCCACACAAGCCACATCAGTTCCCATCCTTTGTACCATGAGAATACACAATGATCACAGAGCCCCTTTCTGCTACCCGATGCTTCAGGGAGACATAGAGCAAGGGCAAGAGGAAAGGGTGGGAAAGATGGGCAAAAGTCTGTTGGTTTGTAGTCACTGATGTCCTCATAGACATGTTCTGTATTTCCAGGTCCTCTCAGAGGTAGAGTTAACCCCACCACTCTGGGGCAGGCTCTCTAGGACTTTTGCAGCCAGGTACCAAGACACTGGCACCACCACTAGAAGAGGAAAAGATGCCTACCTTCTCCTATGAAGGTTTTAATACTTGGGCTGAGGCCCAAGAGATAAATTAGTTTTTCTAGAGCTGCTGTAGCAGAGCCACCATGAGAGGGGAGCAGGGTGTCCCACCCTGAGGTAGCAACCCTAAGGACAGGCACACTTACATCTCCATCCTTGGGAGGGATTGTTAGCTCCATATAGCCATGAGGAATGTACTCGTGACTGTAGTTAAAGCGTGTTTGCCTCATGAACTGCTTTCTGACTGTTGAGAAGGCTCCATCGCATCCCACAATGAGATCGTATGTGACTTCCAATGGCTGCTGGTCAGATCTGAAAGCCAGAAAGTTCCTTGGATCAACCCTGCCATAAATCCAGGCCAGCTCAGCACTGCTGAGCCCAGTGGATCAGCCTTTTGCGTAACGGCAGTGTCACATTCAACCTTATTAATTTTCTAGGGTGAAGGAATACTGGCTTTCACTGTCTGGGAAGCTCAGCACTAGGATAATTATGCCATAGGTTACCAAAAGCGTAACTCTGCCAGATCTACCCAAGAATGTAACAGGCACTGTTGGGATAATGCTGATATTTTGCAGAACCTGCATTGCATCCCTAGGTGGATGGGGATCATAATCAGAACTTAATACAATTATGAAACAAGGTCAATAGCTGCCCTCCCTGATGAGCAATCTGTCCCTGAAAACCAGTGCTATGGAGAGTGGCAAATTTATTCCCTGCACAGGTCAGCAAGCATGTGCTTAGCCTACTGCCAGGCTGCTTGGGGGTTAAAGAGTTGCTTAAATCTTTTTCAGCCTCCTCATGACCCCTGCTTTGATATCTCTCCTTTCAAAAGCTGAAACTGAGTTTTGCTCTGCTCAGGAATGACACACTAATTTCAAACTGAGATTGCTCAATTGTTTGAGGCTTTATGAATGATTAAGCGGAAAATAAGTCAACATAGCACTTGAGCTTAGGTTTGCATGGGGATTACCTTTTTATGGTTAATGTCCCCAACTCTGCATTGCAACCCAGGAGCTTGTGTCCAAAGTACAGTTTAGTGTTGGAGTACTTCTCAGCAGCTGGGAAAAGAAAAGACAACTAAATGTAGATGCTTGTACTATGACCCCAAAAAATATGTCCAAGGGATCCCTAAATTATAGGGACTTATGCCATTGCAGCAAATAAGACTGCTGTGTTGAGTGATGGCTGGTTGGCAGGAACTGCATTTGGTCAACTGCAGTGAAAACTCTTTAAAAAAATGCAAGGAATCCTGCAAAGATTTCTCTCTTCCCCTCAATGACATGAGTCATTGACCTGTTTCCACCATCATCACATTGTATTTCAGGATGAGATGTGGTGCCTGTCATCAGTGGAAAATTTAGGGAAATTTGGCCTGGCCTGATCACACACTTTGCCACTGTGCTCCAATGTCTATTTGTCTCTGTACAATCGGTTTGCAGAAAATGCCATGAACCGTGGCAACGCTGAGGAGACATCTCTTGCTTTGGCTGGTGAAGTTTTGAGAGCAGATGTTGGTGTCAGGAGCCAGGGTGCTGAGGCAGCTCCCACTCAAGGGCAAGGCACAAGGGCTGCTCCTCAGGGATTTCTGCATACACAGAAAGGTCTGGAGAGGACTTGTTTGAATATCCTTTGTGTCAGACAAGCAGCAGGGAAACAGAACAGACTTTCTTCTTAATAGCACAACTAGTTCACATTTGCACTTTCTGAGAGACAGATTATGCCAAACTCACAGGCAAAGAGCCTGGTACCCAAAGTCTCCTGTTCATGGGGTAAGCCCTAAATCCTTGGTGAGTAGAGTGTAAAAGTGTTTGCAAACATACCTGGCAACCTACCTGTTAGCAGCTCTCTGTTTAAGTTTGCCCGGTCCACAGAGAGAATGTACTGCAAGGCAAACAAACATGGGGTTCAAGAGGCATTGCTGAAGGATGCTCTGCATGGTCAGACAAGAAATGCCACCCTCTCCAAATAGCCCCGCTGAAGTTGGGGGTCATGCAATCCCTTTCCAGCTCAGAGTATCCCCTTTAAGAGTGTGAGCTATCCATCACACAGAGCCACAAATACCATTAAAGACCCCTCATGCTCTGCAAAACTCTCTGTGTGGCAGCATGAGACCAGTACCTGGTTCTTCTTCCCATAAGGGATAGAGTACTTCCTCCCCGAAGGCATGTGTATCCTCCTTGCCCTCATGGGAATGCCTTTGGACACAATCTGAAATGGAAGAGAACACAACTCAGCCTTCTGTACAAAACTGAGTTGCAAAGGAGCCAGGCACAAGCTACCAAGTGCCATTCCCCCAATCACTGTACTCCAAGCATGAGTGGGATGCTCTCTGCTCATACATTTCTGTGTGACTATCCAAGTTACTGGGGAAAATTTTACAGGACTGTCAACACCAATTCATTGCATTTTATTGAGATTACTTACAAGCTCATTCTCAATAAAGTCAGTGCAAAAGTATTTTCTGAGAAAATAGACATGAAAAGCCTCAGGGTGCTGGACAGAGAAGGGGAAGACAGTCTAATTTGACCCTGGTGCTGGGATACCACCTGTCAAAGCCTGGGCTGTTTCTCTGCAGGGAGCCAGGGACCAGGAGAACCCACCAATACCAGATGAAATGCAGTGTGCAGTTTTCAGGGGGTCAGCCCAAAGCTCAAGATTTTGTGGGAAAACACAAATCTAGGCATGTCAGTGGGGAAACTAGCCCCCTTTGTCACATCCTGCTGGTACTAGAGCTCTTTTGGGAGTCCACCTACTTCTGCCCTCTTTGTCCTCACCCTCCATGAGGGAGGAGAGCACAGCAGAGAGGTAAACACTGGAGTGTCTTGCCTGAGTGTTGGTCTTTAAGAGAAGCACTCTCTACCATGAGCAAAGCCCAGTTGCCAGGGGCTGAGTGCTGACACTAGACTGGAGGAAATCTCCATTGGTGGCTGTGCCATGAAGCAGCAGAGAGTCAGGCATGCAGTGGGACAGGTCTACTTTCACCCTCACAAAAGCAGAGCTACTGCTGCAGTGGCGGTGCTTGGGGAGCAGCTGCATGCCTGGGAAGCAGAAAAGAGGCTGTCCATCACCAGCTGAAGTCAACAGCATTTTAACCATAGAGAACCCGCCACTGACAAGAAGCTGTTGGGGTACCTGCTCTTCCATCCCCACAGCTCGGAGGGCTTGGCGTCCTCTGTGGGACAGGGCCAAGTTAATGCTTCTGCCACGGGCAAAGGTGGCCACCCGGATATCTGTATGGAAAGAGCAGTTGGTTATGCAGATGCCAATATCACAGCTTGGTGTGAGAAGTGTCTCATGAAATCTCTGCAGCGACAGCAAGTGGGAGAGTGGGGAGTCCTTATCCCCTGACTCTGTGTGCAAAAAGGGCAGGTGCCAGAGGGCATGTTCAGTTATTGGGAAGGCAGCTGAGCAGCTTTGAGGGCCACTTCCTCTGGATCACCTTTAGCCCGGAAGAAGCAGCGGCAGCCAAGTACTGCAAAGGGAACACTGGATACTGATAGCTCCCCACAGCGCCAGAGGCGATGTTATCACTAAAAGCCATTTATCCTCTAAGTGGAGAGAGCTGAGCGATGAATGCTTGGCAGCTTCTCTTGAGACCCACAGACTGATGCTTTTTGGGACACTTGCAGGTCACCTTCTCCAACACTTTTCAGATGGGAATGTCTCAATGCTGGCATGTTCCTCCTCTGAATGCCCTCACTCAGGCTTCCCAGGTTGTCCGGCCAGTGCATGGGCAGAGCCCTGTCCCAATAGCTTTTGAGGTGGCATCTCAGCACAAGACACGGGCAGAAAACTGGAGCAAAGGGGTACAATCTCTCTGACTTAAGAGGAAGTAAGAGCAACCAGAGGCTTTTTGAACCTGTGAAACTTCTAACATATACAACATCCACTAAAGAGTTTAACAGTTAAACCACAGTGAAAAGCCACTCGCTCTTGCTCAATGCCTGCAGCCTGCTGGCATCACTTGGGGCTGGCTGCTGTGACCCCAAGTTTCTGCAGCAGGGACCCAGAGCTGTGCGCAGCACTCAGGATGGGTGCAGCTGGGAGCCACACAGCAGAACTGCCCATCTCAATGTCTGCTGAAACAGAAAGAGTTATCGCAGAGACCATGTATCTCATAGAGCTTCTCATCCTTCTGCTGCATGTTTGAGTTGAGTTTCACCTTCCTTTTCACCATTCTCCTCTGCTGCTTGGTTTGCCATCTCTGCCCAGGTTTTATTTGTCTGTCAGCTGATGGGCACTGAAGGCAAACAATTTCTCTCCCTTTCAGCTAGTACCTGTTCTCCAAATCATTTCTCTGTTGCAGCACCCTGTGGAGCTGCAGGCTTCCTGCAGGCACTCCATTTCTCCTTCTGCCCCTCTTGCTACCAGCCCTCCTCACCACCAATGGCAGTAGTTGCCAGGTCAAATTGATGTTTTTAACCCTAGCAAAGGTGCTGCAGCATTAACAACAGTCATTGCTTCAAGACTTAGGACCCCGCTTGGTTCAACAGCACTGTGCTATAATTCTTCATGCAGAGACAATTTTTCAAATGTGATGATTTGACTCAGTATTTAGCCCAAGAGCATAAAAAAGGGTATCATATTAGTAGTTGAAGTGTGGTTTCCCTACACACAAGACAACATATTTCAAATAAATGCTTCTCACCACCACAGGAGCAAAGAGTAAAAAGAATATCTCCAAAGTGTCACATTTTCAGATTTGTTTTTCTTTCTGCAGTTTCAGTGAGTCCACATAGTTCCTCGTTTGCTTCTTCAAGAACTGTTATTAGTAAAGGACAGAAACATTAATAAAGCAGTAATGATCAGGCTGAACTTACCTTCTCTGGCTTCATAAACATCAACACGGAAACCTCGTCTAGCAAAGAAACAGGCATTTAATGCACCCACCTACAAGACAAGCATCAGGAATGGTGAATGAAGCATTTAGTAGCTATATAGTAGCTATATCACAGATCACTACTGAGATGCATCAAGGGAAAGCAGCAGCCACAGGATGCAGCTCAGCATATACAAGAAGACCTTTTGATCAAGAACTTAGAGGACTCCTTTCTGGAGAGAAGTCCTCTGGCACACTTGATGTGCCTGTAGAGCCTCCAAGACAAAAGTTACCCATCAAAACTCACCATTTTAAGTCATACCAAATTCAGGGCTTGTCCACACACAGTGACTGAAGGGGCTAGCACCTTCAGCCAAACACAACAGGAGCTGTACAGGCAAACGCCCTGCTCCTCTCTGAGCTATACTCGTTTTTCTCGATAGAACTCAGGGTACTGCAGCATTTGCTTAGGAACACATGAGGAGAAGCTAAACCTGTGCAAAAGCAAGATGTTTCCTTAAAAAGGACAGCGTACATGTGTCCTGCTTATTATTTAAATGGATGGCTGTCTTTTTCATGTTGATTTCCACCATTGATCACTATCAGAACTACAGACTCTTGTCATCACTCTTTTCCATCAGTACAGAGACCAAGAAGCTAATGTCCAAAAAAATCAAAAGAGAGATTTAGGTGCTGCAGTGCTCCATGCTGTCCTTTAGAGTCAGATGTGTTGCGTCTCTGTGACATCTCAGCAGCAAAGCTTTCTGTTGAGGGAAAGAGCTGTTTGCCTCCTACAAAGCCCTAGCTGTTCAAATGAGCTTTGCTGCCTCTTGCAGTGGGAACTCAACCAACTCTTCCATAACACCTCACCATCTAAAGGAGGAATGATTTTAAGAAAAACATTCACCCCACATCCAAGCAATGCTTTTACAGCCCTGGCAAACACAGTCACACAGCTGCCAAATTGTACTTCCTACCAGACCACCGCCAACAACAGCAACTCTTTTCCCCTGTGGGTTGCCAGGCTCCATCGCTGGGGCAGCCTCAAGGTTGCAGGTTCTTACTGCTTTGTCCCCACTCCCTTTTCTGCAGCACTGCCCTCACCAGCAGGGAGGAAAAGGGGAGGGACATGGGTGGCTGAGTCACACATGGGTTCTTCTCCTTTGGTACTTGTTAAAGTTTAACTTCCATCCCAGAGAATGCTGGTGAATCAGTCTGGCTGTGTGGCCAACCACACCGAGCCTTAGGTGAACAGAGGTGAATGTGGTGCTAGTCAGTCAGGCCTTATTAAAAGGCCTCTTTTGAAAACTGTAAAGCAATTCTGCAGCCTTCGAGGACGCCCTAATGAAACGCGCACACAGAGCAGGAGAACATGTGTCTGCTGGGCTTCTGCTGGTGCTTTGCTGGGCTGTAACTGCAGAGGCACCCATGGGATGATGCAGAGTAACTCATGGATCACTCCATTGAGGGTGGGATGGGAACCACACTGGTTGTCCAGGGGCCTGATCCCATCTGTGAGGACATCTTTTGCCCAAGTAAGCTGTGTGTGGCTTGAGTGTTTTGGGGTGAGGGTCCGTGCCTAATTGGCAGAAGCTTTCCAGGAGTTGGATGAGGATGTGAGGGTCATTTCAGGTGCCCATCCTCAGGAGGACATGCTCTGCTGAGCCAACCCTGTACACAGTAAGCTTTTAAAAGGTAGCAACCAATAACAGCGTACACAAAATAATTAAACAGCAGACAGCGAAAACACATACATTAACATACACTAACTACCACGTATGAGTAAACCTGCAATGCACAGCCCAAAATAGCAAATTTGTTTCAAAGGAGCAAGACCAAATCCCTGCAGCACCATTCTCAACTGTGTGGCCTAGCTCCCAGTGCACCAAGTGCCAGCTGCTCTCAAGGGAATGAGGAGCAAGAACCATACCACACCACAGTTCCAACTGCTAGTAGCATGCAAGGAGAGGATATGCAGGACAGGGTCAACAGGACCCACAAGCAGTCCCAGGCCCAAGCTTAAATGGAACTGCTGGCCTTGGGGAGGGCAGAGGTCCCAGGCAGGGCTGTTAAGTCTATTAGTGCCCGTGGGCCCTGGCACTGAATCCAAATGAGTTGCCACTGCAGACCCTCAACTGGTTTTCTCTGATCTGAGCAGTGAATTGATCTCCATTATCTAAGTGACTGACACAGAGCAAAGGAAACAGAGCAATGAGGGCAAAGAGCAAGGTAAGTTTTACGTAGTAAATAAATTATTCATTAATTGTTTTCAGAGCATAGACAGCACACCATTAGCTTCCAGCAGTGACAGTTATTATTTGGAAATATCACTCACAGCACTCTTTGCATACTTATCTAGTAGGCTTTACAAATTACTGCATGACCCTGGATTACCAATTTGATAGCAGCAATTAAAGGCAATCCAGTTAATTCAGGGACTCCTGAGGATAACAGAGTACAATTGTGTACCTAAAGCTGGTGTCGTAGTACTGCTTTCTGCACAAATAGCTTCAGTCATGGTCCATGTACCTGATCTGGAGGCAGGAGGCATGGACATGAGAGGAAGGTCCTAACCCTTCAGTGAGCAGAGCTATGTGGTAAATTGTCCACAGTCTGAAAGCTTTTTCTTCCAAGATGATACACATCAGCTTCTTGCTGCCACACCGATCTTGTCAGCTATTGACAATGGTTCTTGGCAAACCAGAATAAACTTTGCCGCGAGGGACTATCTGTGCCCAGTGCAATATCTTTTCTTCTGTATAACTCTTCCAAACAAAATTTAGGTCCCTACCCTATGTTCATCATCTTCCCTCACAAACTGCAGCAGGCAAAACCAAGATAAAGATGTACTCCACTTAATAAACAGAAGGTGGGAAGACATTGAGAAAGCGCTATTAATTCATTGTTTATCTTTCTGTATTAAACACAACCAGGCTGAAAACCAGGATAGCATGGAGTCGGATTAAAGCCTGCCCTCTGAAAATTAGTGAGAAAAGTAAAGAAGAAAGTGTTTCATTTATGCTGCTGAAGAAGAAGACATACCAATATCCAAGGAAGAACCTCAGGATTTTATTCTTTTGTAAATCAAGTCTAAATCCCGATTATATGACAGAAAAATCTGAGAAATAATGAAATAGATATACACAATTCCAGGTTGCTTAAATCACCTTCCAATAGATTTTTAACCGTAAAACCAAAAAATCTTATATTGTAAGTGTAAAATTAGGGAGACAGTCAGAGCCCTCCTGGGGCAGAAAAGACTGCAGTTAGCTGGGAGTAGGCATTGCACATCAGTGTTCAAACCCAATGAAGACAAAAGCAGACTTCTTTCTGTTCTTCTCCACTGAGAATTATTTATCCAAATAGTGCACAAAGCCAGCTCACGAGCAAGGTAGACTGCTGGTCTTCAGAAAAATCCAGTGCCAGGATTTTGCTTTGCCATGCAGGTAACTTGCATTTGGATCATTCATGCTTACTTTAGTTCCCCAGGTAGGTAATTATTGTAGGACAAGTATATCTGTGAGGCAGTAAAACCAAAAACACTGATGGAGGAACACTTCAGACTGATGAAGTTTGGTGACTAAACCCTCATTCAGGCATCCTGGGTTAGTTTGCATTATTGTCTCCTGTAGGGCAGCAAGGTCCATTTCTTCAATTTCCTCATGAAGGGGACTTTCAGCCATGGAGCTGGGCCATTCTAATTTGTAAGAGCTTACATAACACTGATGTTAAGATTATTTTATGCCCAAGGGCTGCTCTGGGCTGCCAAGCTTGCATGATACTTTGGGATGGGTCTTCTTGATTCTATGAGGAAAGGGCAAAAGAAGTGGTGATTGCTTCTGGCTGCTCTGAGTTTGAAAGATGAGAGGAAACAACTGAACTAACAGAAACTGGTGAGCAGGCCACAGGTGCATGGCACATGTTTTTGGAACATCTGCAGTCTTTCTCCCGCTCATTTCTTGTACCAAAAATATGCAGTTATACAGACATTAGACTGTTGATTGAAGATATTATTTAGGAACTGTTCAAACACAACAAAGCTATGGTCCACTCGCAGAGTTACATGCACTGTCAGTATGTGGCCCACCTGCAACAACAACAAAAAAAGGCTTTAATGTGTTTGGTAATAGCCAACAGCATATATGCTTGCTGCAGCTGCAAAAGGATGGTCTAGATGTGTCAGATCTCATAATTCACGGTGGAAGGTAACTGAAGAAGAAGACAACTTAAAAGCCATGACAAGATCTTCCTTTGCTGATTTCTGCAAACAGCTAATTGCACTGCTTCAAGGAGATGAGATTTTTACCAGTAAAGACTGCAAAGCTATGTAAAACGGGTAGAAATGTTTATCCCTTGTAATCCCATTAGGTAAATAATCTGTTCAGGAATTCAAATCCTATGGTAAAGGGTGCTATACAGATGCCTCTGCCAGCAGATTGTCCATGAATGAGCATGCAGCTGCATCCATCCTGTCCCTCTGCTCAGGAAGGCTTTGAAAGAGCCATACAGCCCTACCACACAAATAAAAGCTGCATTCCAGCCAATGCAACAGTGAGTCCCCAACCCAAAGTACCCAGATGCCCCCCCCCACTCTAGTAACGCGCATTTCTTTACCGGTCTCAGCATGTAAGAATATTCTAGCACTGCTGCTTCCAAGCCTGCTTTCTTGCTCTCTCCTCCTGACATACTCAGCAAGGCCATTGCTGTCTCTTGGCTCAGATCCTTCCTCAAGGCTCCTTCTGCCACTGGCATTTGCATGAGCAGACTAGTTCCAATGCTAGTCCCAGGTGTGATCAGCTCACACCTAGAAAGCTGACCAGGCTCAGAGATACCAGGAAAGGCACAGGCAAGTGAGTCCCTAGAGGAGCCAGCTGCTGACTCCTGCTAAGGGCTCAAGTGCTCTGCAGACCTGGGGACAGTGTAGGAAGAAGTCCATCCATTTCTGGACTTAAAAACATCCCAGCTGCAAGCACAGGCTTATTGCAATGGCTTAGCTTTATTTCTGAGCGCTCTTCTGCCTTTTTACCTTTTCCCTTAGTGAGTGGATGTGGGTTTTCTTCGCAGGAATTTCTGATTAGTAAATGTTTCAGCAATTTTAAGAATATAAATCCTACTGGGAACCTTTGC
Source organism: Jacana jacana (assembly GCA_013400555.1). Lineage (NCBI taxonomy): Eukaryota > Metazoa > Chordata > Aves > Charadriiformes > Jacanidae > Jacana > Jacana jacana. The sequence goes on from VZTM01026601.1 coordinate 184,114, forward strand.
CTGAATGTAAAATACATGCAGCCTTTATTTAGCTGTTGTCTGCCAGGTTCACAGGAAGACTCAAGGTAACAACCACTGCAGAGCAGAGCCATTCAACATTGCTGAGTGGTGACTCTGTGTGGCAGGAACACAGCTTGGTATCATCTGCAGATGTCTGATCCTCATGTTTATTCCATAGTAAGCAAGGATTAATTGCTCACGTTATAAAATTGAGTGTATCAAACCCTCACTTAACCTGTCTCAATCCCACTGTTGTGTTAAAGACAGGACTGGCCTTGGTGAAGAACCACAAAGGCATGGGATTGTCTGGGTCTACATAGCTACCCCACCTGTGCAGGAAGGAAGGGCTAATAGTTTCCATTTCAGCTGCCTGTTCACTTACATAGGCAGGGCAGGGAGCATGCTGACGGTCCACTGATGCCTCGTGGATGTGGATGGCAAGTCCTCATGGTGCACTGGGAACATCCCTGCAGGAGGGATGTGGTAATGGTGGTGCACTGCAGATGGCCTGGGTCTGCCTGCTTTCACAGCCAGAGGAGCAGCAAACTGCAGGTCCTTGTTGGAGAGAGACAAAAGGCAATTCATTAAATCTGCACCCCCATTGGATGGGTCCCTGGGTGAGGGGCTGGGTTCCTACTTGGTCACCCCTTGGGGAAGGAAGTCCTTCGGCATGTTGCATGTCCAGAGATGGGTTTTGAAGGCTCCAACACAGAAAGCCTAGTGTTTTCAGATTTCACCTGATACTCAGTGGCACTCAAACCCCACTCCCCCTAGTTTATCCCATCAGTCTATGTCAGGGAAATACATGGTGAGAGGACAGCCTGGGGGATGCGCACTCATCCCCTGTGATCTTCCCCTAGAAGTAGGGTCCTCCACAGAAAACTGCAGATGAGTCTGCTGGCTCTCCCAGCATCACCATCGGCCCCAGACATGACCTCCACAGCAAGGGGAAAAGAGTACTCAAAAACAGAAACTGCAGTTTAAGGAAAATAAATTGAAAGGGACTTTTGTCAAAAGCAACGCTTGGCACAGCTCTAGCAAGAGGAAGAGCCAGCACTGCCTGCCATTTCCGTAGCAAGTTCACTCTGGCACCATGGATGACAAAGCCAGTGGGCCCCCCTGTGCCACAAGCTGGGACTTTGGTGCCCCAAAATGGGAGAGCTAGCAGCTGCTATCAGAGGCTTTCCGTCCAGGGCAGACATTTGGTCTCAACAGGTGCAAAAACCTAGAATCATAGAATCATTTAGGTTGGAAGAGACCCTTGGGATCATCAAGTCCAACCATCAGCCCTACTCTACAAGTTCTCCCCTACACCATATCCCTCAACGCCACATCTAATCTACTCTTAAACACAGTCAGGGATGGTGACTTCACCACCTCCCTGGGCAGCTGATTCCACTGACTGACCACTCTTTCTGTGAAAAACTATTTCCTAATGTCCAGCCTAACCCTACCCTGCTGCAGCTTGCAGCCATTCCCTCTTGTTCTGTCGCTAATTGCCCGTGAGAAGAGACCAGCTGTCAGCTCCCTTCAGGCCATGGGATGGGCTATGGAGGAGGATTGCATTTCCTACCTGTCTGTTAAACCTGGGGCTTGGGGCCTTTTAAGCCATTTATTGCTTTTGCAAATAGCATGTAGGAAAGATGCAAGTGAGCTGGGCAAGGACTGCAGAAGCATGGGAGTTACTTTCTCAACACCAAATTATCTTAACATCTGAGAAGAAAGCAAATCTTTCTTACAGCCCAGGGAAAAGACATAATTAGCCTGAAAATGGAGAGGTAAGGAAAAGTACAGAGGAAGTTTTTGTAACACTGGGACTTCCTCTTCTCCCCAAAGATCGATTGTCCTTGCTTCTTAGGTAATAAATGCTACAGATCAGAGACTAGAAATACATGTTTCCAAAGCACTTAAGAACACTAAGGAGCTATATCACCTTGTTAAAAATAGCTTAGGAAGTGGCCATCTAAGGATATGTTCAAAATTATATACAGCTGATAAGGCATTTTGGAAAACCCCCTATAGGGATCTACACCCCAAAATATCTTGAAGATCTGTCATTTCAGAGCTCAGTAGCTGTTGGTTTTCAGTGAAACAGGAACTAAAACAGTGGGCCTCTAAGTGCAATCACAAAATCTGTGCTTCAGCCCTAGACTATTTGAAACTTCCAGATCAAATTTTACAGGACTTGTAACATAAATATTGCCCTGCTGTTTGCAGCTCATGGGCCTGCAGATGCCCAGTAAAGATCTCTTCCATGTACAGTCTGTTAGTGGTTCAACTGTACAGGTGAGATAATTTTCAGAGCTGGAGCAAATCCAATTCACATTTGTAGAGGAGACATTCTTCCACTAGGTCCTGTCACGATGCTTATCATGGTTAAGAGACAGGCTGTGCTCTGCTCAATAACAGTCTCCCAGTACAACGGGTCTGAAGATGCACACAGCTGTTAAGCAGCCCAGACTTTCTGCATGTTTTGTCCAGCCTGTGTACCCTCCCAAGGAGATCAACCATTGCCTCGTGTGAGCCACAATGCCCTTCAGACTCTAGTGTCATTACCTGCTGTGCATGCTGAAGCAAGGGAGGGCTGGCTACAGCAGGCTGTGTGAGCGAAACCAGCGGCAGAGCCTTCAGCATCATGTTCTGCATTATGATCTGGTGCATCTGAGCGTTCTGCATCAGCATCATCTCTACCATATCTGGGAAAAGGCCACCCCAAGAAAGAAAGGGCTTTATCAGCAACTGACAAGTAGCAGAGGCATCTTGGTAAGAAGTGCTCTCCAGCATACAGATTGGTCATTGCAACTAAGACAAAGCAACTGAAATGGACACATGAAGAATAGTAGCATTATTTGGTCAGACAGTGAAATATAATCTCTATGAATAATACTGTTTAGACAAGCTCTTCTGTTCCTATTCCCTTGGAGTTACTTTTGGGCATCTTCTACCTTTCGCTAATGGCTGAGCCAGAGAAGTCATCTCAGGTTTTGGTCATGTATTATTTCACAGCAGCATCCACCTATGTTTAGAAATAATTTCTATATATTGGTATTGTACTATATTTGGAACAGAACTTTCAGCTCTTCTATCTTGGTTCCAAACATGGGGCATAATAAAAGCCTGTATTGTTCTGAGGAGGCTGAATAGCAGTTTAAGAGGGAACAAAAGAATAAAAGTAGATTTTAGAAGCCCGTTTGATAATTTTGGAATCACCTGTGCACATGACTTTGAGCTGGTTATGATTACTAAGTGTCGTGGGTTAAGCTCTTCTGCTTTCCCAAGCTTCCCCAGCAGCTTAACCTCATATTGCTGAGTTCATAGTCCCTTTTTCTTTAGTTTTAGCGATGAGAGTTTTTTGGAAAGCCTCTCAGAAATGAGATCTAGTTCATTTATGGGGTGCAATTCCCAACAGCTCCAGCAGCAGCACAGTGATGAAACAGCATGTCACTAACTAGCTTGCTCACTGTTCTGTGTCCCCTTCCACTGGCCATGGCACCTTGCCTGCCCTCTCCAGGCCTGGTGATGGGAGCTGGTTGCTAGATGGAGGGTGTGTTACCTTCTTTAATGCTTCCAGAGTTGGGGGCTGCAAAAGGCTGGGCAGGGGGGATCTGTGTAATCCGGGGACACGGATGAGGTAACTGCTGGATGATGGTGGCAGGCTGAGGTGGCATCTACAAAAGCATGGAAAAGAGAGAAGTCAGGATTGGTTTTGGCCATCTTTCTCATCTTTTGTAAGGTGTAATAGTGAATATCTTCTGCCTGGGCTTCAGTAATGCTTTGGACATTGTGACCCAGGAGAAGCTGTGGACGTTGTGGGCTGTAGGACTGACAGTGATGTGTACTGGAAACTGGCTGAACAGCTTGGCCAGAGTATAGGCAATCCTCCCACTCTTCTTGCTACTTCATTCCTATGGTAAACCAATCACCCTGTTAATTTTGTGCTTTATTTGAAAGATTATTTGCCTTAGATTTTGCCCAGGGCAGTAAGGGTCTGATACAACAGCAAGAGGCATATCTTCCTTTTCAGTGGGATGAGCATTTTCATACAGCTCCCAATTGTTGTCTCATGCTCGCACACTGCTAGTGGTGTTTCCTAGGAGAGATGATCCTTACCATCTCCTGGATAATAACTGGTGACTCCACTTGGGGAGCTGGAAAAGGTATCCGGTAGACATCGGGGGAGACAGCTATGTGGTTATGACAGTGTCCTCCTGCTGGTGCAAGGGGCTGTAAAAGCTCTTCCAGAAAGTGCTGCTCCTGCAAAATCAAGTATCTGCTAAAGGAAACCCTGGTCACAGAAAGGCAGACAGTATTGTTATGCTCTCTGGATGCCCTTTGAAGCCTGCAGCAGGGCACAGCCTTGCTCCCCACTGCTTCAGAAACATCCAGCACTGCTGCGTCTGACAGGCAGACCACAAGTGACTGCTGCATAAAGGGAAGCACTCAACTGGTGCCCACATAAGTATAAAGGAAGTTTTTCTTCCCATGTATCCCAAAGCCATACAGTTTTCAGCACAAGCAAAAAGGAATGGAAAAATAGTGAAGAACAAACTGCCAAAAGTCTGGGAAAACATTTCGTTAATAGTTGGCACTCTCCGCAAACTAGGAATAAGTAACAGTATCTACTGTTCCTATTTTGGTGGCATTAAAAATCCTGTCTTTGCATTTTGCTACTATCCCACAGAGCTTACAATACAGCAGATCAGGGCAAACAGTATCAACCCACCAACTAACAGGGGTGGGTGCAAATTTTGTTAGCTGTAGTGATGGAATACCAATTCCTCTCCTGCCCCTCTCCCTGATTAGCTGCCCCAGCCTCTATACTCTGAGCCAACAGAAGACTGAATACTGCTCAGCCAAAGAACTAAAGGACAGGAAAAAACTGGATCCACATCTGCAGTAGATGTGCAGATAACCTAGCCCTTTCTGTTGTTTCTGTCCACAGAGAGGGCTCTTACCCTAAGTTCATGCAGAAGATCGTTCCTTTGCCTTAGGGCACTTTGGAGCATATTCTCCCGTCTGTTCCCTGAAGAAGGAAAAGTCCCTTATCTTCTCAAAGAATCACGGAGTTATTATAGCACCTACATGATGAGATTAATTCTGGAATGTGTGTTATAAAACAGTTTGATTTCTTCCATAAAAGGTTTTAGGCTATTTTTCTTGTCAAATCAAAAGAATGGATGGATAATGACGTTATGCCACATGCAGACACAGCTGTTCAGCATCTCTACAAAGGCGATGCACCTTCCCTGAAAATAAACTGGATTGCTCTCCAAAGCCTGCTTTTATCATCCTGGCTTAGAAACTCACTTCAGCCTGAAACTTCTTTCTAGATCTACTCTGTATGTGCAGAGGTTGATTGTGCAAAATGCAAAAAAAGTTTGTTGTGACATATCAAAGAAAACTCCATTTTGAATGTCAGCTTCTGTTTCCTTTTTGTTCAGAATCACCTCCTTTTCAGTTCTTCCCACATACAGCCAATTCTGAACTTGCTTGAAAAGAAAATAAGGAAGAACATTTTCATATACATTGCAGGCATGTCCAGCATCTGTTCTGAAAAGCATCACTTTGTATTGTGATCTTGTAATTTGCTACAGGGATTTTGAATTTTTGGCCGCAGCATTTAAAGTTTCCAACTATTTGTGCATCACCTCAATGAATATGAGCCCAGAGTGTAATCTAGAAATGTTACTGATCTTATACTGGTACCCTTTAAACCATAGATAATATAAACACTGCATATGCCATGCAAAGAAACGAACGCACTGCATATAGCATATGTAGCTTCCACAGGAATACTGTTGGGGGGAACACACTACTAGTACATGAAGTGTCCTAACAGTCTTTGAAAAGATTTGATAAAGACACAAGTTAATTTCAATTATCTTATTAAGGATCTTTTAGCTGGTTCACTAGCTTTTATAGAGAATTGTCTAAACTTTGGAAGTTTCATAAGCAGGCTGGGATTCCTGACCTCTCTGCCCACACCAAAATCACGCTGTAATTGCACATGCATGGCTTCCTGGTCAAATGGATCTTTTCAGCAGATCTTGCCAACGCAGTCCTCAAGACCAGCTCTTTCAGTGTAACAAATTGTTTCATGAACTCAGACACATTTTTTTTTTTTACACTGGAAACCATATTCTGGTACGCACAAGACTGTGTTGGTCAGCTTCAAAGGTGCAAAGCAGCATTAGTAGTGGAGTGTTCCTCCAGGCTGGATCCCATAGAGACAAACAGCTGTTCTAACAAGTCCTTTACAGGATCACTAAAGCCAAGCATACAGCTAGACTGCAACAGGGGCTTACTCCTAGAGCCAGAACAGTGGATCATCAGTAGTTTGCTTCAGCTGAACCAGCATCTGCAGCTGAGAGACGGCAGAGAACACTAGGGTAGGAGGTCATTCTTATATCAGCGCTCATCTGGCTGATCAAAAAAAAATACCAATTGAATAAATTTAAAAGATAATATGTAGATAGCTGCACAGTATAGCAAGCCTGTTCTCCTTGCATCAAGGCCACTAAGATTCAATGGCTTAGTTAGGATCAAGACTAGTATACAGGCTGACATTACTGTACAAGCTTCATTGGAACTTGCATTTTTACTGCTTCCAACCCCCAAGGCTCAGGCTGAGCTGGCACAGCCCTAATTCAACTTCAAAGTCTCCCTCCCACCATGCCAACAATGTCCCTGTCACAAAAGCCAAGACAGAGCAAGTTCTGATTACCCAATTGCCCAACCACTGAGCACACAGAGGCCCCTTCCAGTTTTAAGTAGGAGATGGGATCATATGGTGTGACCTGCTGAGGAATTCATGCCTGAAAACATTACTAAGCCCTTTCAGAATCACGTTCATAATGAGAACCAATGCTTCTCTTTTACTTGCAGCTGGGAGAGGTGACTCCATCTTCTCTAGGTCCTCACGTTCATTTTCTAGTCTCTGTTGGTAGAATCACAAAAGGAACTGGTTATGAGTTCACAATTTCCAACTCTACCTTGCAGGTATAGGTTTGGGATGGAGGAGATAAAGCAGAAGTGGAGACAAGCAATGCTTCTAAACTGCTAAATTACAGCTACAAGAAGTATTCATAGAAGTATGAAATGTCTCACTACGCATCTAGTTATGGTAAAAGAATAGTCATGCTTCCAACCGGCCAGGATATCCCAGACCTGAAAATTGATAGCACAGTAAATCAGGAGATTTAATACATTATTTATTTTGTAGGCCAAAGAGCTGGATAATATGAAGAACTTGATGCCAGACAGTTTTGTGTATTTGGTGCATTAATAGGCCTAAATGACCTTGACGAACCTCGCCGGCGGTTTCAATCCACACCCACCATTCATGTGCCCAGGAGCCCCTTTAATCTTAGCTGGAGGTCCTCAGTTCCTAGCTGAGCTATATTGGATGAGTACTGATCTGCAGCTCAACCACAGCATTGCCTGTGACTGGCTGTGGATCCTATTAACCCTGATCACAACTTGCAGTCACTTCCCAGGTTGGCCTTGGATCTGCCTCATCACAATAAGCCTGCCTGACAGATCTGGAGTTTTGGTTGATCTTGGCCACCATCTCTGGCTCTGAACTGCTTGCCTTGTTTGTGGACTGGCCAGCCCGGTCCCTGCCCGGCTGGCTGCACTATTGTGATCAACTCCTTGCTCAACAGGGAGCAACTAGCCCTTGTTGCTCCCTGATGCTCAGAAATTAGAGAACTCTTGGTCATACACAAGCTCTTTTCTTGGTTCTGTCTGGCTCCACAGTGGTGAAAACTTTGCCCTCTAATGGCTGCTGCATTTAAGACAAAAGGCTCTGCCACAGAGACAGATTAGATGCCACTTCTAGGATTCACACATCCAGACAAACTGTTTCACTTTCTCCACAAGTCTAAGTGGCTTCTGGAGGACACTGAAGTAGAAGATGCACACTAGTGGATGTCAGATGTGCTAAGGGTGGAGGAATGGGGCTGAGTGGAGAACCCTAGGTGTATTAGTGTGTGGAGTCACAACAAGGAACTACTTGAATTCTGTCTGGCACTTCATGTGCTTCCAGTGAAGGTCTGTCCATGTTTCACCTGGCAACGTATCTTAAGTGATATCAGACAAAAAAGCATAAAATTGCCTTAAAACAATCCAAGGTCCTCTTTACCCAAAATTTACACCTAAACTTTGCTTGCCACACCGCAAACTGGTTTTGAGCTATCTGGTGACACATCCTGTAAGATCAATAACTTTAACTCAATTTTTAGTTTACTGTAGGTCCATGTAAACTTGCACCACAATATTCTTTTAAAAACTGACAGTGACTCTAACACTACTGCACATTGGTCTGCCTCTGCTTGCGCAAAGAAAGGCTCTCAGTTGGCTGTAGATCCTCTTTATATCACAGAAGAAATCTAATTATTTAAAACAATGCTAATGCTTAAAAATGCAAGAGCATAAAGCATAGCAAAGGTGACTATTTTAGAGTTATTCTCTTACTGTTTCTAGGAGTTTGAGTTTCAGTCGTGTCAGGTGATCCACCACTGAGGGGTCTGTCATTGTAGTACTCTCCTGGAAGAGCAGGCAGGCAAAAACAGGTTAAAAAGTTAACTGAAGCAGGTAGGTTTTTAGTAGTAGTTTTTCCCTTCCACAATATTCACATAAGAATAATTTCATTAGAAAAAAATAAATTACAAGATTGTGAGCAATTGGGGGAAGAAGAAAAAAAGCTTCAGCTTCACTCTCAGATAAAACTGAATACAGATGTTCATCACAGTGTCGCAGATACAGCTTTTTCTGGCATTTTTTCAATGCATGTTTGTGCTGCAGGCAGCAGTGGTCACAGATGGGTAACTCAGTGTGAGTATTTGTCTGTTCTTAATGGTTGCTAGCCTTTTCCCTGGCAGTGGCACTAAACCTGGGTCTCTGTGTTGTGTTCCGAGTAGCTCAAAGTTTGTGCCTGTTACCTGGTTGCTAGGTTTGTACTGTCAATCCACAATACAAACAAATAATCTCCGTCTCTGTGTACATTTTTGTACTTTAAAACCCCAACAGATTTTTCTCCCATTATCTCTAACATCTTTGATCCCTTCACCTTTTGGGCAGCTGCAATAACCTTTGACTAGGAGTTTCCTAGTTACCTTAAACTTAAGCATAAACCTAGTTACACAAGTAAACTGAGTACGTATAGTTTACTTAAGCATTAGGCAAAAAAGAAAAAAAGAATAAAAGAAAAATTATATTTAGACTGCTTTGAATCTAGACTCCTGAAAAGGTTATTGGAAATCTTCTCCTTTGTTATGCAAAATGTATACAACTGTTCTCCACACTCACTTATGGATGCCATGACCACAGTGGAATCTCTACTCTAGGGACATCTTACACCTGCTAATTAATGACTTGTCAGAAATCTGCCAACCAGACACAAGAGGATCTTGCCAAAAAGGATCCATCATCGCACATGAACTTGGTGATACAAAAGAGCAAAACCAGACAAGTTTAATTTTGCAAAGGATTAACAGGAGTGTTCTGTGCACCTCACAGTAGATAATTATTATGCTCTATTTAGCAGTGCTGAAGTCAGAGTTTGAATACTGTGCCTAATTTTAGACATTATGGCTTAAGAGGGAAAGGAAGTCTGGGAAGAAAAAGAGGTAAATATGGTGAATTTACAAAATGTAATTTCTGAGGACTTGGAAGAACTGGCTTGCTTTCAGTCAAGAGCTCGTGTTAGGCTGCTTGTTGGTGACATGTATTATAAAAATGTCCTGTCTGCATTTGAAGCTAAATGTATAAATAAAACATGTTCTATGATTAGAGTTACTGCATGCTACCGTCATATAACAATGTTCAATGCTTTTTACTGCTATTTCTAAAAACAGGGATTCTACTTTGAACCAAATTATAATTTTCTTCTTACTTATGACGACCTATACCATTCATACACTATGCTTATGATCATTGTCTTCTTATACTAGACTGGCGATCCCCCATTCCCCATGAACATTGCTCATTTAACTGCACGTTACAGCAGCACCCCGAGTTCTCAGTAGGGTTTCATTACCAGCTTTATCTTAGTGCAACATTATCAGCGCTTCTGCTAATTTAGTTGAGGTATAAATGGCCTCTAGTACTTTCATGGTTATGTCAGGTAGGCTTGGCCTCTGCAGAAACAGAAGTGGTAGCCCTGCCACCCTGCCTGGCTGGATTCAACTTCCCCACTAACAGCACAGAACCCAAAGTTTAGCTGTTGGCAGGACAATTTGGATAGTACCTAAACTGTCTGATTGCTAGCTGACACACTGCCAGAGACATGTCCCTTTCAAATATTTCCACTGGAGTCAATTTGATTAGATTAGCACTAGAATTCCTGACATTATAACAGACAGAGATATAAGAAAATACAATTATTAAGTTGGTTATTTAAAAAAAAAAAAAAAAGGAGCATCAGGAGACTCTTATTGTCAGACCTAATATCCCTGCACAGTTTGCTCACTGAAACTTCCACTCTTCCTTAGAGGAGCCAAACTAGTCTTGAAGAAGTAGAAAGCCAATGACAGACATACAGTCCCCTGGCAACCTCTGCAGTAGTATAAAACTTAACCTTTACCTTGGCTATGGACACAGGCATTCTGATCTGTAGAGAAAGCCTTGCCAATCCTGCCTTGTTCCTAGTGTCCCCAGCTTTCTCTTTGGAGCATTGAGCATGCACTGCTTCCAGTCTTTTTGTTGAGTGTGCTGAAATATTTACATGAAGGTAATGTGGGAGTACAAAATGGTTTATGCTAAGACCACAATCATAGATAGTGGCTGACACAGTATGGGAAACATAGACAGCATAGACTGCATGGGAGCAGCAAGCTCCAGCTCATGTCCTGGATACTGCAACATCCAACTTTTGGGCAAAATCCCCAAAGAGCCAAACTTAAGGATCAAATGCATAGAAAGCTCCAGGGATAGTAAAAAGGTTCATGAAAGTGTTTGCATTTCCATGTTCTTAGAAAGAAACGGGGAGTGTAATACAAGAGGCTACCTCTCAACTGAGCCAAGTAGCTAATTTGATTAAAGCATGTACTTTCCAACGTGACTTAATAATTATCAAGAGACGAAAAAGTCACCAGTTTTGTAGATTACGTTAAAGTTAGTTCTGTACAATATTAATAAAAGAGCACCTTATTTCTCCCTTGTTATTTGACAATTCTTCCCAGGTCTTAGCTCTTGCTGTGCCTCTGCTTCCTGGAAGAAGGGACTCTGCAAGTCAACTCCTCACAACTTGCTTGCTGCAACGGAAACAAAACAGACACTGTAAAACCAAGACGCAAAATATACAGGAAAGGCATACTAGGCATGCCGCAAAGGGTAACATTTCTACAGAGACCTTTATAATCAAGCAGGGGTTTACCTCCCCGTGCCAACGCCTCCCTTTGTCTCCAAGGGAGCTGGGGACCAGGCCGCCAGCGCCAGGATGGGTCACGGAGGGACAGAAATAGCAGATGGAAAAGCGGAGCTGCCATAAGCAGCCCCTCTATCGCAGAGGGCCAGCCTCGACTCGGGACGCCAGCGGCGGCGGATCTAGGTCGGGCAGAGGGAAACAGGGCGCTGCAGCCCCGCACTGGACGCTCTCAGTACTAGCAACTCGGCAAGGGCCGGGTAAGCTTTCCCCGGGAGCCTCTCCCCTCCTCCCATTGGCTATCTCCTGCCTCTGGGCGGGGCCGTGGTTGGCGGCCCATTTGAAACGGGCCATCCAGCGCAGTCTGGGAGGCGGCCGGCTCCCTTCCCCATTGGTGGCCGCTGAGGAGAGGCGGGAGCCGGCTGCGGAGAGGGTGGGAGTAGTAAGCGCGCTTCAGCTTGCGCTAGCTATCCCAGGAGTCAGTTAGCGGGTTTGGGCGGGGCTAGGCTAGGGTTGCACTCGACATTGGCTGGTGAGCCTCCTGGCTGTGGTGGCTCTCGCCAATTCCTGGAGACTTTCCTCCCTTCCTGGCAGGACGGGCCAGCCCCTGCTCCTTCATTGGCCAGTGCTGGCTGCTACCGCCTCATGGTTGGCGGTGGAGACGAGAGGGGCGGGGAGAAGGTGTTGAGGCGGCCATGACTGAAAGTGGTCTGCTTTATCTGGTGTGTCTGTTGCAGCAGCGGCAGTTGCTGCTGCTGCCTCTGGGCCGCTGGTTTGCTTGCCACGTGGACGCGGAGGAGAAGGAGACGTAGAGGCAGAAGCTGGAGGCTGGCAGGGTTAAGGTGAGGGGATCCCGGCTTGGTCTCGCCCCCGATTCCCTGCGGTGCCCCAGGTCGGGTACCCAGTGGGAGGGCCTGGCGAGGGCCGGGTTTCTGGAGCCGCCCGCGGTACTCCTTCCGCCCGCCCCAGGTCTCTTTTTCGTGGCGCGGCCCCGGCGGGTTCTCCCTCGTTGCGTGGCGGGGTTGAAGCCAGATTCGAAGCGGCACTCGGGGCCGGGCGTCGGCAGTGCTGAAGCGTTGCTGTCGGCTCGGAGCTGTGTCAAGAGATGAGATTTGTTTACCTGAGTAACGTGGCTCTGTCAGAAATAAATACGCGTACCGGTGCCCCCTAAACGCAGGTTGCCTGAAAGGTGTCCCGAACTACTACAGAGCTATATAAACATTATCTCCGGTGAGTAAGGAGCAGCCTAAAGTAGCGCACATATCTTCCCCCAGGTTCCGGTTTGGGGTTTTTGTTTGGGTTCGTTTCCCCCTCCGCTCTCCTCGCCAATTTCTCCCACTTTTACCTAGGTTTCCATTTAGTTATTTGTGAAAATACCGTATTTCCAGGTGAGAATACTCAAGAATAGCTGTGTGTTTTACTACTTCAGTGAGCAGTCCTCTTGCCTCTGCATCTGCAGGTGTGTTACTGGTGAAATGGGTGGGTTGGTTGGTTTGTTTCCAATCGATTTGCTAGCGAATGCCTCGTATGCTTTGAGCAGTTACATGCCTTCTGTTAGTTGTAGTTTAGTTGGACTGTGTAGAGAGATCATGTGATGCAACTGATGCTGTAACATTTTCTTAGTAATTTTTGTCTGCAGCTATAATATTAGTGCTTGAGGTATATTAACCCTCTTAGGTAAAAACTTCTTGAACATCCTTACACAAACAAAGCAGAAGCTGGTTAGAAACAACTGATTATTTTTCTTTTAATTCAGCACTTTACTGTTTTTTGAACTGTTATTGTCTTATTTCCCTTCTGCGAATCTGCTTCTGAATAAGGCTTGCAGGCCTGCCAGCTACAGCTTTTCTCTGTTCTCCCCAGCCCAATAGGACTGGAATGAGGGACTGCAGTTATAAGGGGATAGCTGAGGCTGCACATGGTGCTGGAAGTTTTGTACAGATATGATCTTTCTGTGATGTGCTAAAGCCCTTTCACCTCTCGGATCACTCCTAATGATTCTTCTGTAGGCATAGGGGCATGGCCCCTTCTGCAGGGAACCTATCTGGAAACCTGTCTAGTGGGTCAGTGCTGTCATGGTTGCCACGCTCCTCGCTCCCATTCAGCAGCTTCTCGTCTGTTTGCCCTTATTGCCTTGTGTAAGTGCTTGCAGTCCTCTTCTGGAGAACAATTGCATGATTAGATTTTTGATTAACAGCAAGAGGAAAATGAAAACAAGAGTTTTTCGTGTTGAAAAGTTGCATCAGTTGTGGCAAAACTCATGTTAACATTTCTTTTGTAACCCTTCTCTAAGTACAGTATCTGTTCATAGTGATAGACTTGCCTTGAATAAGTTATTAGTTCCCACCTGTTGTTGTACAGCTGTTGTTTGCCATTGAAAAAATAGGGACTTGTGTTAAGTGTCATGTTATGTGTGCAGAGCCAACATTGAATTTTTTTTTCCTAAACTATGTGCTAAATATCTCTTATCTCACCGTAAGAAAAAAAAAAAAGTTAGTAGCCCGTCAATGTTACTGTTGCATGGTATCAGATACTTGATATACTGAAAAAAAAGAGGGTTGAGAAAGGCAGAGATAGTTGTGGTGCTTTCTCTGCTTATTCAAACATCACAGAGACCCATCATTTAGCTGGCAGATCATGGGCACCAGACAATTTCCAAAAACCACGTGGACAAATGAATGGAAGCAATATCTGTTGGGGCTTATTAAACACAGAGATGGTATGTTTGGCTTTGGAAGGGGAACACGTGAGCTGCAGATTCCTTAGTATGCTCACACCCAATTTCAAGCATGTATGGTTGTGTGCTTGCCTTGGTTCTTATCTTATATACCTGCAGTTGTTGAGCTAACTTATGGAACAGATGTACACAGGGCTAATTGCTGTAATAAATGCAGCTTTGATCTCACTCAGTGTTTTTAAGGCAATAGTTGGATATATCATGCTGTGTAGTAGGTGAGCTGAAGGACTGTATCCAGAAACTTCCCCTGAATAGCTCATGTGTTTGAAGGCTCTTACATAATAGAGCAGTAGGGAAGTGTTTCCCCTTTTTCTTTTTTTTTCTTTTTTCTTTTTTTCTTTTTTGTTTTCTTTGCACTGCCCTCATGAATACAAATGTAAGTTTAAAAGAGAAATAATTGTGAGGAAGTGCAGTATTTCCTTCCTGTGGTGCAGGCCTACAGCAGCTTAAGGTGATCCTGTCTCTGAACTGATACATAACTGTTCAGTGTTCTTCCAAATCAACTCAGTGAATCACCTTACTGCAATATTGCAGGGATGCTCATGACAGCAGGGGGTGGCAGGCTTGTGTGATGTAGCAACCCATTCAGTCATGGTAAATGCAGTCTTCTACCGTTTGACTCTGGCAGCATGAAGTGCTGTGGGATTTTTTGGCCTTCCCCCAGTCTCCCCCTAAAAAAATATTTTTGTTTAGCATCCTTCAATTTTAGTCTGCTAAATAGAGTTGGGAAAGGAATATAATGTGGATGTTTTCCCCTTTAAACTGTTGCATTATTCTTTTTCATATAGGAATAAAAAATCAGTTTGAAATGCACTTAAGTTATCACCTAGACATAATAATAATAACTCAAACTGTTATATTAATTGGAAATTGTCATGGCATTAAGTACTGACTGTATCAGGTACTTGAGATTTTCATTTTCAATAAATGCAGTATGTTTGCCAAAGCAGTAATTGAGAAACAGAATAAACGGCGAGTATTCAGTGCTGCTTTTTTTCCCCTTGTTTTTCTTCATTTCAAGTTAGTTGATAGGCACGTGGGGCAACTGTCCCTCTAGTTCTGTGACTAGATGTGCCATACCCTATGTGTAAGAAGTTCTTGCTGTTCCTGCATCTTATACAGTAGGAGCTTAAAAAGGTCTAAAAAACGTTTCTGGGTTTTATCTAAGAGCAATCATGCTTATGTTTACTATATCGAGGAAGTAGACTAAGGTTTATTTGAACAACCTGTTTCTATGTGGTGCTGATGTGTTTTTCTGCTCTGTTCCATTTTCTGTGTGTATTCTTTTTGTTACCAGTTTCTGAAGCGTGTAGAACAGTGAATGAAAGAATATATTATGTGTGAGGCAGGCTGGGGAAAGCTGAACAGGGCAGCATGGAATGCAGTTTTCTTGTCTGCTTGCCTGTGCCTCTGGTGCTAGTCAGCTTGCTGTAACGTGATGGAAGGAAGCCAGCATAGCAGTTAATTTGGGATAGGGATGACATGAGGACCACACCACACAAATGTGGCAGGTTTGTTCTTCTAGTTCAGGGATGCTCACGTGGTGCTGACCATAACAATTCAGAGGTGCCTTGTTTTTGCTGCTTTTAACTGACTGGTCTTGGTGAAATGAAGTTGCAGTATATTGGTCCCTACAGAAAGGCCAGGAGTGATGCTTTGGATACTGTGGTGGACAGTGCTGTTCATGTTCCTGTGGCTAAAAGTGAAGCTTCCACCTTTGCACATGATGCTAGAAATTGAGAATTGGGCCCTATAAAGGGCATGATGGGATCTCACTGGGATGCGGTAGAATCAGTGTTCTGTGGTTTCTTCATATTTGCACAGACTACTTCAAATTGGACATGTCTGTCATTATGAGTATCATTAGATACACACTTAAATTCATGTAGTTGATTAAAGACTTTGGAAATGTGATGCTGCTCTACTAGCACCTTCCCTTTTCAGTCATTCCATAAATCTGAAGTACGTTTGACTTTCGTGGACCACCAAGTCCAATAGTTCTGTAAAATTTTAGATTAGTTGGGTACTTTTCCATTATATATATTATGATTTTATATGTTTAACACATATGAATGGGACAAAATAAGTTTTGTGTCTTTGAGCTGTGCATGTGAAAATTCATACTCATTTAGATGTTTAGTCATGGCAAGTCTTGGTGTTTCAATGTTAAATACTTAGTCTTCCTACATGAAATTACTAACTGCTCTCCTTGACGGCCACTCTGCCTTTCTCATTTTTTCTGATTGTTTTACTCTTGTCCTTTTTTTCCTGCTTCAGCAGCTTGTTCTACCTTCTGTTTTTCTGCTGGTTTTCTCCTGTTCCTTTTCCCCATGTTATCAGTTAGTCAATAACTATTTTTGACATATATTGATATCAGTAAGTGCCAGACTTAAACCTGATTTCAGAGAATAGTGCTTGGGTCTCGCTACAGCTTTATTTTGTGTGTTTTGCCTATTTTGTGGGGCAACACAGCACCTAGCAATTTTTGTTTAATCTGCATTCAGTATTAATAACTATGGAAATACAGAACTTAATCTTAAAAATAAGCTATTTATACATAAACATCATATGTGCTGATAAAAAACTGATGTATTTCTGTAAATACACTTTTTAACTAGGCTGGTCAGTGTAGCAGGTGTCTAATTGTATCTGTTGAGCAGCTAAGCTGTCAGGTAGAAGTTACTATAATGGCATGTGTGTAAGGAGAAAGGACTGAACTAAATCCATTTCACCAGTTGAATGAAAAGACGTGGACACAGTTTTTACTCAGGGTGGCTGTTTTACAGGAAAACCAAGATGTCAAGCAGTGGATTTTCATGTATATTGCAGGTAGAACTTGGCTGTTACCTTTACTTCACGTTGTCATTTGACTATCTGTTTTATCTCATCACAAGGCTATATTAACAACAAACTTGATAGCTTATGGTTGTAACCTTGGAAAAGGCTTATTTCTTATGAGAATGATGTCTGGATTTATGCTGTGAGGGAAATGGTACCTGGAATTGCTGCCTAAACACAATACCCGAGTTGAAAATATGATAATCCTTTTTAAGCTGTTTAAGGTGTGAAGGAAACTTGGGTAATTCTGTCAGTGACATTCTTTACAAGTCCCTGGTGCTTCACAGAGCAGCTATAGTCTGATAAAGTAGAGCATCTGATTCTTCAACAGAAGAAATTAAAATAACCTGGCTTAATTGATTTTTCTATTTATGTACTGTAGGCTGCTTTCTGGCTGGGAAGTTTTGCTGTAGCCTCTTAAGGGGGTGGCAGAAAACGAGCATGAGGATGCAATTCTGTTAATTTTAATCTTAAATATTATGCTGGCAAAGATCTGTTTAGATAGATTTTGGGGCAGTTATTGTTTTTGCCAGTCTTGCAGAAGGACTTCTCAATTTTTTTTTTCCCTTAATTTTTCTAATATATTAACAACTTTACTGATCTGTCTTGCTGTAATTCTGGATTGTCATTGACACACACAGTTACACTGAGTAAAATTTGATTCTTGTATTGAAATGAGTCTTTAGTTCTCGTGTGAGATTTCTTGCTTAATTGCAGTATTCCAGTATGTTTTGAATGTACAGAAAGTAGGAGGATAAAGCAGTTTTTCTTCAGATGTATATATTTTATCAAGATAGGATCTTGGTCACCCATGAGTGTGTTAATCTTGTGGTCCTGCTACCTTTTTCTCACTTACCTCTCTCTCTACCTCTTTCAATCCTTTCTGCACAGTTTGCTTACTTCAGACCACGAAAACCAAAAAGCAGAATCATGCAGTCGCAGAAAAAGACGGCGAAGAGGAAGGGCTCGTCTGTCCACATGCATGACCTTCCGAAGGAAGAGTATGCAGAGAGTAAAGCTGAAGACACCAACCTACTAGAGAAAACCACAGAGACAGAGGTAAATCTTAGTATTTCTTGTTTCACTGCACTCCATCTGCAGGTAACAACTATTCAAGGTGAATGTTGTACTTAATTGGGTATTAGGTCTCTGGCANNATTGGGTATTAGGTCTCTGGCAGTGTCAACTAGCTGCTATTGAAAAAGTGAAGTGATGTATTTTAATATTATTTGTAATAATTAACTCTCTTACATAGTAGTAAATAACTGGAAAAAACCCCACCCCTATCTCTGTTATATGGACTGGACAGCTGATATCATCAAGGAGCTGTCTACTACAAGCAGTGAGGTCTTCCACCTTACACTGCTATGAACTTCAGTTTGGCTAGACTTCTGGTTGTGCAGCTGTGACTCCATGAGATGCCAAGTCCAGACTGAGAGGCATAGCGGATAAGCAAAACTATCAGGACCTTGTAACACACAACACTAGTTTGGTTTTGTATCACTTTGTTGGCTCAAATGTGTTCCATGTTTTCTGAAAAAAATATAGTTTGTTTCCAGCATGCTCTTAGTAGCCATTGTAATGCCAGCATAGATGTTACGTTCTCTGCCAAATTTGTGTAAAATATGGCTCTGTCTGTGGCTGCTGTATTTCAGGGTACTTGTACATACGATCCTCTAGAAGTAGCCCTGTAGTCATGTCAATAAATATAGAAACAGACACGTACTGGTCTGCCTGAATTAAGCAGTTGCTTTCTTGCTTTAGTTCACAAGCAAGACTTTTATTTTTATATCAGCTGTGGATTAGACAGTCAAGTGGCACTTTCTCTTTCTGTCTGGTAGTAAAAAGAGGCAAGACATAGTTTTGAAAATCTTTGTATAGGAATCCAGTTTGCTTCAGAAGCGGTTAACCAAAGCTTTCACAAGCCTTGGAAGCTACAACACACTGTATCTATCTTGGTCTGGGAGTTTTAGAAAATAATTTCCCAGTGCATTTCAGCCTGTTGTCTATGCAAAGATTCATGAGATCTGGGGAGGTGGTGCCCTCTGCATAAAAACCATCTCTCCGGGTGGGTCGGGTGTTTTCAAAACGTACCAGTGTATTTGCAAACCTGAAATACCGGCAGGTGTGATTTTGCATGTATTATCCTGTGTTCTGTTGTGAGGGTGTCCTTAGTGCTTCCAGGACATGGTAAGCATAATGTTAGTGTTGCCGAGGCTTTTATGAAGCTACATGCCAAGCTGTCTGCACTAAGAAAAAAACCATACAGTATTTTGTCACTCGGCCATAGTGTTGTTGGCAGTGTCCTTATTACATTCATGTGAACTTAAGTTATAACCAAACAAAAATCACTTACTGCTTCTAAACAAGTTATTTAAAAATAGCTGGCTTGCAAAGCAAATTGAATCGCTTTCTAGGCTACAGGGAGAGGGTGCCAGTAGTCTTTGGAAACTTCATCATGCAGATTCAAAATACAGGGAGGGTTATGGGCTTCCTTTTCTGAAGAGTTCTACAGTAATGTTTGTTGTCATGTGAATTTAGTGAGAGGTAAATATCTTTCAAGATAGCAAGGTGTGTTAAGTGTGTCAGAAAATTGTACTGCTTTCCTAATTACCGGAACAATTTTAAGCATGTGCGTTACATAATCTCCTGTCAATTAGTTCTTAATGTTTAGTGGCAGATTAGAGTGCTCAACTGTATTTGCAAGCCACAAAAGCAGAAGACAGAACATTGAATCTCAGTGGTGAGACTTAGCCCTAAATTTTTGAGTAGGCTTTCATAATGTTTTACTTTTATTTTTTTTTCCCCATTTATTTTGTTCATTTGACCATGGATGACTGGCTGAGTTTAGCATTGAAGTCAGTCTGTCTCTCTCTCACTGATATGCTGTCTTACAACATGGACATTTCTGGGTCATGTGCTTAAGATGTTTCCAAAATAATTAAGCTTTTCCTTATCTATCTTTAAAATGGACATGATTCAGTGTTTGTTTTGTTTCCTTGCCAGGGGTGTGCTGACTTTTCCAACTGGCATGTGCTGAATGATCTGGCGGCTGAAGTAAGTGTGAAAGAATGTATCTTTAGTAACAGGTGCTGATATATATGTGGAAGAGGAGCCTGATAATTGGTTACTAAAATTATATAGTTATTGAGCTTTGTTATCAAATGTGATAAAAGTGATTTCACTGTTTTACAGTCTAAACCAGGTACGTATGTGTACATACACGTACTGGCTGTGAAATTAGTTGTTAAGGGAATTGGGTTTAGTCAAATCATGGACCTCGTCCAGAGCATTTTAAATGATGCTTTTTATTGAAAAGTAGGTTCACTCTTTGTTTCATACTTTTTAAAAAATAAAGTATTTAAAACAAAATACAAGATGCTGTCTCCTCTGTGATAATTGTAACAATATTGCTACAAAGACACCACAGGATTGATTGGAGCAGCTGCCATCTTTGCAGTTGTTTTTTTTTGTTTTGCTGTTAAAGGCCATAGAAGCTCAGAGTACGTTAAATATTTATTTGCTATAGCTGCTTAAATTCAAATTTAATGTTAAATCAAGAAGTTTGTTATTTTTCGTATGGATGGACTGTTTTCCAGTCAGCACAGAGGTATGTAAAAACTTTGTATAATTTTTGTAGCATTCTTCCTCTCCTCTCTTGTAATTTGGAATGTGTTTAAAATCCCAACATGTGTCAAAATAGCACTTTGCCCCAGTTTGATGCTATGAAATCACAAGGCTCTTCTCCCTAATTTACTTTTGTGTCTTAAAATATTATAGAAATCATAGAAGCACAAGGTTGGAAAGGACCTACAAGATCATCTAGTCCAACCATTCTCCTGTCACCAACACTACCCACTGAGCTACTGAATCATGTCGTGTAGCAACATGTCCAGACAGGGACAGTGNATGTCCAGATGCTTCTTGAACACTGCCATGGACAGTGACTCCACCACCTCCCTGGGCAGGCCATTCCAGTGCCTGACCACTCTTGGGGAGAAGAAGTTTTTCCTGATGTCTAGTCTAAATCTTCCCTGGCACAACTTGTGGCCATTCCCTCGAGTCATATCATTAGTTATCTGGGAGAAGAGGCCAACTCCCTTCTCTTCACAATCTGCTTTCAGGAGGTTGTAGAGTGCAATGAGGTCTCCTCTGAGCCTCTCCAGATTAAACAGTCCCAGCTCCCTCAGCTGTTCCTCACAGAACTTGTGCTCCAGACCCATATATGTACTCCATCCATATATAAAAACACATTATCTATGAAATATTTTTAGTTGAAATTTTAAAGAATTAAGTGCCTCGTATATAATGCTTCTATTAAATACAAAGTCCCAATATTGAATTGCTTTTAAACTAGAATTTGCCCCAAATTTAAGCTTGAATTTATACTCAGAGTACACAAAAGTATATTGTTTTGGTGAGTAAATATATTTTTGGGCTTTCTCTGTGAAGGTTTCGATAAATCCTGCTGCAGAACACAGTGAGCTTGATGCTAAGATGTGTCAGATGAGCATAGCTGAGTTGGAGAACGGACTTCTGGAGAAGTCGGAAGAAGCTGAAAGACTTGCCACACCGATGGACAAGCTACAGGAACAACTTACCCAGCACAGTGACTCTATGCAAAGTGAGGTATGTTTCATAGAACTGGATAATGGGAATGATATTCCTTTAATCCAAAAAATCTTTAGGAGACAAAGCTCAAAGTACTGTTCTTTTACTGAAAAGTGCTTCACCTTGCTAAGATGTGCAGTGTAAAGCAGTACTTACGTTTTTCATTTACTCCAGGACTTCATATTGCTTGAATCAAGTGAGAGTAAATTAAATTTGAAAAGCTTCTCTTTTTAGAGTTTTTTGTGAAATGCATAGTTGATATCTTCTGCTGATGAAAGTATAGTTAATCATATGTTGAGTTAGAAGCTCAATGTAAAAGCTTTTATTTTTATAAATAATGATTTTAAATATATATATCAAGGCCATGCTGAAAGATGGTGGACCCCATCCCACCCCACCCTGAAGTCTTGTTCAAACTATTGGAAAAGAAATACATGCTGAAATGTCAATGTTTCTGTGGGTGTGCCTGAAAACCACTTTGTAGATGCAGCTAGGCCTGCTTTTTCAAATATTCACGCACAATGTCAGACACCGCTGCCATCCCCATACCCAGAGATCACTCACACTTTTTGAATGTTTATAAATACTTGTGCCAGTTTCATTTTGGGATGGCGTTCTTTGTATGGGCAAATGATTAAGCAGGGTAAGTTAAATTTTACTAAACTGATGTACCTTCCACTCTCCCAAAATATTAAAGACATTTTTAATTCCCTTTCTCTAGCATTTCTATGTAAATTGTGTGCTTCTGAAGAATCATTACTTCCCCTTTTACATGCTGTTTTTCTCCTTTTAAGACTGGGAAACATAGACATTTCCTGATGGTGAGAAATTGAAAAGGTCAATATGATTAACATAAAATAGGTTTAATGTTTCCCATCTCATTGGCTTTCTCTCGCATGGCTGAACGGAAGAGCTGACAGATAGGAGGCAATTTAGGGGGTATTAAGTATTCATTATAACCTGTACAAAACTTGATTGCTTCTACATCGATGACTGTTACAAAATTTTTAAGTAAAAATATATCATTAATCGTATCCTGTCTTTTTTTTTTGATTGGCTTTTTCTTTTGATTGGCTTTGTCATCTCTTGAGATCTGTGGCAGGTTCTTTCATCACCCCTGCCATCATGTTTGAACACAAACATTTCTGATCCTTTAGTACAAGTTGTTAAAACTTAAGTGTAACTATAGACTCTAACAGCTTTGCTTTAAGATAACTTGCTGTTATGTTAAGAATATTTTAATTTAAAAAGTGCATTTCTTGTGATCCATGTAGGAAACTACAGTTCAAGAGGAGAATGAAGTAATCGGGAAACTAACAAGCTGCCTTCAAGGGGCGAAACAGCATCAGGATGACCTGCAGGATGAGACTTCATGTGTAGCTGCTCAGGTCCACAATTTACAGCTTCGTTTATATCAGGTTTTTGCTCCTGACAAAGAGGTTTGGTATATGAACAAATATAGAACAGGTTTGGAATATGAACGTAAAAGCATATTGAGCTTATCATAACTCTTCCAAGTTTACTTTGTGGTGCAACAGTGAAAATGATTTGAGGGTGGGGCAGAGTTTTTTCCAGTTGCTAGGGAGAAGTTCTGGAGACATCCTTGTATTTTCCACTTGCTTGTGTAATGTTTGGGAGGTCATTACACTTCTCTGTCCATCTGTATGGCCCCTTCTAGGGAATTTGACCCGATACTGATAGTGGTTTGGATCTATACGCAACCATCACTGTAATGACATGGTCTTATATGTGATTAGTTTTCCTTGCCTTTACCAAAGAAAGCTCTCGGGATATGCATGGGCAAATGTAACAGCTCAGCTGTTACACAGAAAGATGCTGTGTTGAGGTAGTATGGCTTGGTGCAAGGAAGATTTAAAATAATCTGAAGGTTGATACAACTCCTGTGACACACAGGAACATGCTTCAGTATAACAAAAAGATCATGGCTCTAATCCCTGGGTATGGAGATACTACAGCCTTTCATCCATTTTATGGTTTGGGTTTGGTTTGTTTATTTTTAAATATTTGGTGATACTCAGTGTTCTGGTGGCTATTTTCTCCAAACACCTGTAGATTTGTTGTTTTAGGAGCCTTGTAATGTATGCCAAAGGGTAATAATTACGTTTACTTACCATTTCAGACTTGTGAGATAAGTGCACTAGGAGGGATTACATGTCTCAAATGTCTTGATAGGAAGGGAGTTTAAAAAAAAACCAACCAAACCACGATTGACTGAAGCCCAGAGATTATCTTGAAGTTGCTTATGCCCTAGAAAATAAATCCTGTGCTAAATGAAGTTTTGGAGAAGAGCAAAAACCACTGCTTTCTGTGTACAATTCTGATTGCTGTTGACAAAATGTGGTAATAGTGAAAATTACTCCACAGATGATTCTTGGGATTTGCTCCATAAACCATTGAAAGATAATGATAAAGCCTCTAGCACTTTGAACATATTCTAAATAAGGCTAGTAATATGATGAGAGTTGTTTGTTGGAACCATGTCAACTTCGATAAATTANAATGAATACAGTATATTTTATGCATGCAGTGAAGTATGAGTTGAGTTATTCTGATAGAAGATTTCTTCTGACTGTGCGTACCTTTACGTTAATAGGTTAATGAGATGCTGAGAAGTAAAAGCTCTGGGAAAAACGAAGTATTAGAAGCCCAGTGGCAGATGTCCTTGTTTCAGAACCATCTCAGAGAGCAAAGTGCACATTTGGAGATGCTGCGTCAGAAAGCAAATGACCTGGAAGTACAGCTTGAGTGTCCTCTAGAGGTAAAAACTGCTTAAAGTGCCTTTATGAGCTCTAGATTGTGAGGTTTTTGTTGTGACCGTGAGTGGAATTTACTCCATGGGTTTCAGTTGCAGAAGGTTGATCTTTAACTCTGTTTATAAACTATTGTATAATACTAAGAAGTTTCTGTCAGAAGCAGGTCCATCTGGTGTTTATAGAAGGGAGGCAGGTGGGAACATAAGTGACAGCTTTCCAGTGGGGTGAAGATTGTTGGAATGTTGTGGAAGCATATAACAATGCAGTTGTATGTGAACTTGAAACACCTAGATGAGTGTAAAGGTAAACTGTGTCTGTAATCATGTTAGTTTCACATACAAAACAAGGTAAAAAAAACTTGTATGGAAATATTTTTGGAATGTTTTGGAATATAATGGAAATAAAAGCTCTGCAGCACAGTAAGGCTGGCCTCCATCCTCACCCTGCTCCTTTAGCAGAAACATT
>VZTM01026601.1:211340-221900 GCA_013400555.1 Jacana jacana
TTTTTTCTTCATATACCTACTTGACTTTTGCAATCTTTCTGTTGCAGTTCTCCAGCTCAGAGCTCAAGACCTCTCCCATTGTCTGCAAATATCCTTCTTGTGACTGACTTTCAGTTCTTCAATATGTTGCCATTCTTTCATTTCAGATAAAGCTATTTAACTTTTAAATTGTTTTATTTCTGAGTCCTGGAGAGAAAGGTTATGTTGCAGTATAGACAGGCTAAATCTTTCTGATGTCAGTACACCCTGAAGTATTTTAATACATTGTTCTTCTTCTTCCTATGCTTTTGTATAACTGTTGCATTGTACCTTTCATGTCCACATCCATTTTAGCAAATAGATCTTTGGTATTCTTAAAAATAAAATATTACAAATTAAATATGCCATGGAAATATGACATGTTTTAATTTCCTTAGGCCTAACGCTTTCAATTTGTCTTCACAAATAATATTCACTTTGAAGTGCAAGGTGTATCATTGGCCCAGGAAACAAGATATTTAAGCACTTCCTTAAGAGTGGCGAATACTACTGAGACTCTTCAAATGTGGTAACAAGCATGAAATTGCCTAAGCAATAATGAGTGGTATGCCACCAACTTCGGAGGGGAAGAAAAATAGCAGCTGTCTCAAATTTCAGGTATTTTAATTAAAAAAAAAAATAAAAAATATATATATCAAAGCTACAGGTATCTCTCCATCTCACATGCTTTTGCTTAGAGAAAACCGCTCTTGCAGGTAGGAGTAGGCCAACAAAACACATGAAATCTTTACTCCTCTAACTTACTTTGAAGTTTAAGGCTTCTAGCTATGGCATTGCTGTTTACATACTGAAGGAAATCAGACCTTTTAAACTGATCCTTCAATGTACATTAGTAATCACAATCCCTATATACTTGTTCCTAAAGAAACTTTTTCATGGCCATGCCACTATAGCACGTCAGTATTATCACCAATTTTGAAATACATATTATTTAAAAATGTACCTCTTCTGTGTTTTCAGCTGAGTTTCTTTACTCATAGCACTTGTTTCTGGAATGATTACATATCCCAGAATCTTCTACCTGGCAAGAAATGGTAAAAGACCTCCAGGAAGAAAGAGAAATGTTGATAGCATAGCTGTGAATTCAAGAGCAATTAGTGAAAGATGCTCGAGTGCAGTAAACAGCTTCTGATTCTGTGGCAAGTGATGCACAGTCTCTCTTTGGATGTCAGCTGCTTTGCAAAGTAAAGGGATCAAATGCAAAGTGAGCTTGATGCTCAGACTGCTAAAAAGCAGACAATATCATAGCTGCTTGGTTAGAAAACAATATCTGCTTAAAGAACAATATTTGCTTAAAGCTGAACTCTATAATAAAGAATAAAAGTTAGCACTTCTATTGAAGGAAAAAATGGCCTCAGGTGGAGGAGGATGAAAGGCCTGGAGAAGTGTGGCTGGAGAGCTGCCTGGCAGAAAAGGACCTGGGGGTGCTGGTCGACAGGAGGCTGAACATGAGCCA
This sequence comes from Jacana jacana, assembly GCA_013400555.1. Lineage (NCBI taxonomy): Eukaryota > Metazoa > Chordata > Aves > Charadriiformes > Jacanidae > Jacana > Jacana jacana. The sequence goes on from VZTM01026601.1 coordinate 212,836, forward strand.
GCAGTGTGCCCAGGTGGCCAAGAAGGCCAATGGCATCCTGGCTTGCATAAAAAACAGTGTGACTAGCAGAAGCAGGGAGGTGATTGTCCCCCTGTACTCAGCACTGGTGAGACCACCCCTTGAGTCTTGTGTCCAGTTCTGGGCACCTCAACACAAGAGAGATCTCGAGGTGCTGGAGCGAGTACAGAGGAGGGCAACGAAACTGGTGAGAGGCCTGGAGAATAAGGCTTATGAGGATCGATTGAGGGAGTTGGGGTTGTTTAGTCTGAGGAAGAGGAGGCTGAGGGGAGACCTCATCACTCTCTACAACTGCTTGAAAGGGCATTGTAGAGAGGTTGGTGCTGGTCTCTTCTCACGGGCAATGAGCGACAGGACAAGAGGGGATGGCTGCAAGCTGCAGCAGGGCAGGGTTAGGCGGGGCATTAGGAAAAAAATTTTTCACAGAAAGAGTGGTCAGTCACTGGAATGGGCTGCCCAGGGAGGTGGTGGAGTCACCATCCCTGACTGTGTTTAAGGGCAGATTAGATGTGGTGTTGAAGGATCTAGTGTAGGGGAGAACTTGTAGAGTAGGGCTGATGGTTGGACTCGATGATCCCAAGGGTCTCTTCCAACCTAAATGATTCTATGGTTCTGTGATTCTATGAAATAAAGGCAGAAAAAGCACTAGCAGAGAACGCTGACATCATTGAGGATCTTGAGAAAAATGTACATGAACTTAATGCTGAAGAGAAAAAACTTAAAGATATACAGGAGTGAGGGATATGGGAACATATATGTTCTCATATACAGGGATATGAGAACAGCAACCTAGAAATTCATAAACTGAAATAAAGTACTGAATACAGTGAGAAAAAAGAAAAAAATCGAAGCAGATTTGTTTGGAGCTTGAGACTCACTTGCAGGAGTCCCTTCAGTTTCCACAAGCTGTGCAGGAGGCACAATCTGAGATGGTGAGACTGCAAAGGAACCTGTAAAATGCAGATTCAATACCTTGCCAAATTAGCTAAAGTGAGTTTGATAGACAAGAAAGAGGTAGGACACCCTGATAATGACAGGTGTCTTGGGTTTTCAGAATGCTTAAGGTAGTGATTGCAAATGTTTGTATACCTCTTTTCAGATAGAAGAATTAAATGCTGAAAGAAAACACAGTGGAAAAACAACAGAAGTTGGAAGAAGAAAGAAAGGAGCGGATTGCTTTAATAAAGATAAATGTTGTACTCGGGTTTTCTTCAGAAAATTAACTCATTTTGTGGTGTTTGTCATTTAAGCAGTATGAAAGTTTTAGAGATACAAAATTCTGTTGTTTTTTCCATGGTGTCTTCGATTTGGGGTCAGGAAGAAGACAGAATTCTGGCTCAGTAGTTCATTGGGAGGTTAACTAACCGTATTTTGAAGAAGGCTATCCTTCTGCAGGTACATGAAGGAGAGCAGGATCATGAAATCTCCAAACTGATTACTAGACATGAAGAAGAAATGCAGAAGCTCCGTGCTGAACTAAATAAAGAACAGCAGCTCCTGTTGGATGAACTTCGTCAGCAAATGGCAGCCACACACAAAGCAGAGATTGAGCAAGCTCAGCTCCAATTGCAGGTAAAAATAAACTAGTAATTGTAGTTTGTTACCTGGCTGCTTCAAAGAGAAAGCTCCTTGATTTTTGTGCATAGTATGTGTGCTCTTACATGTCATGCTGCGATGGAAGAATTACAAGTGTTCCCTTGGTGGGGAGTATTAAATATTTTCTACAGGAGTTCTCCATGATCCTCAAGGCAAATACTTTAATTCTGAAGAAAATTGGATGCTTAAATTGATGGGTTTAAAAAACAAAACGACCTAAACTCTGTAATTTTTCACATCTTGAAGTTTAACAAAACATAAAACTAATTAATACTCAATTTTAAAAATATAGAAAAATACTAAACCCCTCCCACTATTTTAAACTTTCCCTCTAATATAATTAGGATTGCTTTTTTGTGCTAAACTTAAGTAAGTAAACCTGACTTTTTCCTCTAAACATTTACTGGGTTTTTGAACACTTCCACTAAATGCAAAATGGAAATAGAAAGAATATGTCTAGTGTTAAGTCTGTTTTCAAGATGTTGGTAAAACATTGTATATGTTTAGTTTATTTAAGAATTGAAGTGTTTTGTTATTCCTCTTATGTTTGTTGTTTGTTTGTTTGGGTTTTTTTATTTATTTAATGAGTAATAGTGTATTTTATTTCCATGCTTCCAATACTACTTCAGAATTTTGCTTTTTAATGAATCATAACCAATAGCAAATATTAGTCATTTTTTACTAGCTAGTAAAAGGTTGGGGTGAGCTTGTGCAGTGCTCTGATGATGTCGTGAGGAAGTGGAAGGTATTTGGTAGAAATGAAGTTAAGAGACAGGTAAGGAAAGCCTTTGACTTTACACTGGGAATGTTATGAAAGTGTCATCGCGAAAGTCAGCTACTTTTCAGAGTTCTGTTGCTGCCATGAAGAAACACTCTCCAAGTACAGAAAGGCAAAGCTTAGATGTGTTTCATGGTTGAAAGCAACTGAAACTGAAACTGATCATGGAAAAAGTGAACACATTTCATTACAGGGGAGGAAAAAAACCCTTTTTCTTCATTACAGACAATGCACAGCCTTGAATTGGAAGCTTTACGCCTAAGCTTAAATAATATGCACACCTCCCAGCTTGAGCTTACTCAGTCAAACTTGAGGAGAGAAAAGGAAACCGCCCTTGTGGAACTACGGGAGATGCTCAATGATAAGCGTGCTCAAGAGGTAGCAATTCTGCAAAGCCGCCATCAGCTGGAGTTGAGCAAGATTAAAGAACAGTGTTTGAAGGAGAAAGAAGACCTTAAGTCAAACTACCAGCAAAAGCTAGGTATTAAAATTTTGGAATAATGGTCCAGATTGAAACCTCATCTGTATTTTTTTTTCCTTCATAGGTTCCTGTTTTGGTGTAGAGCTGGTCTTTTGAGTGATAGTTGGTGCTGTCTTGAATAGGGACAGAGCTAGACTGGCTTGTGCAAGAGTGCAGTCTTACATATGAGAATGAAGTTGTCCAGACTTAAGTTTAATTTTTCTTTAACTACATGGGTGTTTTGCTGCTATTTCTGTAAAATAACACTATACTGAACTAGTTGCACTCAGGCATTAGACAGAGCTGTCAAAGAATTTAATCAGTGCACAGAGCAGAGCTCTTACCTGTTATGTTTCTTAGTGATTTTTAACACCCTGAGTCAGCACTGATTATTCTTGTGTTTCTGACAAGATGTGGAAATACTTTCTGGCTCACCCTCTCAATGATTTCAAAAAGAGGCTAAAGGACTTAGAAAGGAACTGAAAGGCTCATTGAGAACCGGCAGCTGAGTGTCCTTTGAGATGCACTTGATATTGAGATTGTATTTTTACGTCAGCAAGAGGAAAGATGTGCGTGAAGGCTTGCTGATGGGGATCTTGGCATTGTTTTGAATGTTTGCTTCTTCCCCGATCAGGAGACCATTTCTGACCTGTATGGCAGGACTTGAGGAATTTCTAGAGAAAGATGAGGCCTGCAGCAATTCAATGATGAAGTTCAGGAACCATTTATTTGATTATCCTCTGAGAGGAAGAGAATATTTAAGGGCTGTGTCTTTTTGACCCACAAGTAGGAAACAATTTGTTACCACCAGTAATATAATGAACTGATGGCATGGTGGGATTTGGGAGCAGGAAGATGTTGGGATGTAGTTCTTAATTCAGTGCTGTTTGTGTGCCTTTAGCAATGTAACATATGAATGTAACCACTTACCAGTGATTGAATGGTGGGGCTGAGGAGAATCTGGAATCAGATGATCATAGAATAATTTGGGTTGGAAGGTACCTTTAAAGGTCATCTAGTCCACCTTCCCTTGCAATAAGCAGGACTATCTTCAACTCGATCAGGTTGCTCAGAGCCCCATCTAACCTGACCCTGAATGTTTACAGGGATGGGGGCATCTACTGCCCCTCTGGGCAACCTGTTCCGGTGTCTTCGCCACCCTTACTATAAAAAATTGCATCCTTATATCTAGTCTAAATCTCCCCTCTTTTAATTTAAAGGCATTACCCCTTGTCCTATGCAACAGGCCCTGCTAAAAAGTTTGTCCCCATCCTTCCTGTAGGCCCCCTTTAAGTACTGGGAGTCTGCAGTACTGTGCCCAGGAGCCTCCTCTTCTGCAGACTGAACAACCTCAACTCTCTCCAGCCGTTCCTTTATAGGAGAGGTCCTCCATTCTTCTGGTCATTTTTCTGGCCCTCCTTTAGACCCATTCTAATAGGTCCATGTCTTTCCCATGCTGAGGCCTCCAGAGCTGGATGCAGAACTCCAGGTGGGATCTCAGAAAAGCAGAGTAGAGAAGAATCACCTCCCCTGAACTACTGGTCATGTTTCTTTTTATGCAGCCTAGGATATGGCTGTGAGCACACTGCTGGCTCATGTTTATTTTTTCATGCATCAGTACCATCAATTCCTCTTCTGCTCCCTGTCCCTTCATCCCCTAGCCTGTATTTATACCAGGGGTTGCCCTGACCCAGGTGTCATTAAAACTCACGAGATTCACATGGGCCCACTTGAGCCTGTCCAGGTCCCTCTGGATGACATCCCATTATACACCACTCACAGAATCATGGAATGGTTTAGGTTAGAAGGGATCTTAAAGAGTATCTAGTTCAAACTCATGGGCTGGGACATCTTGTGCTAGACCAGGTTGCTGAAAGGCCTTGTTTGGCTTGGCCTTGAACACTTCCAAGGATGGGCCCCCAGTTTCTCAGGGCAATTTGTTCTAGTGTCTTACCAGTACAGTAAAAAATTTCTTCCTGATATCTAATTTTCATCTAGCCTTTTGCATTTTGAAGCCATTGTTCCTCATCCTATTCCTATGTGTCCTTGTAAAAAGTCGCTCTCCAACTTTCCTGTACGCCCCCTTGAGATACTGGAAGGCTGCTAAAAGGTCTCCCCGGAGTCTTCTCTTCTCCAGGCTGAATAAACCCAACTCTCTCAGCTTGTTTTCGTAGGAAAAGTGCTCCAGCCCTTTGATCTCTTTCTGGCCCTCCTCTGAACTCACTCCAACAGGTCCATGTCCTTCTTGTGTTGGGGTCTTCAGAGCTGGATGCAGTAATGCAGGTGGGGTCTCATGAGAGTGGAGTAGAGGGGTGCAGAATCACCTGCCTTGAGCTGCTGGCTGCACTTTTGGAGCAGCCTTGGATGCAGTTAGCCTTCTGAGCTGGAAGTGCACATTGCCTGCTCATGTTGAGCTTCTCATCGATTAACAACCCTAAGTCCTCCTCAAGGATGTTCTCAATGTGTTCTTTGCCCAGCCTGTATTTGTGCATGGGATTGCCATGACCCAGGTGTGGGACCTTGCACTTGGCATGATTGAATTTCCTGAGGTTGTGAGGGTCCACCTCTCAGGCTTGTCAGCTTCCCTCTGGATGACATCCCTCCCCTCCAGTGTGTCGACTACACCATGCAGCTTGGTGTCACTGGCAAACTTGCTGAGGGTGCACTCAATCCCATTGTCCATGTCTCTGACAAAGATGTTAAACAGCACCAGTCCCAGTTCCAATCATGTTTGGTATCATGTTCTCTCTGTAGATTTAAGCAGACTTTCCTTTGCTGTTTAAGCACAGCTTAGCTGTCAGGATTTTCAGTGCTCTGTAGTTGTAACCGCTAGATGCGTATTTGCTAAAACGATTTACTGGGATATTGCAAAACAGCAGATTTGGATAGAACCCGGGGCCTTGCACTGCTGTGTGTCTACCCTGCATGGCCACTTATTCAAGCCCTGGCTTTGATACTGAAAATAGTAATCTCATTCATATTTCTGTTTGTTTATTCATAACATTTTATGTAAATTTATTAATAAGTAATATTTTATTTCACAGTTGATCAGAGAAAGAAAATAGAATTGGAAATGGAAGAGACACGTATCCAGGCATTAGAGGTATGAATTGTATTCTTCACACAAGAAAAGGTAAAACTACTTTCAGTAAACTAGAGCTGGTAGAAGTCCTATGTCTATTACATATTTATTGTACAGGACAAATAAGTGGAGAGGAAAAAAAAAGGTACTAATTTGCTAAATGTGTTTGCTTTAATAATGCATGTCTTGCTTCCTTAGGCTCTCAAAAGAGACTGGGAATTGGAGTCTGAGATGCGTTTAAAAAGCACATGTGAAGAGCTGTCTGCAAAACATCAGATTGAAATGGTGGAACTGCAGAAAACTCTGGAAATGGAATTAGAAAAAGTCAAAACAGAGCTGTGTTCTCTTTCGCTTGAGAATGAACAGTGTAAAAGTAAGTGACGTAGTCTGTGAAGCAGTTGAACAATGGCAAAGTGTTTTTAGAACCTGTATAACTACCTATATACTAGATATACCCATGTAGTCTTATTTAAAAACTGGGTTAAAGGCATGAGACCCAAAAATCTGACATATTTGTCAAGATAGTGGCTGACCAGCACAATAGCGTCAGGTTTGCTGTTAGTGATGTCATGAAAACGAACCACAAGATGTGGTGTGCTATGAAGTGAAAAGATAGCCAGTTGGGTTGCCTAGCCTCTGAGGCACTATGCAAGTAGGAGATGTAGGAAACAATACTCTCTGCATATAAATGGAAATGCAGTGTACTGCATGATGCTTGCTGGTGGGCAGCAAGATGAGGTTTGAGAAGTGAAGAGTAGACTTACTGACCTGTTATGGGTTGGATGCTTTCACAGCATTGCTTGCCTTTGGCTGCTGCAAGGACATGTTCATAGCAATGGCCTGTTCTTCTGAGCCTGCACTGACCTTTATAGGTTACCCTGAACCTGTACCATTAAAGTCTGTTCCATGAGGATGAGAATCTTTTGCAGCTCACTGTGGTTCAAATGAAGTCACTTGAATGATTCTTTCTGGGAAGGGTCAAGATTTGTTCACCAAATGAGGTAGTAGCAAGTTTACAGGGTTCAGAGAGTGCTCACACCAAGGCAGAGCGCTCTTGGCACAGCCTAGTCTTTCTTGCCCATATCTTCTACTGCCTGATGTTGAGTGTGGTCATAGGAGATGTTCTGTGGTTAGGTCGTTGAAAAAATGCTTGCTTCTGTGTTCCAAGTATGTGTGCTTCCAGTTCAGGGTGGTTGTTAGTTTATGCAGAGAGCAGATGGTCATCCCTATGACGCTGCTGTTGTTTAGTTCTTAGCTACCACTGTGGGATGCAGAGAAGTAGGAAACATTTGGCTTTCAAGTACTTCACTATTCAATTTGTTGATTCCCTGTAAGCTAGCACTGTAGTCTAGAGACAAGCATTTCTATTTAATTGCACAAAAGTTGTGCAAGCAGTTCAGTAACAAGGATGGTGGTGTAACAACTAATTTTTAATTTTACTAAAATGTACAGATTTGGAGAAGCAACACCAGTTAGCCATTACAAAATTACAAGAACAGCTGCAGACTAAACATAACCAACTCCTAGAAAATAAGATGAAAAGCCAAGAAAAAGAACAAAATCTTGAGAACGAGGTAAATAAGATTTCTTTACACGTTTTGAGTGGTTGATTACTGTATATAGAACGTAACAAAAACTAGACCCTTTGGCATATCATTTGAGTGACTTGTTTGTATTTAGGGATTTTATTGAAAAAACTAAAAAGCATCTCATGGGGTAGGTAGATACACTGGGATTTTCTGTTGTGATTCATTATCTTTTGAATACAAAATTGCTTTTGTGCCATTTGGTGCTTTTTCTTCCTCTGTATCTATATGCTTTATTTTGTAGTTACGGTGTTTCATTTTTATCTAGCTAATATCTTATTTTTGCCAGTGATGATAAATATGGCATTAGGAACAAACTTCTTTCTCTTAGAGGAGTTGTGTCTAACAGGTATGTACTACTCGGTATCTCTGGCAGCCTGGGTCAAGAACCGAGAGTCTTAGTTGTCACTAAGTGTTACCACCTATTTCTGACAGAACTGTCTGTTGCCTATGAAATAAGCAATTAGAACAAAGTTGTTTTGAAAAGGTTGGGGATTTTGTTTGGTTTTGGATATTTTAGTTTTTTTGACATGTCTTCCATAGCTGGAGAAACTTCAGGTCATGCATGAAGAACTCAAGACTCAGTCACAAGAAGAAATTGGGCAGCTTTGGTCTCAGTTTGATAGCACTCGAGCAAATCGGCAAGAGCTAAGTGGTATGAATGTGAAATTGATGCATTTTACTTTCTGCCTCTTATTCATATAGAACTATGCATTATTATGAAATATTTTTAATAGTGTACCAAAACCACAGGGGTAGGTCACAGCAGTATCAGTGGGTTGCACCCTAGTGGTCAGTTCCTGCAGTGTGAGGTGAGTCAGTATCAGGTGACTAGATGGTTCTGCAATGTCAGGAAGTATGGTACGGTTGTGGGAAAAGCTCACTCCTATTGTTTTCCTCTCCATTTCCACTCTTCTGTACCTTAAGTTTTCTTTGTGAAAAACATACTACTTTTTATTTTTTATTCCAATGTCAAATTAAGTATAATGTAGTAAAAAAATGAGAAAAGGCTTGTCAATTCAGTGACATGCTTCTATTTGTATTCAGTGTGGAAGTGACTATGAATTCAGTTGAGAACTGAATCGAGAAAGGTAGACAGTGAAGATCACCACTTTGTTTATGACTTCAAGTGGTTTATTGTGCCTTGCTATATTTTCTTTTATTTGTACGTAATTAAGAGAGTCTACTTAGAATATTTCTGCCTTTTTAAAAAGGAACCAACTGATTAGCTTATATCTTGATGTAGAAATGGCTTTTTTTCCCCTTTCAGTTTTGAAGTGAGTTAAAATGCTTTTTTGTTCACACTCAAAATGGAGGTTCATCATCTTCTTCTGAAAGACTTTTGATTCTTACGTATAGAAGAGCCTTGCATTAAAGACACCTCTATTTTTAAAATAAAATAAAAACATTCAGGTGAGGCTTCTGAACTCAGAATGGATTATAACATTTTCCTATGAGGCTAAAAATAACCTTTTTTCCATGACAATGTTTCTGTTTAAAAAATAAACAAATCCCCTAAACCTGAAAGCAAAAAATAAAAGGAAA
>VZTM01026609.1:1363-19872 GCA_013400555.1 Jacana jacana
TAGGAGCTGTTTTTGAACAGGCCTTATTCACAGCTTTAAAAGTCTTCAACTGCAGTTAAAAGAAATCTTATACAATAACATGTTAAAAGATTAATCATAAATCATATTTTAAATTGCCAGTAATACAATCAAAGGAAATTGTTTCACAGAATGGAGGTTTGAAATAAAAGCTCCACATCTAAAAACATTTTCAATGGAGAAAAATATCTAAAAAAAATATTTTATTTTGAGGGAGCAGAAAAAATATCTTATTTGGGATCACTCCAGCTCAATGGATTTGTCCACAAACTGTAAAACCAATTCTATAGTCAAGCCTTCCTTTTTAGTGGACCCATGTTTAGATAATGTCTATAGTAATTGCCTTTTCTTAGCTTTCAGACACACTTGAGAAATACAGTGTAGACCACTGGGCTTCATGAGCACAATTTGAAAAGTGCAGGTTGTTTTTCTTATTTGAACAGAGCTTCCATAGCCTCTCATAGAAATTAATAAATCAGGTTTTTCTAAAAGGTTACAGTGTAGTTGTGAAGCAAAGGAATAAAGGTGTTGTCTTGATGTTAAGGCCTAAACCCTGCCTATATTGAATCATCAACAAAACTTCTGTTACCTTCCACAGGTAAACTGTCAGGCGTATGGGGACTATTTTCTTGGCAGGGATGTGTAATGCCAAAGATTGTAATTGTGTGAAATTCACAGCCCTAACTAAATGTACATGTTTAAACACAATTATGAAGAATGAGGAAGAGCATAAGCATGTAAGGAGCAGCAGTTGCAAAAAAAATCTGTGTGCTGAACTGATACCCGTTTTATGTAGCCACTAGGAAATATGATTTGGTTTTAAGTGCTTACCAGGAAGGTTAACAAATGGATACATCCAAAGCTGTAGGAATACTTAAAGTTTATAAATAACCCAGAAAGACACCAGCAGTATTTTGAACCTAAACAAATGTTAGCACTTGCCACTGATTTTATTTGTTGCATCTGAGCACCTGGCAGTTTGTGAGCAACGAATATGAGCGAGCCCTGTTAGGTCATTTCTCTAAGCTAGTGTGCAACTTTTTAAAAAGGGAAAAAAAACCCAACCAAAGAAACCTCAACCAAATCTTGCAAGCATTTCTGCTGGGATGTATGCCCCTGTGGGGAACTGAAGCGGTGAGAATCACCAGCCTATTGTTATTATGCCTGCAGGATTGAAGCTGACCGGCTCCTCTTTGTGTCCTTTGTGCTCGAGGGCTTGGACTGTTAGTTTTTCGTGGGTTTGTTTACTCTGACCTGCATACATATCAGGAAAACTTCGAAAAAGGAAGTTTCCTAAAATAAATCCAGAAGATGTGTGCGGTAGAATGCTCGTTGAGGAATCCAGTCAAAATGACTTGAGAATTTCATGCATAAGAGTATTTTTAAACTCTTTTCCCTAGGGGCTAGAAGGTTTAATAGAATAAAAAAAAATATTTCCCACTCTTGAAACCAGACATCTGAATTAAAATTGATATAAATTTGTTTTAAGCTAACAAAGCTATTAAGTGTTTAAAAGCTGCTATCACTGAAAATCAGGGGTAAAAAAGCCTGAATACCACCTTAGAATTAATTGCCTATTCCTGTCTTTGGTCTCAGTCAGCCCAAATCTTTCTCACAATCAGGGATGTAGGGAAGATGTGAATGGGCTTGATGGAAAGTGAGACGTACTCTGTGACACCTCCAAGGATATAATGTAATGTAGGAAGTTGGGGCCTTCTCTAACCTCTTAAAAAGAGGAATTCCTGGGTAGTTTATTCACACCTACTTTCTGCACCTGAATGACTGCCATACAAACACATCAGTAACCGTGTTAAAAAGCAGATTGATAGACAAGGAAAACCCTTTTCAGACATGCAAAGAACGTGTCTTTCAAGCATGACTTTTAAATTTCATCCAAGTTCAGAAATGATTTATTGACATGAGACAGATGCACTATTTAACCGCTGTTCAAGTACCTGCTTAAAAACTTTCCTTTTGCAGGTAATATTCAAGTTTAATGGAGTCTTTCAGAGTGAGCCTATTGTATGGGAGGTTAGGAAGAGGTTTGGGTCATTTGGTGGAACAAAGCGAAGGTTTTCACAGTTTCTACAGCTGCTAATCCTTTAAACATTACTTCAGGGGAAAAAAAAACAAAAAGGAAAAAAAAAAGTTCATTAAAAAATGTCCACTTTTTCTTCTTTAGAAATGAATACAATACTGCAAACATATCAGTCCCTTTTCTATTTGTCTAAGTAAACCAGCTTATGTGAATAAGGGAAACTGAACAAGACCTTTTCCACAAACACTCCACCAGTGAAAGCCGGAAAGGTCAAATTGTTTGAAAATGACTAATGATTAGTTTATAGTTCCTTTAATACACAGGTTCCATAACAATGGAATTAATCTTTAGAGGAAAAACATTAGAAGGTAGTTTACTCCCAAGGGAGACGTGCTGGGGTTTTGTACTAATAGTTATGATGAGTACTCATCAGGACAGACAGCAAAACCCCAGGACGTCTCATTGTTTAATCAGTTCGGGTAATATCAAGTTGATTAATCAGCTGCGCTTCCTTCTGACAGAAGCTGTTCGTGCTTGCAGCGGTGGTAGCACTCCTCACTCAGCATAACGCAGGAACTTCGGTCTCTGACACCAGGCAGAAAGAGCACTGTTTCATTAAATTGCCCCTTTCTTTTCCTTCTGTTTGAGATTTTGGGCTTTTTTTTTTTTTTCCTTGTTTTTGTTTTGTCTTCTTGTCTTGGTTTCATTTGGCTTTGAGGTGTGCTTCTTATGAACAGAAAAATGCTTTGAAGTGAAATCCTAGAAGCATTTTGTCTGTGTGTTGTGATTAATGCTAGTGTCTCAAATATGGATTGGGTGATTTAGTGATCTTGGGGAAGCAAGACCTTTCCCTTGACTTCCCCAGGGACACAATTTTACTGTTTAAGTGAAGTCTGTCTTAGTTTCTTTTGACAAGATAATTTTTAACAGTACTATAGGTGTGAGGAAGAATTAAGAAGGACATGCCTGCCTTCCGCATTTCCCAGCCACAGCACACCCCAGTCCTGCTGAGCCAACATAGAGCCATTTGGGTGCATACGAAACCAGGGCTCTGGGCTTCTTTCACTCGTGAATCCTAATCACGACAGATTCCCATCTCCCATCTCCATGGTTTTCTTCCTTTTCCATTCCTTCCTAATCCTTGTCGGCACCGTGAAGCACGTTTGCACGTGCACAAGTGAGGTGGTGTACTTAGATCTATGTGCTTTTGTAGTACAACTTATTTAAGGATGGGCATATATGCATGAGAGGTAGGTGCACAGGCTGCCATGTGGTTAAGTCAATGTGAGTATGAGAACCAGTTCCAAAACTGCTCTTCAAGGGCTAAACTCAGTGCAAAGGAAAGGGGTTCTATTAAATGTATTTTGTAAACATTACAATGGTTGTGCTTCAGTCACAAGAAAGATGTTATATATAAGTATCATTTGAAGTCTATGAATGCATAAGTTAGAGATGGAGATGGAACCTGGTGGGCTGTGACAAATTCCTACGTGATACAAGCATCCATGAGTCAAATTCCTGAGCTTACTACAGTGCAATGAGCCTGAAATTGTGAAGAAGAGAGTTCCATTTTTAATTCACAGTGAGTTAAATTCAATAGAATACAAGAAGATATGCTGTGGTTACATACAGCTGGAGCGTTGCAGTGGATCAAAACAATACTTTTTTAAAGTGAAAACTATTTAAAACTATTTTATCAATTTTGCTTTATACCATTTGTTCTGAGAGCATGAAAATGCTCATTTATCCATTTTGCAAACAGGAAAGAAAATGATTAAATGGCAATAATGATCAGGGAGATTCTATACAGCCATTTACTATTACTATCCAATAATGCACTCTAATGTCTAAAGTGTCCTTTGGTGACAGCTCCGAAGCAGATCACTGGTGCTTGCTAGCATTAAAGTGCTTCCTTTTAAAGTAATTTATTGTACATTTCACATGGCTATACTAGGACATCTTGCTTTCTTTTTTGCTGATATTAGGTGAACAGTTTAAGGTGGGGGCAAACGAGCAATATAAGGCCTGCTAGATTTTAGACATTTAGTTTTGGACATTTTAGACATCTTTGACAAGATGAATTTGAAAAATATGCGAACTATAGATGGAACTTTGTGTAATCTGGAAAAAAAAAGCTGATATTATTGGATGTCATCATCTTCTGTCCTCTCCATTTGCCTGTCTCTATACGTGTCTTCTTCTTTTGTCTAATTGCACAATAATCATGAAGCAATAATGTTTGCAACTTATAATTCTTATGAAATTGTGCCTAAAGGAACAAATGCATATGCATTAGAATGTGCTATTATCCCATTAGGGCTGGGAAGAGAAACATACCTTTGAATTTCAAAGACCTTCAACATCGATGCATTAAATTGGAATCAGTCATTTAATGGACAGAGATGGAAGAAGAACGTATATCTCTTTTTTAATTGTTCTCTTCTTTTTCTTCCTTTAAAATTACTGAATAGAATACTGTGAGAAAAGTCAAGTCATCAGTGAGCATTTAAGAACATCTCTGGGCAAAACTTGAAAGTATAGGTTGTTCCAGAAGTAGAATTTCCACAGATTTCATGTTCTGGTTCCTTGTTAAATTTCTCAGATAATGAACTACTTTAGCTAGTGACCTCAGGTCTTGAAAAACATGAAGACCATCTAATCCTTCTGAGAAAGAAAAAAATAATTTTATTTGTTTGGCATGCTTGTTTCAACTGATCAATACTGAAGCCACAGTAGGCACATCTCAAGGGTAAAGGGGGAAGTTTCACTTTTACCAGGGTTACTTTGGGCCAGTTTTCTCTTGTTTTGCTCTTTTTTACAAACTGATGTTGTGGTCTGACATTTGATTTCTACTTTCTGTCAGATTTTCATGGATAAGCCTTGAGAGTGCAGTCATTTCTGCATACATGCAGATCCTGTGAGGACAAGAATATGCACTGAAATCAAGTTGGCCTTCCAGATCATCTCTTTGTCTCCAAAAATGTGGATGCAGCTGCAGAATTGGGACTTCAGCTTACAAAATGCTCTGAAATTCTGCAGATAAGATGCATGTGGAAAGTACCTGTGAAACAGAGGGAAGAGTAGAAACTGAGGCTTACATACAAATTGCATGTGTTCACATCCAACCAGATTCTTCTGCACCTGGTCAAAAAAGCGACATGAATGCTGGACTCCAGCATACCAACTTCCAGTTTAACGTGCCAGGGGACATTTAAACTAGATATTTCACTTCAGATACATCTCTAATAGAATCCTATACTTAATTTTTGATTGAGAAACAAGTATTTGGTCCTTTTGTTTTATGCATGTTTTATGAACTAGGGGGTAATGACCGTGTACTTATTCAGATATTCTTAAAGATCCACCTTGAGCATAATTGTTTATTTCCACACAGAATAAAAAGAGATCACAGAATCACAGAATATCAGGGATTGGAAGGGACCTTGAAAGATTATCTAGTCCAATCGCCCTGCCGGAGCAGGAACTCCTATATGTAAAGCTTGCCCCATGGAGACATAGTATGTGTAAAGTAAGATGAATGTAAAAAAATAGTGATGAGGCAGTTATTATTTATTTAAGTGCCATAAGCAATATGCACATTCCCTGCAAGGGGAAAACTCATAAAGATAAAATGCTACTGATTGAGTTGTACAAATATTGAATAGCTGATTCATAACAATTGTGCTTTAGAGGGATTTGCTATAAACATTTTTATTTCCCCTCTGTGTATGAAGAAGTACCCTGATAACCCCAGAGGCACAGTACAAAGGCCATCCAGGTCAATGGATGCCTTTGCACTGGTTTCAGTAGGCTTTCAAGCTGGACCATACTGTGAGACTTGCAGTGCTCCTAGTGTTCAAGGGCTCAACATTTTTTCAGAAATGCATTTCCATAAAAAAAATGCATTTTTGAAGAGTCATTAGTCATAAGGTTTTGCTCAGATGGAGCTGTGACTTGCTATCTGTGGTCTTAATATAGATGCAACTTTAAAGTATATTTTTAGGTAGGTTTCTAGGAACTGAGCAGACATACAGCCATACAAAAGGGAGGCAGGTAATGTGCATTTGAAAGCCAGCAAATGGTTAAGTAGTCACTTTGTCTTAATATTTAATAATAAACCTTATGTTCTACAGAACCCTTTTAGGACCTTGAACTTATATCTGCTTAATTCTAATGTTTGCAAACTTTTAAACTGCAGCTTTCCATTCTTGGGCTGAACTCAGATTTTTTGAGATTTATTGATTAACATTTGAAGACTGTCCTCTATGCTGTCTGAATTACGGAAAAGAAAACGTGTGTTAGAAACACCCACTGGAAAGAGCAATTATGGACATCCTGTCAACTTGGGAGTAAAAATGGGAAAAGCCACAAAAAGCTACTTATTTCTTAAACCTAATAGGAGAAAACACTTCCATTACAGTGTACAGGCATGTTTCTAATTTTACTTCCCAGTAATGCAAACCCAGAATAAGGAAAATCAGACATTTTGCACATGAATAATACTTACTAAGGAACAGTTCTTTTGCAAGAGTTGGAGTCTAGCAACAAACTTCCAGGAACATGAAATAGTGTCAGGAAATATTTTAGGGCAGCCAGTGGAAGCCTGTCCTGTTTCAGGCTCTGTATTTTCCTGGACTGCCCTCGGCACTTGGTGTGGGGGTGTGTCATTAGAGAGTGCCAGGATTGCTCATTGCCACGTGATGAATCATGCTACAAATCAAGATAGTAAAAGTAATAATAAATTAAATCCAAGTTTTTGTTTTGTGGTTTTACATATTTTTCACCATTGAGGGAAATGTGAGTTAAATTTTAAATTCTACTTTGCATCCAGGACTATGTTCTAAAAACTAAGCTGAGATAGTCATATAATCACTTCAGATGGGAGCTTTAAGACAGAAAACAACACTAAACAATGCAAGACTCAGAAAGAAATTATGAAAGTGGACAACATTTCAATTTACATGAGAGATCATACATCTCTCATTGAAGGACATTCTATAAATGCCATTTCCTTTCCTAAAATTTTCTGTTGCTACTGCTGTCAGTTTTTGCTTTTTAGATATTCTCCTGCTGTCCCATTCTGCCTTTGAAAGTCAGGGTGGAGAATTGCCCTCGCATAAGACACACGTGGCTGGAGATACCTCATACTTCAAACTTAGGGAAGCTATGTATGTGGAAGGCAAAACTGGGATAGCTCTTCTACCCTGCTGGAGAGAGCTAAGCAACTAGTGTAATGTGGGGTGGAAGAGAGACAATTCTTTCTTTTCTTTCCTCTGCTTCATCTTTTTAATTTTCTCCTATCCAGATACCCACTAGACATACTGCTTTCCAGATTCACTAGCAGCTAACCCTAGAACATTGTTGGTATATCATGACAGGCATTAGGCAGGTTAGTGTCAAAAAAGCCCATGTAGGTCTGTACAGCAAATGAAACATGTTGATATTGATTCCTCTGGCAATTGAGGCCAAGAGCTGTAGAGCACCCCATCTATGGCATTAGGTCCAAGTCAGGGTGGCCATGTGTGAACTAACTCCCGGAACTGGTGCCAGGCTCAGGCCACTACTGGGAATGGTCCCCAAGGACAGCTGGGAGCAGACCAGGTAGAAAGCATGGGCCAAAGCCATGCCAGAAACCTGTCACACTACCTCGCAGTGCAAACAGTCGAGCTCCACCACCCGTTTGCTGGTATGGAGGCAGCCCACAGCATCCGCTTAGCTAATTGCTTGTCAGTCCTAATGCTTCTACAGGCACATCTTCCTGTTGCTTCCCTCAGACCACATAGCAGACAAACAGAAATGGAAAGTGATGAAAGGGGCATGACTCTTTTCTACCCCTGAAGACAGTATGCTGCATGTCTCCTGCTCAGGCCTGGAGATGATACTGCCAATTTCAGCCACCCCTTACACCTGGATACCGCATTTGCTTTTAAAGCATTTGGCTTATTTCATTAATTGTGCATGTAATTAATATATGTGCATTGATTCGAAGAATGGATTTAATGATGAGGAAAGGGAGCTCTGCATACCTTTTAGGCAGAGGAACATTTGATGGGCTGGATATGTCAGGCCACAGAAGCATGCATTTACCACGGGGGGTTATTGATTCTCCCGGGGTGCTCCTGGCTGACAATGTTGTCTTTAAAGGATGAAAATGCTTTGGGTTTAGCATGGGACATGAGCCAGGAGAAAAGATTCATGCACAGCCTTTTCACAGAAGCAGAAACGAAAGGTAAGTGATTTTCTCATATAGTGCACATACCATGTAGCAGAAGAAACCCAGTTCACCTTAAACTTCTCATATATGTGTCTGTTTCTGCTGGAGAATGGAAAATGGCAAGTTACCATAGATTGGATTAGGAAGAGGAATCCAAGAGGATAGCAAATGTGCCTGTAACCAGGGAAGAAGACCTGTAGCGTTTTGGGTGAATCTTAGTCATGTCTTGATTTCAGTATCTAGATCTGCATTCTTTTGTGTATTCTCAGAAAGCGTAGCCACTTCCCCTGAGCACAATAATGCAAAGTAAAGTGAGGGACTGGAAGGAGAAATTAAATTTAATTGGAAGGAGAAATAATTTTCTTTATAAGAAATAATTGTTGATTTTAGCAGATATGGTGAGAATGTGTGTGTGTGTCTATGTGCAGTAGAAATGCATATACAGGTATGTGTATCTATATATACAGGTGTATGTAAATATTAAAGCACACATAAATATTAATGTATATTTATGCAGAGATTAATATATTTGTAAGTACACATATATATGCATGTGTGTTTGCTTCTTGGATCATTCAAGAAGGGAACAGAAATTACATGGTCTTTTTTAGGAGTTTAACAATGTAGCTCAACTGGATAAACCTCCAAAGAACTGCTGGTAAAAGTAACCTAGCAACACCTATAACCATAAAATGTTAATTAGCAAAGAATCTAGTTTACATTAATTACAGCTGGATAAATAATGCAGTGATATTTTTCATCTCAAACTTAGCAAAAGGTTTGTAAAGTTGCAAATCTGTAATAAAGTCTGTTTATTGCTTGTACCAAATTATATGGAAACAACAGGCTTAACCAACCAGTTCTGGATCAAATACCAAAATTAATGTTGATGTGTCAAAAAGCTTAATAAGGAATAATTTAACCAGAAAACCAGAAGATAAATGTAATTAAAGATGAGAACATCTGAAATACTCCACTTTATTTTACTGAAGTAATTATGAACTATTGGGACCATGAGATATCACTTTCCTCACTTCCTAAATTTATCTCAACTGTAAGATTACCTTTGGACCTAGACTTTTTCTAAGATCTTCAGGAATTGTGAATATAAATTGCCTGCATTTCCCAACCAATCTGACAAGAATCTTGATGAGAGTTTTCAGCCTGAATGCTGATTTTATATCTAATATCATAAATTACACAATATTTCTGACAATTATTACAATACTTCATCTCTAAACCAACTTCCTCTGCAAGTGACACCTTTACTGGAGAAGACTTTCTCCACAATGTACAAAACTGTATCAGGTTGTGCTTGGAATATGCAAAGGAGATGAAGCCAAATTTTCAGTTTTCTTGAATAATTTTTCTGCTTTCTGATCCTGGACTTTCAGAAACTGTTTTTTATCATCCCTCTCTGGTAGAATAATGAATAAGATGTCATACATTTAGGCTAGATTCTGTGAAACTACAGAAAAATGACCTTCTTTTTGCATTGCAGGGCTACAAACCACAAAAAGCCTGTTTTATGGATGGAATTCTTACACTTGTATTTCTTAGGCTTTTTTTCAGAGATCATGGTTAGAATGAATGGCTGTAAGGCTGTGTAATGGTGACTGTGCATTTCAGTTTTTCGCAAGGAATTTTTTAATTTTCTTTTAAATTTTCTGGATTTTCAGTATTATATTATTAGATTATATTATTATATATATTATATTATTATTATATTCAGTATATTTCAGGGTACAAACCAACCAACCTAAGAGAAAAACCCCTTCTTTATTTTGTCAATAACAAGCCACACTTGGTCTTCTAGAAAAGAAAATACAGTTTCAAATAGCTGGAAAGTTAAGTGCCATTTCAGTAAAGGCTGGTGTAAGAAGACAACATCATCGTGTAGACCTGTGACTCAGATTGCTTCTACTAAGAGTAAACTCACTGTGATTAAACACTCGCTAAGACAGTAGTATTTTAACTACAAACTTAATGCAGTGAGGCTTCTCACTGAGTCCTGTGGCAGGGATGCTGCATCAGGCCGTGTGGTTCTGAACAAGATCAGTGGTCCATGCTAGGTTCCTCCCACTCAAAGTTAGGCTGAGGAGCTAATTCTAGAAATGTGTCCCAGCCTTCATAACTGCCCAAGGAGAGAAAGGTTCACCTTCAGCAGACAACTCAGATTGCTGTTGGGCTGACAGCTTGCTTCTCCTCTGATTATAGAGGGAGACAAATTCTGCAAGGTCCCAAATCAGTTCTTAAACTAGGTATCCGAGGTTAGGTTGGATTTATTAGGAGGCAGCTAAACCTTTTCCGCTTTAGCTGGCTCCTAGAGGAACTTTGCTGTTGATGTAACCCAGCATATGCTCCTCAATACATCTGACTGCTCCAAAGTCATACTGTAGAAAAACAGCTCAAATGTCTTTCTACCTCCCCTTAAGTCCTCACAACAGAACACAGCTCAGATCACAGAAATTTGTTTGCCTGGCTTTACACTGAGACTACGCCCACTGAGCTATATGGCAGCACCAGAAAGTAAAACACACTGAACTTGACAAAGTGATACAATAACTTGACAATGAGATAATATCAAGGAAAAAAATAAAGCATGCTATACTGAATTGGTAATTTGATGTCTTTAAGTAAAAATATAGTATAGTTATGCTGATTGAAGGCCATTTTATCCTATCCCTGTGAAGATCAACAGTTGCATTCCTTCCTTGCTTTACTAAAATAACCTCTGATCCCAATTGACCTATTCTGAATTCAAAGGTTTCTATACAAGCATCATAAACAGCAAGGTAAAGTAGCAGTTTTTATCCTCTTGTTGACAAGTATCTCATTAAATTCCTTGAAAAACAAAAATGGCATATGGATTTGACAAAGAAAAGTGTGAGCAAAGAATTGGCAAAGAAAAAGTGTGAAACAAATAAGAAATTTTAAAAAAGGAAAGGTTATGTGACACAAAGATTTAAATGTCCTTCCTGGCAGGAACTAAGGACTTATTTGGAAAGGTATAGGAGGAACACATTTTCACAGCCTGAAAGTCAACTATATACGAGGACTACTGTATTTCATTACATGGCAATGACAGGTATCACATAACTACAACAGAGCTGCTAAGTTACAAGAATGATTGCAAAATTCCAGGGACTCTGAACCCTAAAGTAGTTATTTTTATTCTATTGTATAAACGTCCATTCTCTGTAAACAGTTTGCATTTGTCCATGATAGAAAAAAGTTTTGATTTTGCATCAAATTTCTACAGTTCTTATTTAGCAACATGCTTAATTTTAAGACACCCAAGTCTCTGTGAAATAGTAATAAAAATCCCATGGATATAAAGTTGTTTTTCTCATTCTTATCCTCTGTTTCTTAGCACTTGCAGTGTATTTTCAGTCATCATTTTTGAAACTAAAATATATATAAGTAATGCCTGCATCCTGAAAAAAAGAAAAGGAAACTCATTAATAAGACTGTTCCTTACCCTATTCACTGAACACAGAATCGGGCCTGTATTGTAACATTACCCTTCTAGGGCTATGGGGTACAAATACAGCAAGCTCATTTTGCGGGCTGAGAATTGTCTTTAAGTTATTTTCTTAGGTCTACAAGACGATGTTGTCTACTTACACCAGGTGAATTCTTTAAGTCATTTTCTATCTTTCTTTTTCTCTTGAAATGATAAAGGGAAAAGCCCACACCAGGTATGATGTTTTTTTACTGAAAAATATAATGTTGTATATATAAAATAAAATCTCTAAAGAAATTGTGTGAATCTCTGCTTGTAGCAACCCATAAATAGCTGAACGGCAGGTTGGTAAGAACTCTGACCAGACTGGCCACAATTCTGCTGCACCATTTCAATCTGATTTCTAGTCCTCTCTGTTTTCCTAAAAGTGTATTTAACATTTGAATGAACAGCTCCCTCACAGCTCTCTACTAACCCTTTCTCCATTGTTCTGAAGGGTCACAGCTAATAATAATTACTTCTGAGAAGAAGTTTTTCCTGTGATGAGTTAAACCTAAAAACAAAACCCAAAGAGTAGTACAATTCCCTAAGGATGGTATTATTCAGTTTTAAATTGCTCCCACCAGAAGACTTTGAATTTTACACATATCCAGAATTGCTTTTATAATAAAAAATAAATGTTCTATAAGTGACAGTACCATGGGAATATCAACAGCAGTGACATAAGTCTAGTCAATTCTGTGAGAGAAGCCAGTGTTCCTTGAGCTCCTCTCTCTTGTCTTTCTTTTTTCATGCACCTTCCTGAGTCACCACCAGGTCTCAGTTTGGCTTTATTTTTCAACATCATTGTTTGATAGAGACTATTTTAATTGCATTCAGCTTCTTTAATTGTTTGTTTGTCTGGAATATGAGTTCACCTCTCCTGATGTGCCACTGCCCATATCAAGCACATTCACTGCATTTAATTTTGGAGTATTTTCAAAGTCTGAACTCTCTCAGATCTGCATGCTTTCACAAGATTTCCATTTTTCCTTTTGACGTTTATGACCTGTTGTGTTTTTCTGTCAATATTTGATGCATCTATGAGCTGTTGCTTTGCTAATTACAAATTAAGTATCTCTATAAAGATGGAATTCTTTCATAGGATAGGTATTGTTGCCCAAAGGGCACGGTGTACAGCTGTTCCACACATTATTATTTGCTATCTGGTACACAAAACAAAGAAATATTACTGTAGGACCAGGCAAATGGGGACGATACTTTATAGGTGAGAAACATGGGTCGTAAACATTGAAAATGCACCTTCTCTTGCCTTGAAAAGGCTGTCTTTTATTTATGTATATAGCATGTGTACTATCAAAAGTGCAGCTCTTGATGCAACTATGGCATGTCTATTGGTACCCATTCTCTTACATTAAACTGCAAACAAAACCTGTAGAGGCTAAAATCAATACCACGGCAATCTTGTCCCAATCCCTTCTGTTGCTGTTTTTAAACAAAGAGAAACGTGAAAATGAGAGCAAAGCCTTACATGGCAAATGGGCATAAAAACAGGCAGAGAAGGAATGAATCAGGTGGATTCATTTATTCTCAAAGATCGCCTTCTTAAATCAGGCAAATGTGAACAGATATTTTTTATTCATCTCAGAGGAAAAATTTAGCTTTAAAAAAAATTTTAGGTACGTGGGGGAAAAACGCACTTAAGGATGGTAAGAGGGGGAAGGTAGTGTAAAGCACTCTCCTGGACAAAGCAGGTGGCACAGCCTTTTAGTGCAATTTTAAAGACTGTCCCTTCTGCAGCCGGGAAGTTGGAGTCGAGTTATTTGCACAAGCTTCCTCGGATTTAGAGCTAGAGAAAAATGTCGATTTCTGTGTTTGCTACAGCTAAAGTTACAATTCTTGCCACTTTATCTGCGGCCAGGAGTGCTGACTGTGCAGGTTCGTACGTTGCAAAGACGCGCTTGCTCAGAAACGTGCGGGGCACTTTTTTCGCTCCCTTTCTTTAATTTCTTTACTTTGCGTCGTTGAGAGGGTTAGAGCAGATTTTGGTTCACATAAAAGTGTACAGTGTTAACTAGGTGACATATGGGTGGATGAAACATTACTGATTGTCCACTGCAGCCAGGGAGGCCGAGTTTCCATAGAGATAAGAAGGAAAAGTGCTCCATGCAACCTAATTGGTATGCATCTCCAGATCAGGTTCATTGTGCTTTTGCTAATGACAGGGTTGTCTCAGTAATAAGGATGGTGCACTGGAGAAATTTGCTGCCTTGGTATATTTTTCCCTGGCAGAAAACTACTTAGAGACTGTAGTCAGTAAGAAGAGTGACTGGCAGGCTGAAGGGGCTGCTTAGCAGCATATGGGGGAAGGCTGGCGCTCTGTGCCACATGCATATGGCTGCCATTAAACTCCAGCTTTGCGCTTTGTGTATTTCTGGTCCCATGCCAGTAAGCCCACCTGCTGCAAGAATACTTGTAAAGCACAACTCAAAAGTGATTGAAAAGCTACTAGAATAAACTGTAATAACACAGTGCTTCACAGATGGGACATAATTGCAAGCTAAAGTGTACAGCCTCTGCAGTAATGAAAACACGAGCCATTAAATTAAAATCATAAGGGAAAAAACTATAAAAGTCTGTTGAATTTTTTTTTTTTAGTTTTATTGCAAAACTTCAATTTTCTTGCCCTCATTAATCAAATACCATAAAACTACAGTGCTACTTTGTCTGAGTGAAGATTCAGGCAATTAAAATGATGAATGTAGATTAAAATGATGTAACTTTTGTTATTTACTTACTTGGATAACTTAAGCTTTGGGCAGCATTAGGAATGGAAAGCTGACATGAATCTATCAATTTGCAGATTAAGGTACGGTTGGGACTTTGCACTTAGAATTCACTTGCAAAAAAGCTGGTTTGCAAGAGAAAGGTACCAGTATAGATTTTTCCCTCTTCAATATTATTTTTGCCCTTTAAATAATATTAATTTGAATTTTCTATTAAAAAAAAATTCAAAAAAAATAGACTTTAAAACTGTGTAAACACACAAAACTACTTGAGCAATATCAAAGCAGTTTTAATTAGTGGTAGTGTGGTAATAATGAAATCGCTAATCTGACATGTAATTAGTTGTACGGTGTGTATGAGTGTTATGTGAAGCTGAATGGGCTCAGCAGGGCCCTAATACATTCTGGCCTCTCAAGGCGTTCTCTAGTGGAGAGAGGCCTGACAGAGCCATCTTTGTTCTGTTCCCTTTCTGTGGGTGGGCGATGCAAGGAGAAAGAAACATTTGTTTCACAGTAGTCACCGAAGTAAACAGGCTCTAAAAGCCTTTTTCATTTTTAATTATGCATTTCTCCAGCATCCGTGATAGCAAAGTCCATAGGACAGGTTTTAAGTACGCTGAATAATGCCTGACTGGTTAAAAATCTGTATAAATGTCTTTTTAAGGGAATATTTATAAATCTAACAATTTAGTTCATCTTTAGAAGAGGGTCTTTCCTCCATTTAAAAGGATGAGCGCTTTCCTAAATGTGGCATTTATACACAATTTATGCAGGAGTCGCGTTTGATCTAGCAAAGACTTTGGCAAACACTAGAGGTGCTAATGAGCTACCTGTGAATGTTTGATCCCCTCTCTTTTCTCCTCTGGAACCGGCCTGAAAGAAGCCAAGGGAAACCAAACCAACAAACCAAGCAAACAAAAACCTCTGAAAAGACAGCATCCATTCATTAGCTGTCTGAGAGCTTGTAGTAATATCAGATGGCTGGCGTGTCTTAATATACCACCAGTCAAAAGAAATTCATTTTTTTATAAGATGTGCCAAGAGTAAGGTATATTAGCAATCTTAGTTGTAGATTACTACCAGGTTTCCTAAAAGTGTAGTAAAGTAAATCTGTACCCCAGAGAATATGGACAATAATTCACGTATATACAATATGGACAACTGAAAGAAAACAGTCGGCTTTATTTGATTTTGATTTTGCAGAGGTGTTTTTTTGACTTAGTCAGGAGAGGCAACCAGGCATCGTTTCTCTGAATGAGATTGGTTTGTTCTTGAGTAAACAGAACATAGCGTGTTTTGTTCACACTTGGTAAATTTAAAGCTTGCTTGAGTGATTAGAGTCCAATTATTGCCAAGCAGCAATACCCAGGTGCAGACAAATAAACACTGAAGGCAAAGTGCTTATAATCAGTTGCTGGTTGTTATTACTACAAGTCAGTCTCTAATGCTAGTGTTTATTACACAATACAGGTATCTTCTCTGAATCAGATAATTTAATCATTACTCTCCCACTGGTGCTCCAATGCTCATATTTTATCAATATTTTTAGCAATATATCCTCTTCTGCACCTACTATTATGTTTATAAGACCATGTAGGTCTTTTCTCTTCACTTAGAGGACTGTTCCACTGATGTGGTGTCTCTACATCATGACAGAGTGCTGTATGAGGCAGTGAGAAGTTATTTGGAAAACTTGTCAAACAACACTCTCTCCAAGTTATTTTTCTATTTACTGCAGGCATCACATGAGATCATAGGGACATTTGAAAGGGGAATTTTCTATACAGACACTGCTTTTATCTTCTTTAATGAGGTTCATCATGATTAAAATTGAGTAATGTCTGACTTTCTAGTGGTACTTCTGCAAACTCCATCCATTTTTTGAGCATCAGCCCCAGTAATGCAGGCTGATTATCAGTAGGGATGTCTATAGGTAAATGATGTGCATTTTTAAAAATGGGGTTATGCTCCCTCTTTTTAATGCTTGTCCTCATTCATGCCAGCTTTTGTTTGTGTGTACGAGGGAGCAGCAGTGGCAGCCTCTGGGTTGTGAAAAGGCTGAGGCTTTGCCCTTTACTGTTTCAGGTTAAAGTCAGGTAAAGTGGAAAGACACCAGCATCATACATCAATGGCACTGCCCCCTGGTAGCTGGGTAGCTGCCACATTGCAGATGAAAAAGCCAAAATCCATATGATTGTGTTTTCCATTGAAGATGTGAAGGTACTAATTAACTTTTTCACCTGAAAAATGTCACCTTCTCATTTCATAGGCTTTAGTTGTTGAAAACCTACTCATGTGTTTTGAAGTCAGTGAAACACAGGTAGGCTCAACATTTTCCAGACCTTTTCAAACACAGTTACTTTAGTAGCTCAGAAAACTGCATCCCACATCTTTGCTGCAAAATGTTCTGCCTGGACAGTGAAAGGCATTTAGCATTGGGTGTTACACACTCCTTTTTGCTGAGGTCGTGCCAATCCTGGCATGGCATGCTGTTTGGTATGATGAAGGCTAACAGAATTTGGCACTGTGCAAGGTCTCCTATCTGAAATATCACAAAGAGCAGGGTTGGTAGTAAATAACAGCTTCTTTACAATTAAATACTGAAAAGGAAAAAAAAATAAAAAGAAAAGTAGGGACCAGCAAGTTCTACTATAAATAATGTGATATAATGCCCATAAGACATTGTTCAGCCTTTGTTGAAAGAACCTACAGGGCAGTGCCTGGACCTCATAAGATGTTCAGGATGCTCTTTCTACCCTGAATGCAATGGGAACTGACAAGATCCAACAGTACTTCAGCAGTAACTAGACCAAGCTCATAACATCTAATTTCGGAAAACCTAGTTAGGCAGGGGAGGTATCCAAGACACAAGTCCTTAGTTAAAAGCCCTGTATCCCCATACCGACAAACAGCTCAGCTTGGGGAAGGTAGTAGGATGACTCTCCACTTCAAAAATTACTATTTCCAGTCAGCAAGGAAAAGCCACATTTCCACTCTTCATCTATTTTTGTATAAGCTGACACAGCTGCCCAAAAATAATTTGTCCATCCTATGAAAATTTTCAAAACACGTAAAAAAAATATTCCCATTCCATTCCCTACTTTAAGAAGTTGAGTTTTCATTTTTGAAAGCCCATCCAGACATTATTTTGAATCCAGTGAATTTAAAAGTTTGGCTGCAATAATTTCATATTATTTGACCTCACCTTTTGGTCTTGTTATCTTTTTAAGTTTACATATTAAAAACAAGACATAATTGCATCATACAGTATTGTATATATGCTACATATAAAATTTCATCCATTACTAGTTATTTTGCATGATGTATCTTCAAGAGGGAAAATACTTTTCTCCTTTGAAAATGTCAAAATTTTTGCCCGAGAATTTAAAAATATTTTTCAAACTTTTCTTGAATTGGAAAATGCTTCTGAATTTATCTTTTAATAAAGACAGTTTAGACTTTGCTGGTGAAATCCCAACTATCTCTAGCAAGCATGTAGAAGGGACTCGCTTAAACAGGGGTGTACAATCTGAGCATGATAATTTGGAAGAGGAAAGAGCACATAATGATGAATTCACTTGGTCCTACTCTCAACAGCAAGATTTTAGTGGAGTTTGGCACACTATTGAGGGATGTAACCCAAACTTTAATAAAACACCTGAGAGTTTGGTCTCTGAAATCACCACTCCCAGCATCCTTGCCACAGACCCTGATAAAATAATGAAATTGTATAGGAGGTAGATATATAATTTAAAAGAGCTTGGACTCTAAAGGAGCTTAAAAGGTGAAACTACATTGAATGTATTTTAAAAATAAGAAATAAGACAGATAAACTGTAAAATGGAACTTGGCTAATGTGAGACTTGATGACCATACATAATATGGTAAGCCAGTGGAGAGCAACCTTTATCTTTTGTGAGTCCACTGAACACAGAGGTTCAAATACATCCTTCACACAGTTAAGACACCTCTGCCATCTGTGTCAAA
>VZTM01026615.1:0-16366 GCA_013400555.1 Jacana jacana
AACAAGGTGTGAATGTTTTGCATTCATATTCCTCAAACAATGTCAAGTGACTGCATTTTGTTAGTCTGCAGCCCCCACATCCTTGGGCTCTCCTTGATAATACATCTATGCAACCGCAAACCCCACATCTAACAGCATAAGTAGCCAGAGACTTTTATGTACATGTGAAGTCAAATTGGAAAACAGCAGTGTGTCTGATATTGGGACGGAGAGATAGGNAGAGAAAGCTGTCTGTGTGGACAGAGAGATAGGGTTTCTGCTCCAGTTATTAGAAGAAGGAGCAGCTCACTGACCATGCAAAAGCACTGGGTAAGATGTGGCTGTTAGCACTAGTTTTCTTTCTCCTGAATGTAGTTTTGTGTGAAACTTGCCACAGAAACTGTGCCATGGCTGCCTGTGAACCTCCACTACTGGCCATCACTGAGATCACATTCAACACTCAACCCTCGTTCGACAAGGAGTGTTTTGAAAAAGAGATTTACAAGGCAGTGGAGCACTGTCCTCCCCAGTGCTAAGCACTAGCTATGAAATAAGGATAACCAAAAACTCAACATGAGTTTTCCCATGCACTTTAGACTTGGGACAGGAGAACCAATGATAACTAACCTATGATTTTTCTTTCATGAAGACAGAAGGGCAGATCTATTTTTAAATATGTGGATATGATACATAAGCAGGTCATGGAAGTACCAAAATACCATGCAGGTTTAAAGTCCTCACCTGCATGCACAAAGTTTGCTTGTACTCACTAGAGTTTGAAGATTCTGTTTTCTCTTTGATTTAAATACCTTTAGGAAATGCTTTCAAGACAAAAGTAGCAGTTAGGTACCAAATTTATTAAAAACCAGTAGAAAACACTCTCCTTCTTTCTATCTGCATATTTTGAATTTCCCTTTTTTTTTGTACATCCATAATAGCATGTTAAAGCTTTATTCTGAAAAACAGCATGGGACAGAAGAAATGGTAACAAAAATGGAATGAAGTACATCTGCAAATCTAAACTAAGCTCAAACTTCAGTTACAAGACATATGCAATATTTATTTATGCATTTAAGTTTTAGCATGTAGCTTAAATACCTTCAAAAATTCCTTTGCCTATAGGGAAAACAACTAACTTGTATTTTTTTATTAACATAAACACAATGGCATTTTAAGTGCTGAAAGGATAATGCAAGTCTTCAAACTTGAGTTTGAAACAATAAAATTATCATCAACATAAAGCTTCACCCTTCCCACTCACTTTACTCTCTTATGTGAATTGACCTGCTTCTTTCCTCTGCTCTTTTTAAAAATTGTGCTTTAAAAGAGTCTACTTCTAGCCAGCTGTAATACTTGAAACCAGTATGAATATGCCAGATACTAGAGGTTTAAGTTTCCATATGCGAAGGTGTTTTTCTTAGTATTGAAGTTATGACACAGCATATTACTTGTCCAAGTATATTAATGACCACTGGTGACAAAACAATGAACACTTCCCATGCAGAACCTAATTTATACACAAAGCCTAATAAATTACAACAAACCAAAGTGTAAGGTCAAATAACCCTCACATTAAATTCTTTCCTTTTTTTTTTTTTGATTTAATCATACCCTAAGTGAGGAACCTNTACCCTAAGTGAGGCACCTGAGCTCCTTCTGTGATCAACAGAGAGAAAAGAACATCTGAGAAGTGTTCATGGTATGGGAAATGAATCATCCTCTGGAAGTGTCTTTGAGGTGATGTAGCTTAGATTGGCAGTTTAACTTTTAGATGGTCACAATGAGTTGAGATGAATCCCATGCTCAGTAAGCACATTGTGTACAGGAAATCTCAAGGGATTTTGATGACAAGACACTGTTTTAGTCTCCGTCTATTCACGTATAGATTTAGGCTACTCAAACATAGGCTGAACTTCACATGGCCATCATATCATAGTTAGCATGAAATACGTTCAAAGGACAGACTGAAATCTCAAAGAGACTTGGGCACAGGGATGCCTCACCTGAGTGCCAAATAGTCTTGGGTAGAGTAAGCCTTTACCCATGGCAAAGTGAGGCCAACAGAGAAGTACACCTGAAGGTACTCGCTGGCAGTGCTGAGGGACCTGAGCACATTGTTTGAGAGGAATGTAGGTGCCTGCAAACTCCTGTGGCAATGAAGCAGCATTTCCCCAAACCAGTGAAGGAAAACTAACATCTAAATCATGCTGATGCAGAACAGACACCTAATCTGGGTTTTAAATCTGTGGGGCAACAGCTGGCCACTGGGACCAGGACTTTCCACCTGAAGCAGAGCTTGTGGTAGGAGTATGCTTGCTGCATACTAATGAAAAATTGATACTAATGATTGGAGCTGTATTACTTTCTCTTGATATAGCATGTCTACTTCAGGCTTGCTTTAGTCTTCAGGTCTAGGGGAATTTTAATAGCTTTTATTCTGATAAGACTGTATTGCCTTTTTTACTGTCTTATGTGTTCCCCTGTATTTGCAGGTAAAAAAAAAACTTTGCCATGAAGTATAGAAAAACATTTTTTAAAGTAAAAAGAAAAAATATTGTCTGTCTTGACCTCTGTCTAAATAGCTGAATGTGTAAAATCAGGAAATAATGAGTCATTTTAATTTGAATGTTATACTTATTAGTTCATGCCAGCTTAGCTACCATGAAGCCTGTAATTAACACATCCTCTCCTTCAATAAAATGGGACTCTGCTGACTTCTTTCATCATCAGGTTTGTATGCTTGTTATTTGGCACTTTTTGTGTAACCACAGAATAAAAAGTATTCAGAGGATGGCTTCTCATAGAAATGAATATTAAACATATTGAAAAAGAGCTCCCTTTTACTTTTTTAGCTGTCCAAAGCAGTCACAATAATGTAATTTGAGTGGGTTTAGGCAATGATTCTTCAGGATGGTAGGTCCTTTTTCAGAGACAAAACCTGCTGAAATTAGTGGGCCTATGAGAAAGAGCTCCTCTGGCTTTGGGGTGCACAAACTGACTCTCTGCATGTCTTTAACATCCCTAATAAATTCAATAAAAATAAATAAATTAATTTTATAAATACAAGAAATTCAACAAAAATCCATCAATATTCATCAATTTAGAGTACCTGTAATGGGAAATGCAACTTTAGAATCATAGAATCATAGAATCATAGAATCATTTAGGTTGGAAGAGACTCTTTCCCTCTTTTATGTATCTTGGAACTAAGAAAGCTGAATAAGTCAAAGGAGGTCTTAATAAGTTTGGATTAATCTCTCTAACAATATTGTAAGACTGTGACCAGGTTAGCCATCTAAACGGCTACTGTCCATTTCTACCATCATACTCACTAGGAGGGCAATAGATACATTAGTTAAAATATCCTCTCCTTTACATACATACATGGCATCTTTCCTTATTTCGTTCATCTCTGCTAGAAATGGCTGGTTGATGACTGCTGGCCATATGTGCAGCTATGCTGCTGCTGCTTGATTTTCCACAACTTCAGCTGTAAAGAAAAAGAAGGCAAGGACAACCTTGGGTGATTGTCAGGCTGCATGGAAATATTTCATTCTTTACACCAAGATCCATGTCAGTTGCTGCACCACTATTATACATTCACTATAAACAGGATTTTCTTCTGTTGATATGCATAGAGTCATCGATTTGTGGGTGGAGGCTCAAAAAGAGTCTTGTATTTCCCTTACTTGTTGCTGTGAATTTTAAATAGGAACATAACATTGATGCAGAAATGACTGTTTATATGAATCCTTCTCATACATATAGGAATGTATATGGTTTCTAAAAGATCATCATCTTGGCTGCACCTTGAATTTAAGAAATACTTATAGATATTATGGCTGGATGTGGGGCAGCTGCCTGATATTCAGATTATATGTATATGCCTATACTGATATAATGCTGAGATAAATGAGGCAAATGGGCACATGTTCTGTACAGTCTCTGAATTATGTCTTTGCAAGATCTTAAAGAGGAGGGGAGAAGTGTGGAAGCAGGCCAGAACTTTTAATTCCTCTCCTAGGAGGATATTTAGGCCACCTGCAAGACTCAGTGCAGCCTAAGATAGGTAAAAAACCCCAAACCCTAGAACCTTGTATTTTTAAGAAACAGAATAATCCACTTGCTAGTTACTGTCAGCCATGAAAAATACTATTTCTATTTATCCTCCTTGCTCCTGCCCCAAGAACAGCGGTGCGGGTTTTACTTCTACAGAGCATCGAACAATACCAACACACCCCTCTGTCCTCTAGTTCTGTTTTCTGTGGTGACAAGATTACACTTGCACACAGCTACAAGGAAAAGTGTTATAGTGCAACCTCTTTTTCAGCCCCATTATAGTATTGTCATGAGATCCTGGCTATATTCTTCTCAGCTTTTCATCTTATATCCTTAATAATTTTGCAGTCTTGGGAATTCATTGTCCAGCCTCTTCCAAGTTGGTGAAGTGCAAGCAGCCCATCCACTCTAACAAAAAGCTTAATGGGAATCCCTGTGTTCACATATATCCATAGTAGAAAATAGGACCTGTTATGTAGCTAAACTGCTTTCCCTGATGCAAAAAGCCCAGCTCTGTCCAAGTTGCCTGCTGGAAATAATCCCTGGCTTGTGCTCAACATTAGCTGGCAACATGCCAGAACATTGAGGCATTGAGGAAGGTGATTCTGTCCCTCTGCTCTGCTCTCATGACACCTCACCTGGAGTACTGCTCCCATTATAAGAAGGACGTGGACCTGTCGAAGTGAGTCCAGAGGAGGGTCATGAAGATAATCAGAGGGATGTAACAACTCTCCTATGAAGACAGGCTGAGAGAGCTGGGGCTGTTTAGCCTGGAAAAGAGCTGAACAGGCTGAAGGTTGCTATAATGTCACTGAGGAGACGTTATAGCAACCTTCCAGTACTTAAAGGGGGCCTACAGGAGAGATGGGGAGGGACTCTCGATCAAGGAGTATAATGATAGGATGACAGGTAACAGTTTTAAACTGGATTTGGACTAGATATCAGGAAGAAATTCTTTACTGCAAGGGTGGTGAGGCACTGGAACAGGTTTCCCAGAGAAATTGTGGATGCCCCATCCCTGGAAGTGTTCAAGACCAGCCTGGATGGGGCAACCTGGTCTAGTGGGAAGTGTCCCTGCCCACAGCAGGGGTGGTTAGAACTCAATGTTCTTAAAGGTTTTTTCCAGCTCTAATCAATCTGTGATTCTATGACTCTATGCAGTTTCTCGGACCTTTCCTGGGCATGGTCTGAGAGTTACTACAGCTCTAAACTAGCCCTGCCATTCCTGAAGCCTGCTAGGAATCAACTGGTATAAATGGCAGGAGTAGTGCTGAGCCGGTCTTCTGATCCTGTTATTTTAGAAATTTACACATGCCTTTGGGCCTCCTGCATGTCTTTTTCTCTGTTTTGCCTCCAGGCTAGCCCATAATATTAGCTGTTTCAATGCCTTTGTGAAACGATATGTGTGGAGCAGATGCATGTCTGAGTTTACTGTTTGAAACCTCTAACTTTCTCTTTTTCTTCTTTTTGTTTCTTGTCTTCTAAGCCATTTAGATTAGTACTGTAGTTCCTCACAAGCCAAAAGATTTTTTATTTCCTAGTGGTCATTGATCCATTGGTCTGAGGTGCATGATTAGACAAAAAGTGCTAAAGTACTATGCACAAAGGAATTCTTTTTTTTATCTAGAAAATCCTTCCAGCTTCTGTTTTTTCAAGGATGTTGGAAATAGCAATGGTTTTAATACTTAAAAAGAGACCTATCTTCCATTTATTTCCTTGCTTTTAATCCGTCCTCTCTAATACATCCCTTCAATGAGCTCTATGTTTATTATGCATTCTGCAGAAAAAGAAAAAACATAATTCTCTTTAGCTGTAAATCTGCTAGTTTATCATCTCATTATTTGTCCCAAATATACTGTGACAAATAGAGAATTGTCCATCCCTACTCACTTCCTCCAAATCTCTGATTTTTTTTGATTTTCCAGATATTTATCATAATTTTTTTTTTTAACTCTTCAAACTCACATCTTCAGGTATTATTTTTACCCTTTTGATAGTCGGGATAGTACTGCAACTTTAAGATATTTATGAATCATCACAAACTGGAAGAAAATATTGAATTTTCTGTTTTGTCCTCAGTTCTGAACAGTTCAAAAAGTCAGCTTACTGGTTTTTTATATTTATTGAGGATTTCACCTTCCAAACGCAGTCACTTTCTGATTATTTGTATTCTGCGTTTTTGTACATGGGAGTTATGAAACAGTATTCTACTTTCGTTTCCTTTTTTTTTTTCTTTTTTTTTTCAGTTCTGCTGGGATCTTTAGTCTTCACCTGCTCAGAAACTTCTCCAGCTGAATGCTGAGGATGATACTTTTTGTTCCTTCAGGATGAGGTTGCATTTATTGTAGTACTTTGAGACATAGTCACAGCATGTCCCTAAGGACTGTACTTCGTTAACAACAAAATTCAGATTTCACTCAATAGGTTTCACAGTTCTGGGAAATAACTTTTGAGCATTGTTTGAGATGGTTTAATTATTTGACTTCTTTACTATCTTTTAGAATTTTCAAGTGGAGCATCCAAATTATTTTGAAAATGAACTGCATCTATTTTATTGTAATGCTAGCCCATAACACATTATAGATCAAAACCAAGCATGTGTAAATTTCCTTTTTTTTTTTTTTTAATAACTCTCATCCTTATCTTTCTTATTTTCATCTATAAAATTGTAACTATTTTCTTTGGCTTTATATACAAATGTCAGACTTGCCACCAGGAGCTGAAAATATTTCATGATGGGTGTAGAAGAAAGAAACACCTTAAGCAAGTCTTTTTGGGTGGTTTTTTTTTCCTCTCCTACAGTTAAAAAGAACTATGCAATACCTTATGGAGAGAAATATTACCCTTTGCAGTATATTTAGTAGAATATATTTTAGTAGCAATTATTTTTAAATCTACCTGCATGTTTTCTTCATTTTAATAAAATCTGCTGAGATGTATGTGGCACAATTGATAATTATGAATTTGTGGCAAATTTCAATGGTTGCAGTTCAGTTCCTTAATTTTCAGCACTCCCATGAGCAGAATGTACCCAAAATCTCCTGCAGGAACAGCATGCCAGTATAGCTTGATTTACATACTTTTATACTTCAGATGAGAGCAGGCCTGAAAGAACTAAATTGCAAAGAGAGATATAACTGATAAACACAAACAGGCTAATGCTTAATCAAACCTGATCTGATTATATTAAAACTTTGTTTTAAAATTCTAATACTTACATCCTGTATGGGTAGAAAGGTAAGAAGTTTGTTTTGGAGAAACTAAAAGGATGTAGTCTGGGTCATGCCAAATTTGTCAGGGACATCATTTGTGTCCATATCATAACAAAGATGAAAATTTACTTATTCCAAGTGATAAGCTGTCAACTCATACTCTGAGCCAAGCAGGTGGAGAGCTTTTGAAGGGTCTGTTTTAGGCCTTCTCTGTTGTCATAACAGAGTCCCTTGAGAGATGCAAGGGCTTTTCTAATGCCAGTCATTTCAAAACTCAGTTGAAGTAACTGCTCATTTGAGTCATGAATAGATAGAGGTCATTTTACCTTTCCCAGTACAAACAGGTCCTGCTGCAAATAAGAATAATGAAAGGTGCTGTTGTCCTGCTCATGTTTTTTAAGGAGGAAGAGGAACACAGAGAAAATGAGGAGCTGTGAGCAGCAGTAGCTCTAAGAGTCATAGTTAAGTGGAGTCCCTTCTGCTAGGCTACCTCTTCAAATCAAGTGTTCCTGTTTAATGTTTCGCAACAATAGCTGTTTGCTGGGGACTGGCATTAGCTTGCTTAGGTGTAATTCTGACTGTGAAAATGGAGTAACTTGGGATTCATGTGGGGGCTGTGCCCCATTGCTCTTTTTAGCTAAATGCCATCTACATTGGTAATGGCTTCCATTGTAGTATGCAGTTGGTTTCTCAGTACCTAAATGATACTGAGACCAGCACACTGTGTTTCCTTTAATGAAATTTAATTTTCACAGGCAATGAAACTATGTAGGCAAAAGGAAGGGATTACTTTTCTAGAAACTTTTAAGGTATGTCCTAATGGAAAGATTAAATTACACTAATTTCCACTTTGCCTCAGACCAAGTTCCCCAAAGGGGATTATTTATCTGGTTACTATAGCAGGATCAAAAGCTGTCCCTGTGTGCCTCCAGTCTGCAGCAGCAGCAGAGTTCAGAAGATGTCATGCGGAGAAGGCTGGAATTAGCCAAGAAAGGAAATTTTAAGGGCAGTCTGTCTGGGATACTTATTGACCAGTGACCTGCTGATAAGAGGTGTCTTTTGCACTCTGGATTTATAGAGCTGAAAATACATTCTCTTTCATAAAAATCTAAAACTTGATGGTTGCTTTTTTCCCCAAATATATTAGAGTGAGCTACCCCCTTCCCCAGTAATATATAAGTGGCCTAGTATTTAAAACCATCATCCAGGAATGACAAGATTTCTATCCACTGCCTGAAAGTATCCCAGGCCACATTTTCCTCTTTCCAGTTCCAGCTGTTGTGGGGAGAGCAGATAGTTGCAGGTGACAGAGCTTGCTGCTGAAGTCCTGCTGCTTCTTCCTACATGGACCCAGGATCTGTGGGGAAGGGCTAGCCCTACAGAAAGAATTTGGAAGTCAGAGCGTCAGTTTACAGGCAGGATATTTGCATCCGAGCCATTTTTTGCTGGAGAACAGGCTTAGCTTATGCTTGAGGAGAGGTAAGGGCAATGGTGGCTTGGGATGCAGGGAAAGATGTCTGCTGTCTGAGAAAATAGCATGCCATATGCCCGCCAGGCCCTGGTCTAGTAAAGCTCTTCTGACCCTACTGCACCCCTCACTCTGCTGCACTCACAGCAGCAGAACCGCACTTGCAGCATCCTGCTCCTTTCTTCCCAAAGGAAGCAGTCCTGCCCCTGCCAAGAAGGCCCGAAAGCCCAAGAAAATGGTTTGAGCTTATTCTTGGTCAGGAAGGACTGCTAGGAGAAGAAGGGGGAACACCATTCTTACACCCTGAAAGAGCACAAAAGGAGGAAGTCAATGAGTAAAGGCGGGATGAAAGAGCTTCCCTTGCCTTTATCTCTCTCCCAAGGACAGTCATAACATGCTACAGAAATATCCCTCTGAAACTATCTGGATTTCTCTCTGTTACCAAGATTTCTAGAGGTGCCTGGAACCTTCTGACTCTTGTCTCTTGCTCAGCATCCCACACAGGTCTCCTCTGCTGTCCTGCTTTTAAGAAAGCCATCTGCCCTGCCAGTTCTCCCCCTCCTCACCTAAAACTGCTCACCTAAAACTCCTCTACCTCTCTCAGCCGTTTCTTTTCCCACCCACACATGAATATGCTCCTTCCAGTGCCCTCTTTCTCCCAGTCCTATTATCTTCTCAAAGCATTAATTGTGGATTTAGGCATTATCGAATTAGGAAGTGAGGTTTTTAGGATAAAAACACTTAATTTTAACCATCCTTCATATGATTTACAAACAATTTTTAAATGGTATTTAAG
This sequence comes from Jacana jacana, assembly GCA_013400555.1. Classification (NCBI taxonomy): domain Eukaryota; kingdom Metazoa; phylum Chordata; class Aves; order Charadriiformes; family Jacanidae; genus Jacana; species Jacana jacana. The sequence goes on from VZTM01026615.1 coordinate 9,515, forward strand.
ATTTTGGTTTGTTTTATAAATCCTGGTATAGGCTTATTATTTTGTACCATTCAGAAAAGACCTCATAAACACAACTAAAAGAGAAGAGAAAAGTATGATATAAAAGTAGAAGCCTGTGCAAAGAAACACTGTTATGGGTGAAAACCTTAGTGTTATATTATTTTTTTGTGTTGAACCAGTAATGAACCCCAAAGTCAGTTCAAACTAATTCTAATTGAGTTTCTTATGTGATGCAGTTGTCAATCAAATGCATCAGTGGGCTGTCGCTATTGTTTTTTCTTTCATCTCTATTGCCTTCTCTTTGGCATTTTATAAAACAGGCATTTATTATTTTTTCCATAGACTCAGAACCCATTGATTTTTAAAGTTATCTACAGAATTCTGCCTTGTGAGGTGCAAAATGAACAGGGAAAATCACAAAATGTGGTAAAAGCCCCTGTGGATCCCTCTCCAATTAACTGTGTGTTACTGAAGGATTCCCAGGAGAGGAGAAAGGCACTTGTTAAACAAGGTAACAGTTTCTATGGAAATGGAAAATAACCACCCTCTGAAACTTCCTACATAAAAATAGTGAGGCTGGTTGTATACATTGTGTTATAGTTGGTATGTCTTTCCAGACGGAAAACTTCTCAACTTTCAACTCTGGACTTGGAGTGCTGTTAGTCAAATTAACACAGTCCAATTGTGCAGCTTTATTAGTTTATCTTGTAAAAGACAGGTGGATCACGCTAGTCCATTCATGTGCATGACCATGTTCAGCTAATTGCATTTAGACATCTTGCTGCCTTTTTGCATATAGTGCTGTTTAGTTAACATTTGAGTTATTTTCCATTTTACTTGTCTATTGATCAATAAAAATCTTACTTTTTAACACTGGGCTGCTGTTACAACCTATTCTGTAACACAGTTGTGGAAACAGGAGCCAGCTGGCCAACCAGTCTTCCTTCAGCTGCCACAGTGTCCTACCTTACGGTCCTGGGTACTTTGCAAAATTCAGGTCACTAGGCACTTAAAAGCAAGCCTCAGACGCATAATGATCTGAAATCACTGTATGGATTTTACAACTGAGTTTTCACAATAGCAACTCTGCAATGTGTTTTAGGATGAATGGAAAGCAATGAGTGTTAAGCAACAAAACCAGTGTAAATATAAATAGAAAATACTGCATATTCAGTCCCTTGTCTGTTGAAAAGATAATAACAATTTAAAAAAGTCTTTCTAAAATTAATTTAACTGTCTTGGCCTCTGAAAAAAAGTAACTGAGCATAAAGTCTTGAACTGTGTTCTCACTCTGGTGGTGTTCTTGTAGCTTAGGATACTTTTCTTGCTTCGGTGAAGTTGGTGACATAACTCCTGCTCCTTTTGATGGCCTGGGACTTGGCTCTAAGAGAGAGAAAACTAAATCCTGTGGTCCTGTCAGATGAGTAAAGTGCTATATTCTTTCTATTATGAAAGCAGGTAATAAGCTAGGAATACCCTATTCCCACCTTCAGAAACAGACAAATCTAGCATTCTTGAGAGTAGTAGCTTAGCAGCAGAAATGACACCAAAATACCTGGCAGGTTAAATTCTTCTTGAAATTTCAGAACATAGTTCTCTGAAATGACTTCACATAGTTCTGGCCTCATGGTAATATCAGAGACAATGGATGAAATAAAAAAACCAAACAAACAACCCACCACTCCAAATTCAATTGCTGTTGTATTCTTCCTGAGTGATTTCCTGACATCTGAACGGCTCATGTTCAGGCTCCTGCTGTCTACACACTTTCAAAATACACAGCACAACTCATATTTTGGCAGCATTTATTTTAATCAGGACTTCTGGGATGAAGCCCCATGTAAACCAGAAAACTGGATGATTGTTCACCTCTTGTTCACATATATTTTGCTGAAAAAAAGTAGCCTTTGTGCAAATGAAGTCTGATTTGCAACTACCCTTTTACACAGTATAAAGAGGAAGATAAAAATAAACCAAGGAGTTCTCATTAACAAATCTCCACTGATATTGCTCTCTGCTGGCTTGATAGCAAAAATGGTGTATTTTATTCAAAATTATTGTACTGGGCTTGCATGGCATGGTTTTGGTAATCATAATAGTAATATTAAATGTTTATTGAGTAGTTATTTCAATGATGAAGCTTTTATTTTGTGTCATAATCTTCAGTAGGAAACAATGTAGCATAGGATCAAGGGGTTTTATTGACTGCTTTTTTATATCAAACTAAATATTTAGATAATGATCAAAGGAGCATAGAAATCAAAGACATATAATGCTCTACAGTATTTGAAAGCCTGAATGATGTTACCAGAGAATAACAGTTATTAGTGAATTATAGTTATTAATTGCAAGTAAAATGACACAAAAGCTGATTTGAAGCTTTACTAATAGAAAGCTGGAGGGTGAAAATATAATTATGTACATACAATATACTACATACATTACTTGGACTTGCATAAAAATCTTAATTGCATTGTATGAGACTTTTTGATGGATGGGCTAAACGAATTTGAAGCTGACAGGATGTGTTTTAATTAGTTATTTTGTTATGTTTAAATTGTAGTTTTAGACAGACAGTCTTCATTATGTTTCTGCAGGATATTCTAAGAATTGTTTCTTGGCTAAAGATTAGTGAATATTTTTGCCAGCACCCTGGTATGTGCACTGTCAGTTCACTGTCTCTGTATAACCAGAGTCATAGTCAGTACCATTTATTCAATATACTGTTGTCAGAGGCAGTCTCTTGGTATTGATCATCAAACTGTGATAAATAATGTGTGACCTAATAATTAATAAATAATGAAGGCAAGCTATCTCTTACAAGTCAGGGCAAGTGCGGGAGGAATAGAAGCCTGAATTCACACACCTGTAAGTGCCAAATGCAAAGAGATCAGACACATGGCTCAGACCTGGCCCCAGGACTGTGGGGGTTCTCAGCCTCCTTATGGGCTCCCCTCCCCTTCTCCTCCCTCAGCCCTGGCATAATTTTGTGGACAAAAAAAGTAAACTTAACACTTTTAAGGGAACAGGTTGCGGATGTTGGGAACTGAACGGCTACAGACCACAGTGGTTGGAACTGGCTGTCTTCTTCAGTGGCTTGTGTTAGTGATCAGTTAAACTTAATAGCTGAAGGAAGCAGATCACTGTCAGACTCTGGCTGTGTATGTACTGCTATATATATTATGCAGTAAGCTATTCTCTGGGCCTGCAAGCAAATGGCACATCATGTCCATATGGCTAAGCACTCTTTCCCAAGCACAGCCAGTTTGTGCATGTTGCAGGGAATACACTAGCAGTTGAGCAGGATGGACAATCACACACCAGCATTCAGATCTATCTAATGCTCTTGTCTGTGGATGTTGACTAAGCAAAACATATTAATGTAATTAAAGGCAGCTAAAATCATCTTTAGTGGATCAGTTTAAAGCATCATTGACACTATCTGGAAACATGTAGGACTGGTGGACACTCAAAAATGTCATACACCATGTGACAACTGTAAAAATACATGCTAGCTAGTCAGAAGATTGTCTTATTTCTGGTAAAGGATGGCTTTACTCTTAATAAGGAATAGGCAGTCACCTATACACAAGCAAACAATGAAACTGGAAATCATAAATGTTCAAGGAGTACCACATTTGGGTAAATATGGTGATTTTTCTTAAAAAGACAAGACCCCAAGAACTGCACCCCACAAGCATTTAATCTCTTCTCCAAGGCAGCGGATCCTGTCTTACAAGTTTTTTAGGTTAATGGAGTTTGTGATAACAGGCCAAATCATGACTGGGATACAGGCCAAAGCACATAGATATGCTGAGGAAACTCAAAGTTAACAGAAAGAGCGGTCAGTCAGTGGAATCAGCTGCCCAGGGAGGTGGTGGAGTTCCCATCCCTGACTGTGTTTAAGAGTAGATTAGATGTGGTGTAGGGGAGAACTTGTAGAGTAGGGCTCATGGTTGGACTTGATGATCCCAAGGGTCTCTTCCAACCTATATGATTCTATGATTCTAACACTTAGCCAAGAAGTTAGAATGTGAAAGAAAATTGTCTAATCCTGACTGAAACTTGCTCTTTGACACAAGACCAACATTGACAGCCAAAACTACTGTAGTCAGAAGCAGGTTAAAAGTTGTGAATAAATCAAAATCTGGGTTCTCTATGAAGACCAAGCGTACCATGTTCTGTCTGAAACATCATTCAAAGGTGACTATTACAACCATGCACACCAGATGGAAGATATCTGAATGACCATGGGAGAATGTGCCTCATGGTCAAAGAGGATGACAGCACTGTTGGGTCCCAGGAATTCCTCATGGAAGAGGTAGTTGCAAGCAAAAAAATGTAAATAGGTGCCATGAAATCAAGTGGTGTGTAATAGTTTTAAACTGGGCATGTGTACATGCCTGTTCTATTAGAAATAACAGGACCAGTACTAAAGGAAGAGATAAAAGGACTAGAGGTTTCCACGTAACTTGATTAATCCTAGTTGATTATATAAATTGTATACTAACTACACTTTCCCCCATTCCTTCCTCTCCCATGCATGTATCATGTACAGAACTGTTCACAGAATGCATAATAAAGAGGGTTTGATGCTAGCAGGTCTCACTCTGCCCATTGCTATGTAAAAGTACCCCTCTCTTAAGCAAAAACTGGATAAACAGGACTTTTTTAAGCTTTGAGAAGAGAATGTACTCAATGTACTCTCCTAGGGCAATTCATGTCCTTGCTATTATCTGTATTTTAGTTTTATCTAGTTTTTCCCAATCCTCCATTACCTGTGATAACTGAGTGACGACTGTGTACACTAAAAACTCATTGCTTAATGGGAAAAGTTCTTTTCACAGAAGCTCTAAAGACCCAAAGGCATGCCTTTGTGTAAAATGGGAAAGCTATAATTATGATATTATTGTGGAAAAAGAAGAGCAATACTGGATTAAATGGGTATTAGGGTATGATCAAGTCTGAGCTCTCATGAAAAGGCAGTGAAACAAAGTAAGAAGAATTTGAGGAACTATCAAGAAAATGGAGAATCAATGGAGAGTGATAGGAATTTGAGGAGTTTTATATAAAAGAATGTATCAATGTAATTTTGGATATTGATTCTGAAGCTGTATTTTCATGTTGGTCTTGAGAAGAAGAGGATCCATGGAAGATCAATGCATTACACAGGCAAACTTACCTTATGGTAGTGATCCCCTCTGGTCTTGAGTTTTTGTATTGTAACAGAATTATAGGAATCCACAGCAAATGACTTTTTTTTTTTTTTTCTCTCAGCATTCCTAGAAAGCACAAACACTGTGAACCTTTTTGGAAGTTTATTCAACTCTGTTGACTGAATTAGAATGTAATGTAGGACCACTATTTGTGATCCTAAATCATCACTAGTGCATTTGAGTACTTCTCTTCGATGCTACTGTGTGGCCAGAATATGGAAGAGAATGGAGAATTAATCATAACTTTCCTGAGACATTGAGCTGGAATTTTCACTGACAATCCACTAATTCTCAGTGTTTAGGTTTTCCATTGCTGTAAAGGTTTGGAAGGGTGCTATGTGAGACTTTGATTGTGAAATGAAAGCTGATGTTCCTATACTATATATAATGAGATACATGGATATTCTTCTAAAAATAAAGCATATAGAGAAGTTGTGACTGTCAAGTCTGAGGATTAGCATTAGCATCAAATGACTTCCCCTTGGATTAAAGACAAAATACGTATTTATATCTGTACTCATGCTTGTTTATCTGCAGATATGTGGGAACTGGTTGAACATCCTGTAGCATATCAATGAAAACTCTCTGCTTCTGCAAGCTAGAACTAGCAAGACACACCTTGAGTGTCATGAGAGACTAGTAGGCGAGCAACACATTAATATGCATGGCATAAGTTTACAGTACATTGAGGACAGTGTAGGTATGTTTTGAAGGTCAAGGTCCTGCTCAAGAAGAAAGTTTTATAATTTGGAAGCAGTCATTGACAGCAAACTGTATAATTTATGAGGGGTGTGAATTATCTCTTACTTAGCACTTCTGCACAATCCCTTAGCAAAAATCACAACTTAATCCATATTTTCAGAAAAAAAAATACCACTATTTCAGCCTTTCCTGGGGTCTACCATAATGTCATTTCTGGGTTCTTAAAAATGGAATGGAGGATAATAATCTTAATAATCTTGAAATATCAAGAAGGAAAGCATACTACTAAATGCTTCCTTTTAATAAGGAAGCACTCCTTATCAAACCTTATTCCTATCCCCTAATTCTGACCTCAAATTAAAGTTTTCCTTCCAAAATAAAGAACTTAATAAAAAAGATAATGGTTTTATAAAATCTCATATCTAATAATTATTTCACTACATTTAAAGGATGACCTAAAACATAAATTATGATTCCAACATTTTTTTTTAATTCTATAACATTTTCAGAATAATTTGTAAATAATATTTTGTTTTCTGTCTTTGCTAAAGGTTTATATAACAGGATTTTGTTACTATATGCTGCCGTTTGTAGGATTTCTGATAAGCCAGTTTTTAAATGGACTGGCTTTCAGCTCTAAAATATTATCAACTTTCTAATATATTTTATTTGCTTGGATTTTCCACACACATCCCTCCAAACCCCTAGGCCATTCTTTAAAATTATCAGATTTAATTCCTTAAATAAGTTTTCCAAATGTGGGATGATAATTTCTGACAGTTTTGAAAAGTAAGTGAATCAGAATGGCAAGTTTTAAGAAAAGATTAGGCAAGAATTTGTTAGTAGTCTAGGCAGCCATAGTGTTTGTCTCAGAACAAATGTGTGTATCAGGCAACATGTTGAGAGCCCACAGAATTCTACCTTTTCATTCCAC
>VZTM01026621.1:662-11989 GCA_013400555.1 Jacana jacana
AAGGAAGGTAGCATTCATTTGAAAAAAATCAATGCTAATTGATTTTCTGGTGATGTTTGGTGCTTAGATAACCAAAAGGAGGTATTACCTAGGAGGTAGTGGCAAACTGACTAGGACACAGAATCAGTTACTGTTCCTGCAACCAAAGAAACACATAGCACTAACTATGCTAGTTACTTCTACCAAGAGGGGCTCCTACTGTTACAGCAGATCTACCATAGGGTGAACACCCGAATTTACTCTTTCCTCATACTTTAGTAATTGCTATTGTACATCTGATAAATCTTGTACAAGCAGTGAGACCTTGCACTGAGAAACTAGTAGAGTTGTAAGAATATATTTACCTGGAATTAATTCTCTAGATAACCCTGTGCTGCTTGTGACCAATCATGCATTTTAACTAGATGGCTGCCAGAGCCATATGTCATATCATTTGTATTCATTTTCCTTAATTGATCATAATATTAACTTATAAGTACCTGATGTAGGTGACACTGAGGATAGAGTGTCCTATAACATAAAGTATTGCCCTTCATTGTTGTCTGAGAGGACATGTAGTCCAGGATCATGGTATCATGGAACTGTCAGAGTTGGAAGGGACCTCTAGTGATCATCTAGTCCAACTCCCCTGCTAAAGCAGGATTGCCTAGAGCACAATTCTCGGGACTGTATCCAGGCGAGTCCTGAAAATCTCTAGAGAAGGTGACTCCACAACCTCCCTGGGCAGCCTGTTCCAGTGCTCTGTCACCCTCACCATAAACAAGTTTGTCCTCATATTTGAATGCAACTTAGGAAGGGAATCATTTCCCTTGGCTTGTTGTCCCAGGAAATCTCTGCATATGGTTATAAAAATGACAGTTTTTACCTCTCTCATTTGAATGGAAATTAAGAAGGAAAATGGAACTCCACCCTTCACTTATCTTTGAAAGGTTAATAATCAAGACAATTAACAGTACATAAACCACACCTTTCAGTTCAAAGCCTTCAGGACAGTACAGAATTCCATCTCAGGACTCCATTTTTTTTCTAGAGTAATATTACCGTGTAGACCATACAGCGTTTCAGATACTCCCCTGTTTGATTTGTATTTCTGAGAGGTAGTTTCTTTCTGATGCTTATTATTCTGTTTCTTAGCATCACATTCACCCACAGGCTTGCCACCAGCAGTTCTGTGGCACCAGTGTCTTTTAAAACATAAATTGAAAAGATGTAACTGTATCTGTTCAATTGGTTTTATGGACTGTGTGTAATTAAGAAGGGAAAGGCCTTTTTGGGCTGTTCAAAATGTTCTTGCTAACATGAAGCTCACAGGACTCTTTTTAAGTTGTTTTTTCCACACTGTGAATACACAGAAGCACTTACTGTGGATGATGATATCACTTAGGATTTTGGTAACTGAAAAGCAGATTCTGGGTGGGCTGTATTGATATTCCCTGTCGTCCTATGGAAGGAATCCCTCTGTGACTCTTTTCTCTGGTGAAGCCTCCTCTAGATGTCTGTTAACATGACTAGGTCTGTGGTATAATGAATTAAATCAAAATGGTTTTAAAGATGTTGTTATAACCTATAACTCTGTGCATTGTATTCATGGATTCATAATCTAACCATAATGATTTCAGGTAGTAATTAAGCCAAGAACATTCTTTTGCTCAGCATTTGTCTGAGTTCACCTTCTTTTTTAATTTATTAATGTAATTTAGGAGAACAATTGAAGATGTTTCTAATATGTGAGGTAAATCTGGTTGTTTTCCGATGACAACTGCTTTGGAGTGTGTAAGGTACATCAGAGAAATAAAACAACCCAGGGGGGTTAGAATGAGATATAAGAGGATATGAAAGATGGGGTTGTAGGTTAAGTTTGTTTGTATATATGGAATATAGGCTGGACTTTAGGTTTGGCACATTATAAATACAACACTGGGAGTATTCAGATATGGTGTTTGGTTTGTATTAATTTGTAATGAAAAATGCAAATGCAAATGACATGAAAAAGAAATCAAGCTGCATATTCTGCTGTTCTGTGAGGCAGATGAACAAGACTCCCACATTTACTTTATTATGGACAAAACCAAACCAACAAATTAATTCTTTGAGTCTTAGAAGTGCCACAGATGGTATTGTAATTCCTCAGACACACAATATAGTTTTATACATGGTGGACATTAAATACTGAGTGTTCATGCTGGCTCTGCACAATTAATCTTGTTGGTCTGTTCAAATTGAAAGTAGTTCTCAACTCCTCCTCACATCAGTCAGACAGCCATTTGATTATAAAAGATAGAAAAGCATATATTCATTTAGAGATGAATATCGAATAATAAACCTATGAAGCATAATAGACAGTCTGGTGAGGGTGTATTTGTCATATGTGGCTTAAGGTCCCTGTCCTGTGAGGTGAAAGATGTTACAGCAGGAGAGGAGGTGCAGTTATGGAGAAAGCATTAGGAGAAGACATAATTTGCATCAAAAAACAGGTGTCTTTGGAAGTATTTCACACTGTGGGAAACATTGTAATGGAGATGGTGGTCATATTAGAGCTCTGAACTTGCCTTGGGGGAACGATGACTAGCAAAAATAAACATGATTAAGGAATGACCTGCCAATATATTTTTTGGTCTTTGGGAAGGAAAAGTCCTCCTTTACTTTTGATAAAAATGTGCAGATATGGATATACATAGTAAATTATTTGCATAGCAAACAAGGAATAGTAATCTAATCTGCAGGTGAATTTGTTATTCCATGTCATGTCTTCAACTGTTATTCACATGTCAGAAATGTTCTCACCCTGTAATGTATAATTAGTAAAATTAAAATGTAATAAAAACCCCAGCTCGAATCCCCACAACTACAGGTTTTGCATATTTAATTAAAGCATGCATATTTAGTGGGACAATGATTTGATCACTGACAGGAGGAAATTAACATACTCAGGGTATGTAATGTTACCATGACTCTTAACTAAGAGTCTTTTCAGCAAAGTTGCAGCTGCAGAAATCCTTCTAGTTTACCTTCTTAATGCTTTCGTTCTAGAAAAGAACTAGTAATCAAAGATTGCTTTTAGAAAGAATAACTTCACAAATTGCTTTCTTTAATATCTAATTTAGACTACCTGGCTTGCCATGAAGGTAAATGTCAAGGATCATAGACATTTTCATGATATATACTAATTACTGTATATTGAACAGTTTGTTACATTTACATTTCTGGGTCCAAGAATGTGGTTATGGTTTGAGAAAACCCATAACAATTTATTGTCATGTAGGCAATGACCCCTCCCCACCCAGAAAGGGGAATTGAGGAACACGAAGAAACACGAGGGTCAAAATATAAATAGATGTAATGGGATAAGACTATATATAATTAACAATAATAGTAGAGGACACATATTAGTCCCGTTACAGGTACAAAATAGACAAGAATTATATTCACCTGATTATATTATTGGGAAGCTGTTCATTCCCAGCAGTGGACAATAACTGTCAGACACTACAAGCACAACAGCTTCGGGAGGAAGGAAAGGCCTTAGGGGTCTGGCACCAGGACAAGAAGTTCTCTGGACTGCTGCCATCAAGGGAGAGAGAGACAATTATCCAACAAACTTTTCTAATTTATATTGAATGTGACATTCATGGTATGACATAGTTCTGTTGACCAGCCCGCGTCAAATACCCAGGCCCTGCTTCTCCTTGTCCCTGCAGCTGACAAGGCTTGAAAACACTGAGACCTTGAATGCAACATAGCCTCACTGACTATAAAGTAAATGTTTTCATGAATTAGGCGCTACAGTCTTCTAAAAGTGCAGTTTACCCCAACATTAGAAGAAAAGTTAGTCCTGTCCTGCAATCCTGGACAAATGTGCATGGGACTGTTGCATCCCAGCACCCTAACTGGGGAGATGTTGATGTGCTCCTTCAGCCTTTCTGCCTTTGACAACACAGCGTAAGGGAATGAAGGGTTGCCCTAAGCATGCTCCTGGTGTGAAAGGGCCAGGGGTTGGCACTCTTGGGCTTGCCAAGAGATGCTAGGGCACTTGATCTAGATGAAGCCTTTGTCACCCAGTAATACTATTCATGCAGTTATAAAGAACAAACTTCATTTTCTCTGGTCAGCTCATCTACTGAAAAATGTTTCTCCACAGCGATTTTAATTCAACCTATGTTGTGTGCATTTAGCAATAATAATGACTGGTAAGACTGTCTTTTCAAACTTTTTGGCAATGATTATAATTAAAAATATAAACAAGTATTCATTTGTAGGTCACTGTAAAATAGAGATGTGGAGAGAGAAACAGAGAGAGAGGCTGAGTTCCAAATGAAGATTTGAATTTATGTGAAAAATCTAGACATATGGTCTTAAAGGCAAGAAGTTTAATCTGATCATCTTGTTTTTTCTAGTTTTTCTGTTTGATTTTTTGTTTGTTTGCTTTCTGTTGGGTTTTGGTTTGGTTTTTTTCGTTGTTTGTTTGTTTGTTGGTTTGTTTTGTTTGGTTTGGTTTTGTTTTGGTTTGTTTTTTATTTTGTGGTTTGTTTTTGTTTTTGTTTTGTTTTGTTTTGTTTTTTGTTTAACCCATGAACTATGTTTGAATATTGATGTTAGCTGGAATTCAGTGTGGTTTTATTTTGATGAAACACCAGTATACACAGTAAAAGCATAATGATTGACACACCAGAAAAAATCACTTCTTACTGCTCTCTAATGTTGTTCTGAAGATATTTTGCAGCATCAGTTATTTCTTGCAGTCCTTTCTTTTTTCTTTTTTTTTTTTTTTAATGCTGCATATCTGAGCTTCCGTAAAATTCTCCTTCTGTGTCTACAACACAAAACTTCCTTAATGTATTACTGAAGTAATTCTGAGAGCTTAATGACAGAGATGGTGAAGGCAAGGTTATGGAGTCCATGTGTGTGTGCATTCTTGATAGATTTTTGATCGTTATTTATACTGACCAGTCTCAAAAGCCAACACACTCATTTTAATGATTGGAAAAAAATCAAATACTCATAATTGTCACCAAAATATTTGCATTTATACATAAATGCAGTAAAAGAGAACTGCAAATATGTCATGATTCACTTTTCACTTGTCTCTACACAGCCTTAAAATACTGTTAAAATGGAGTTTGATTCTTTCTTCTTGATTCCATTCCTGACTGGTGCTGCTACAGAGCAGCAAATGTCAGAGAAGTGTAACAGATAAATTTTACTGAACTGTTGAAATCTCAGAAAGTGTGTACATTAAGTTTTAGGTAATGTTTTTTTTGTATTATAACTGGTTATCACCACTCAACAAAAGTTCTAGCAGTTCTCACTTTTTACATGATCTTTGACCAGTGCTCATTCATGACTTGATAACTATCTTCCTTGTTCTCTCTTCATAGCTTAAGTAGTCATTTATAACAGGCAAATAATGTAGCAATGCAGAGCTAAGATCAGCTTAACTTTTAAATTGTTACTGCTTAGTGGAAGTTACAACCCAAGTCAGGTACCTGGATAGATACAGTATGTGGAGACCATGGAAAAAAAAGCATCATATTCACTGAAAAAGAGAAAAAAAAATTACTTAGTGGTGGAGATTAGTCATGAATAACTGTTTAAATAAATGTTTAAAATTTATGAACTGTGTGAAACATTTTCAAAATAAGATGGAAATCTGTCCAAACAGTTTTGTGGACAGTTTGGTAGGTTTTCAAGTTTTTTCTGATAGAACATTTTGTTCCCAAATCCCAGAAAAATGCTAGAGAGTGTGCTTGGTGGGAACGAAAGAAAAAAATAATGACGATGGTCATCATGACTTCTATGTTCTCTCTGTGTCTCCTGTAGCTGCTGACAGTGGCTGTAAGAACTTCTGGGGTGGAGGCAGACCTACCCTATGACTTGAGGCTTTAGAATGTTTTATTTGTTGAGCTACTGATCACCATTATGTTGTAGAAAGTTGTGAACATGCTCAGCGAGAAAATTTTAAATCATTATATGCTTTATGATAAAAAAAACCTGTAGTAGAGAGCCAGTGAGATGACTACATAGCAAGCTTAAACCAAATAAGAGGAAATACATTTTCACACAAAATTCATAACTATAAGGTGACCAAAATATAAACAGGGGCAAAAAGGGATTTTGCAATATGTGTCAATCAATATGCGTTTAATTTGATTTCAAATACAAATGTGATCACAGGAAATCCCTTTTACTTTGGATTGCTGGAACAGGTAGCAGCAGGCAGGAAATCAGGAAAAAAACGTTTATTCTTCATGTTATGTTCTTTTGTGTTCATGTATGAATTTATGGTCAGTGAGATAACCAAACTGCATTAATAAAGTTCATTACACTTCCTTGCAACACAGTGTTTTTTTTACATGATGATGGTCCAGTTTGTTTTGAGGTTATATGATGAAAGGGCTGTATCCATACACAAAAAGGAGCACACTGGCACTGAGGCACAACAGCAAATGGGTAAACTCAGTCAAAGGGTTGTAGGGCTACCCTACATCAGCCCCTATCTCATGGATGGTACCTGTCACTGTGAGTCAATGGGAGTGGCTTTCTGCAACACCTTTCAGATTAAGGGGTATAGGATTTACTATAGGATGCATTTTGGGATTATACAGAACATTATGGGATGTTTAGGGGAGGAACCAAAGGTAGGGAAAGATGGTTTGGGAGGGAAGCAGAGTGTTAAAAGATGGTTGTGTGTAAGCAGGTTGCTTGTTTGTATATTGTCCTGGACATGCCCTGCAGCAGATAAGCACTGTCTGTTCTATTTTATTGTTAAATTCCACTTCTAACTTTTCATTGGGTGAAGGACTCTACTCTGTGTGCATATGTGTGTATTGGTTGAGTGCCAGAACCTGGGATTACACCATGGCCATAGAAGCTTGTTTGTGGTGCCAGCAGTGGGCAGAGTGCCCCCAGCAGAAGGGGTGACCGTGGGTTATCAGGGCCACATGCCTGTGATGACAGCAACTAAAGAGACTGGCTTGTGTCTGAATTGTGTGGCTGTTTCTTGTGTGTAATAGTGAATATCAGGTGGAACCAGCCAGTGAGTGGCTTGGAAGTTACCTGTTAGAGTGACAACCTGGGATGGATGCGGGACAGATCAGATGGTCTGTGCAGATTTGTTGCTGGAAGGACCGGGAGATCCAAGCCCAAGAGACCTGTTCTCATTTGTGTGTCCATGTATGAAGCAAAGGAAAGCAAGAGGATCCACGGGTCAGTTACTCAGTACACTGAGTGTCTAAGGCCAGTTAGCAGAGGTATCTGCATTATATATATTCATATACTTCCCACCAAAGGATCTTCATCATGAACAGTCAGAGGGGGGATCAGGATGTGCTTTTGGTGCTATTCATATTGACCCATGTGCTGACAGTTTCTGTGTTGATCACATTGGCCATGCTCATCTATACTGTTTATATATATTTGTGCTGTTTATTTGTGCTGTTTGTGCGTATTTATGCGCCTACTGGGAATACCTGCTCCGTTCTACTGCTGGCTGGACCTTGGGGCACTGGGTTATGGTAGCCTTGCCTCAATGAAATTACCAGATTTGGCTGCTCCTAATATTTAATATTTTCTGGAAGTCTTGAGAAAAATAAAAATGTGCAACTATGCTGTACTTTACTTATTGTATCAAATCTGAGGGCAAATGACAGAGTTCCTGTCATGTTCATAACAGTGCAAGCAAAAATGTGCAAAACCTTTGACACCATTGCACTTTATACTGTATTAGATCTCTTCTATTGGAACATAATGTTTAGGTTTACTTGATATCAGTAAAAGCAACCTAATCATGTGCGTGTCTGTTTAATGCACAGCTCAGTGAGATAGAAGGAGAAAGTGTGACAGGTCAGGTGTGTAACTTTCCAGTGTTCCAAATGACAGCAAACAAGATACAAACTATTATACTTGCCTACCCAGACTATACCAGATGAAATCTGAGAAACAGTCTTGCAGATGTGTCCATTTGCTCCTCCATCCACCCCTCAAGGTCAAATGTGAAGGTTTGGCTAATAGTAGAGTTTGTAGAAAAAAAGGGATCTCAGTTCCTCAACACTCTGGTATCAACTGATGTTCAGGAGTCCTGGTGTTCCTGAATAAAGGGTAAGGACACCCTGTGACGCCAGCTGAAGAAGCAAAAGCTAGCATAAAAATGCATGTACAGCTCATGTGAACAGCAAGGGATTTGATTGACTTATATTATAAGCAACCCCCCCACGTAGACATGTAAAACCCACAGGTACAACTAAGCATTCAGAGAACTTATACCACTTGTAGCTGGACTACATGTATACAGGCTCCCCAGGTGAAACAGGGTGTCCATGTCATGACTGAGATAAACAGAGAGTACTCAGGGACTGAGTACTGAGGGTGAGTAAATTGTTATGGCTATTAGACTGTGGAAGATTATCAAGTTTACTAATATTTACTAATTAGGGGCACAATAACCAATTAAGTTAGGAAGAATTGCATGATGGTCTGTATACCTAACCAGAGGATCCAAAAGAGCCATGACACAGGACTTAAAAAAAGGGTTGTAAACCTACTGTGTAGATTTGATAAAACGGTGTTTTAAAGAGGATTTCAAAGATTCCTACTTCAAGGTTATGATAATAGAGCAGTAGAAGTGTCATCCAGCTTCAAGGCATAAATGTACAACATACAGAAGATAGGCTGCTGTTTCCACTCAGTCTTCTGCTTCATCCCAAATATTAATGTTTGCTCTAGGACTGATTCTCACTTTGAAAATTTTAATGAGCTAATTCCCCTATGAGAGAGGGAGGGAGACCATTTATTTTAATTAAATATCCTATACACTGAAACTATAAGATCACAAGCAACCAGATGCTCTGTTCATTCCAGTTAACGATGCTTTGGGATTTCTGATATGCAGAAAGGACCTTGAATAGATCATACTTAATTATATAGTTACACTGCTTATAGTGAGCAAGAGTGAAGAGAGTCATTCAGAAACATGAACAGTTACTCAGGGTATCATATGTCCTTCTAGAATTTATTAACAAGAGAGGTAGAGAGAGACAAGGTTCCTGGAAGTTCATTGCCTATAGCTATCAATATGACAGCAAATAAATGTTCTATAATATTTTGAGATCTTCAAATCAGTAAGGAACTGGAAAATATTCAAAGGAATGTAAAGGTTTCTCTCTGACGCTCCTTCTCTCTTGTGCTTTTCCCCTCCATCGGGCTGGGCTCTTTTCCACAAGCCACAGATCCTTCAGGAGATACCCACCTGCTCTGCCATGGTCCTCCTCAGGAACTACAGCAAGAATATCTGCTCCTTCATGGAGCACCTTGTCCTCCTGATCCTCCTGACCTTGGTGTTCCCTCTACTGTTTCCCACTCTTTTTGTTTGTGTTTGTGTCTTTTTGTTCTTTTTTGTTTTGTTATGAGAATGATGGGATACTATAATATTACATGAAAAGGAATTTATCCTGATTCAAAGCATTATAACTGCAGAAAAGCTGAGAAGCTTTCCACTTCATGCATAACTTGTATAAAAAGTTTCCTTTGAAATTTCAGTTGTGTGTCAGAAATTAATAAAGAACATTTAGTAATATTATGAAGAGTGTATTATTTGTCCAATGAAAGCAAATTTTCTCTACTCTTTTGATTTGTATCCAAATGTTTTGGATTGTAAGACATTTTGATAGAAGTATCTTTATGTAACTTCTATTTGCAGTGCAGGAACAACCAAGAAGCAAAATGATGACTTCAAGTCAAAAATATAAAGATATATTCTTGAAGATGACCAGTTTCTTGGCATAAGAAATCCTACAACATACTTGCAAAGTATTTACATTATTTCATAAAGTTGGTCCCAGTGATTTTAAAGAATTAAATATAGCTTTGAAAATAGTTTTGCAGTGCTTGAAACTTTTACAGGAGGGGATGTTTGCAACCAACCCTGTACTGAACTCAGGCTGATAAAATTCCCATACAGAAACATGCAGAGAATTCGGTCTTCCCATGTGATGGTGATAAATGTCTAGCAAAAGCCAGATTGCGGTTTATTATTTTATTTTAAAAAGACAATGATAAGCTGTTTGGACCTTAGTTTCCAATGTCATTGCTTCAAGGAGAACAGAATTAACCGGTGTCAGTACCAGTTAGGCAATATACAAAAATGACTGATAAAAAATTGGACTGAAGTCAACTTTGAATATCCACCAAGAAAGAAGAGAGAAACAAAAGAGAGGGAAGGGTTTATGCTCAGGACACCTCCTTTGAAAACAGCACAAGAAAAAATGCTTATCACTCTCTGTTTTGTTCCACTGTTTTTAAACAGGGAGCTCTAGAGCTCACACTGAGTTCACTAAATGCATGTATGTGTGTTGCAGAGAGTGAACAATATGCAGCTGGCCTTGAGAACAGGAGAGAGTTAATGTTTTGACTGGCAGCATAGACGTACCTGGAGCACACATGGAGAGCAATGGCTAGACAACTTTTGGACCTACAACCTTTCATAGTGCTCCAAACAACTTCATAGCAGCCCATGATACAACGCTCAAGCAATAATGAAAACATGACTTAACTCTGTTGCTTAAGAATGGAGTCTCTTTTCTTGGGTACTTTTTTTTCTACCTTTAAAAATGGCATATAGGATTCATGGCAGGTATAGAATAAGGATAGTTAACACTGACAATCTCCTGTAGCATTCTTGAAGTCCAGGCCTGTAATTTCTTTCTAGTTTGCTTTTTTCTTTTTAAACAGAACATACATCAGTTTAAGAGCCTACTGTTAGAAAATGATGCAATAGATTTATGTGTTTGGTTTATGGAGACATGTTTTTTTTTGTATGTGAGTGTATGTGTGTTCAGTTTTGGTAACACTATTTTGCTTTTTTGTGTATTAGGTGTTTTTTTAAATAATGGTGGATTAATAAGTCTGACTTTCTTCTCATATCCTTGCTCTTCCAAAAAATGTAGTAATAATTCATCTCTAATATGCCTGGACCTTTTGTTTCTTAATACTGCTACAGGGTTTGCAGATACTTTGGAAAGATATCTCTCCGATTAATTTTCACAGTGAGAAACTGATTTAAGGCTGAAGAAGTTAATTCTTCAATCACTTATAACTGAAAGGTCATTCGATTAACACCACATTATACCTGTTAACTGTCAGTATAAAACTGACATCATTACCTGACATGAAAATTGAAGGATGGGTATTATAAGCATATCCTCTCTTCAATTAGAAGCACACACGTGGCTAGATTATAAGGTTTCATTGCTCTTGCAGATCTCTATATTGTAATGACTGGAACAATGAAATGAGCAAAGACTGTAACACTGCTACTTGTTGAAAATGTCTGCCGT
>VZTM01026624.1:0-18230 GCA_013400555.1 Jacana jacana
CCTACTTCTGCTGGCCACACTGTTTATAACTACAAGCCAGGATGCCATCGACTTTCTTGGCCACCTGGGCACACTGCTGGCTTATACTCAGCCACTTGTCAAACAGCACCCCCAGGTCCTTTTCAGCCACAATTCCCCACACCTATAGCGCTGCATGGGGTTGGTGTGGCCCAAGTGCAGGACCTGGCACTTGGCCTTGTTGAAGCTCATACTGTTAATGTTGGCCCATCAATTCAATCTATCCATCTTTGTAAATCCTCCCTGTCCTCATGCCTTATCATGGCACTTAACTGATTAGTCAATTGAGCATTTAATGATGTAAAGAGTACTTGTTCTTATTACACATGCTTTCTTCTTTTCTTTTTCATCTGTTGCTTTATATATATAATTTTGCACTAGAAAACCAAGCCTTATTCCAAGGTGAGAAGGTGAGAGGCCCAGCCTCAGGCTTTTCAATCCTACAGGAAACATGAAATTTTGGTGTGGAAGCAAATTGACTTAGTGGATGAAAGAGCTTAGGACAGTTAAAGTAAGGAAAAATAAACTAAAAGTAGCATTGTAGTTCTGAAAAGCAGGCTAATTCAAGAGAGGCCGAGGTTGGAAGACAGCGCTGATTGATAGGAAGAAAGTGGACTTTTAGCGAAGTTTGGGGAGGAGAAATGAGGCTGAAGAATTTGTGGGAGGAGATGGGAGGCTGTGTCTTTACCCGATATTTCTATTAGCATATAGCAGTATGCTATGGTTAAGAAATGAAGTTGCTCTCCATGACCTTAATTCCAGATAATTAACTGGTCTTTAGATATTTTTGAACTATATGCATGGAATGTCCTGAGTATCAGGAACGAAGATTTTAAATATACTAAATATTCTCTGAAATTTACAGTGTAGAGATGAGAACAGAGCTAGAAATGCAATTGTGGCCAACAGAGCTAGAAATGCAATTGTGGCCTTACTTACACTGAGTACCCAATGGTCCACCTTCCCAAGCACTAAAGTTCTGTCCTGTTTGTATCTAGCTGAGTGAATGAAGATGGAAATCATCAAGACTGGGTCATTCTGTGGCTTGGAGCTTCCTGACAACTGGAGATAATAGAATTAATTTCTTCCCTATTCTGCTGTATGAAATGAGGATACTAGGAGTTAGAAAAACATGCTCAAAAAATGATGTGTTCTGGGAGTTAAAAAGTTTTAGAATAAAATAAGAAGAATTGCCAAAAATCAAACTCAAATTAAAACAAGAACCAGAAGTTCCACTACTTTCATAAAGGAGAGAAGCAGAGGCATTCTGCAATGAGGTTAAGGAAAAAGATGACATAGCTATGGCTGTCATATCTGTGACACAGCCTTGAAAACAAACAACAAAACAAGTTACTTTGATATTTCTGACCTCAGTTTTATAAAATGCTTCAGAAGAGATTTGGAAGGTAATTAAAGACAGAGAAAAAAATGTGATAAAATACAACATGGGTTTACCAAAGACTTATTTGATCATGCTGGATTAAGCTGATATTTTCCTTTGATTTTCTGGACAAGGGGAATGAAATGCATCTAATCTACCTGGACTTCTACAAAGCATCTGATACAAATCCACAAGGAAAATTATTAGCTAATTAGAGAAGTCAGGGATTAGTACAAGGATTTTAAAATGGGTAAAGAATAGACTTAAAAGACAAAAAGTGAAATGTTGAGGTAAGATGTTGGTTAGACAATTATCTTAAGTATTAGATTAGAGACTTATTCCATCTGATAATTTCATTAGTAATCTTGACTCACGATATGTGATTGTTCTATTAAAATTTAGTGATGACACAAAGGAATTACCGATATGGGGGAGGGTCAAACGTCATACAGGATGAAAAAGATGAATGATTATGGCAGTAACAGAGTAGAAAGAAAGTCATGATCGTAGAGCCTAATACAAAAAATATTTTCTGGACATATTAGCTGATTACAGGATGATTATAAATCATTAATGTTATGTTGATGTAAAATGACCAAATACAATCTTGTAATCTGGTTCTGTTCCTCTGTATTATTTTTATAAAGTGCTTGAATTCAAGTTGAGTGTGAAAAACTGGGAGTTTGAACCCTGTTTCTTGCACTCCCATGCAGATATAACCTGTGAGACCCCATCCTGACTGTGGAATATACTTCTGGCCCACAATTTTAAACAAGTAAATTCAAACTGGAGCAGGGGCTAATAAAGAGTTCTCACGATTCAATGTGCTTTGCTGTTACAGGCTGCGGGCAGAAAGGGGCATGACCACCCTCTCAAAATGTAAGAGCAGACAGACAAGAGAGAAGACACATTTTAGCTAATGGATAATGCTGGCACAAGGACAAATGAGCCCAAATTAGTCATAGATAGATGTGAAGAGGAAAGTCAAGACCGTTGGAGCAGGGCAAAAAGAGCAGGTGTGTTTCCAGCTCATGGACCAAAAGGAGTCTGACAATTGCCTCTTTGCCCAGACCAGTTTCTCACTTCATTTTTATTTCTACAGTCATTATATATTACCCTTAACATGAATAACACCATTCTTCACTAGCAGATTGCTTTACTAAGCCTCTCCAGACAGTAGAAATTAAGTATAATTTCTCTTTTAACAGAGAGTTCACGTTTGCTGTTACCTGTCTGCCCTGCAGTTTTTGCATTTATGCTCTTTTTCACTCTGCTAGTTTGTCCTCTTAGTGTTTTCCTCTACTTCCTCATATGTCTTTCACTTTTTCTTTATTGTTAGATTTCTTGAGTTCATTTTTTTTGTCTTCCTTTTTTTTTTCCTTTTTTTTTTTTTTTATTTTCTTCTTTTTTTAGCAAAGCTTTGCACCAGAACAGATGAAATAACATTTCTTGCTCAATGCTGGAAAAAGCAACTCTGTTGGAGGATTATCTGTCATTGTCATATAACGGCCTTAAAATTTACAAACACAGGACAAGAACAGGTAGGCAGGATGCATATTACTTCCTGGACTGAAGAAAACATAAATTTTGGGTTTTTTACTTTCTTTTCTCTATTATCCTTATTAACTAATTGTATCAGTGATTAACCATTCAGTTTAACCAAAAATGCTCTGAGACCTTTCTGTTTATGTTTAAGTGTGTCAGCCCATATGTAACCAACAAAACACAGAAGTCTTTTGCCCCCTTAGATCAAACACAGAGCACCAAAACTCTCATTTGCTCTCAATATTTTCTGATGCTGTCTTAGAAGCAGACAGTTAAAGCTTTTTCCACCATGTTCTCAATCAGATATTTTTTTGAGAAGTGGAAAAAAGCCAGGGAAATATGGGTGCTTACTTCTTTGGCTTTTTGCTGACTCTTGACAGGATAAAATGCTCTCCAACATTAGTTGTTTAGCACTTTTGTCCTGATTTCTTCTATCAAAAAGTTTACACAGTGTGACTTTCAAATAGAGAAATTACCATTAATGCTATTTTTGGGCAGGACAGTTGTTTGGTACACTCACATGCACACTCAGCTCCTGGACTATGGAAGCCAAGGTTGCTAAGGTTCAGTTATAAACTGACATTCTTCCAGACTGAAGTCAGAATGTTAAATTCAGTAGTATCAGATACAATCTCTATCTCATTTTAAAACTAACATGTGAATTTATGCAAGGCCAGAAAAGCATGTCCAGTTATCTTTCCTTTAGAGGGATTAGATGGTCAGAGAGGAATGGCATGCTTATTCTGAACACATTACAAGTTATAAACTGTTAATAACTCAGCCACTATCAGAGCAAGGTCTCCCCTCAGGACAGAGAGCAATGGGGACTTGGACATTTCCCTTCAGAAAGAGTTTTCATATTTGATTTTGTTCCAGGTAAGTGTGAAATCCCAGTCCTTCATAATGTGGTAAGTTGGAGGCAGCTAACAGTGGTTTGGTTTTACATCTAAAATGCAAAATACTGAAAAACGCAAATGCAATACTGAGCCAGTCATCACAACTGGACTGAATTTGCTAAGTGTTTTAGTGTTTTGGAATATCACTGAAAAAAAAAGTGGAGTAGATTTCAGAATTTGTTTGATTTCCATACTCCACTCCATGCTTTATTTTTACAGCAGCTGAAATAAAATTCAAATGATTTAACACACAATTTACATAACTACGAAAAGACTAAAATATATTTATTTAAATGGAACAATTAAAACATCTTAATTTAACCACATAGCTTGGGCATTTTTTAGTTTGATCCCAGCTAATTTTTTCTCTGTCAGTCAGTTAATCTCCCAAATCCATTCTTCACTGAACTCTTTCCCTGAAATGATCTTTCATAGTGATGTACGTCAGAATTAGAAATTATGCTACCTCTAACTTTCTGTAGGTGGAAGAATAAACTGAATAAACTGAAGATCCTGAAGTGAAAGGAGGAAAAAATGAGCAGAGAAAATGAGAAAAAAAGAAAACCAACCAACCAACCAATCAAAAAAAAAAAAGACCAAAACAAAATACAAAAGGACTTTAACTTACCATCATGCTGTTAAAAGCCTCTTACGACAGGTTTTCACCCCCAATAACGGGTGTGTTATTATTCAGGATGTAACTTTTTTTATAATAGAAATTCTTCAGGACAGGGTACCTATAAAAAAAAAGTAAAAAAAAAAAAAAGAGTGTGTGACACCTGTGCCTTAAGCTTCCTGTAGCTGCTGGAGGGGTCGGGGGTGGCAGGGAAACCCATGACAGGGGAGAGGAGAGAGGTCTCTGAGAGCTGCATTATGCACTGGCTCCGGCCTTGCCCATCCCATTGTCCAGCCTGTGGCTGGAGAAGGTTAGGAAAGATAAGTGCATTTATTGCCAAACTCAAGGGCAAAGGAAGAAAGGAGACATAGAAAGATCGAAATATAATCTGTCATTTAAATACCTGCAGCATCACAGAGGCAGAGGGGTGTCTAATAGTCTGCTTAGTCTGCTTCATTTTTTATTTTTTTCTTCACATTGTTTCTCTTATTTGCTTCTACATTAGATTTTTATTTTTTTGAAAGCTTAAGTCACTTACCCAAGGGAAAAATAATGAATAATAATAATGAAGAGGTAAAATTTGGAAAGAAATAATTATGGATATATATTTTCGCAAAACCAAGAAGAATTTTATTTTGTGGAAATCCCATACAATATTAATCAGTTCTGAAGCTTATTTTATATACTCTTATATGTTAACTTTACAATGGTAAAAAAATACACTGTATTTGAATTTTTTTTTTTAATTGCTATGAAATTTTATTGTGATGCCTGGCAATCATAGGATAAAGCAATCCCGTGATAGCAAATATCCTATCATATTATTTCAGAGAGACACTGTGAAGAAAACTATAGTAATAAAATGCTATTTGTTTCATTAAAAATGTGTTGAAACTTTTCCTGTTTTTTCTCTTTAGATACAATTTAATTTTTTTTGTAAGCCAGTCTGTTTTGCGTTTATTTGTATTTGTACAACATTCACACTAATGGTCACCATATAAAGCTGATAGGTGCTAGTCCATAAATAATTAACTCATAATAAAAAAAGGAATAAATAACAGATGTTTATAAGTACGGTAGAATAGACAGAGGTTGATAGCTGCAAGGAAAAACTCATTAAGAAACACAGACAGCTGTATTTACAGAGGTAACATTTTTGTGTGTTAAGTAATATATTTATTGTTGATAATCATAGAAACATAGAATCATAAAATGGTTTGGGTTGGTAGGAACATTTAAAGACCATTCAGTCCAACCCCCCTGCCATGGGCAGTGACATCTTTCACCAGACCAGGTTGCTCGAAGCCCCATCCAACCTGGCCTTGAACTCTTCCAGGGATGGGGCATCCACAGCTTCTCTGGGCAACCTGTGCCAGTGTCTCACCAACATAACATAATTCAGAATTTCCTGCTAACATCCAATATAAATCTACCTTCTTTCAGTTTAAAAATGTTGCCCCTTGTCACTACAGACTCTTTTTTCTCCATCTTTCTTATAACCCCCCTTTATATACTGAAAGACTGCGATAATGTCTTTCTGGAGCCTTCCCTTCTCCAGGCTGACAACCTCAACTCTTTCAGCCTGTCTTCATAGGAGAGGTGGGCCAGCATGGATCCTCCAGATCACTGTCCTTCTTATGTTGGGTGCCCCAGAGCTGGATGCAGTACTCCAGGTGAAGTCTCACCAGAGTGGAGTAGAGGGGCAGAATCACCTCCCTTGACCTGCTGGCCACACTTGATGCAGCTCAGGATATGGTTGGCTTTTTGGCTGCAAATGCTCATTGCTGGCTCATGATGAGCTTGTCATCCACCAGTACCCTCAAGTTCTTTTCTACAGGGATATTCTCAATCCTTTTGTCCCTCTGTCCGTATCGATATTGAGGATTGCCCTCACTCAGGTATCAGACCTTGCATTTGGCCGTGTTGAACTTCTCAAGGTTAATAAAGTTAATTATCTGCTTTCATGGTTCTAAAAAATAGGTGCCTAATTCCTGGAGCCTTTAGTTACACTAGAGGAAATCAAAACCTCCTCTGAATAAATGTTAAGGTCCTAAGGGCTGAGTTTCTAGCATCTGCTCTTCCAGCTTGATGATATCATAATGGTACAAATTCAAAGAAAAGGTAGTTTAAGTAGATATTCAGTAAAATCTGTTGATAAAGAAACTTTGATATACAACCATTAATACATCCCCTCTCTTGGCTTTTGAGGTTTGTGGTGGTTCTGGAGGGGTTTGATTTTACTTTGTTACAAAATCATTATAGCAAAATATTTCTACCTGTAAGTTACTATCAGCCAACATTTATAGTGATTCATAGGCTAAACATATGTTTTGGTTTCCAGACTAAACACAAAACCTGGCCTGACATAAAATCTCAGCAGTGCCCACTTGACCACAGTTCAACCTTGGGAAATTTTTTGCAGGTAAAAGATTAGGCCCAAGAATGTCAGAGAAATGCAATTGATATAAAACCCCCAGAGAAATGCAACCCAGCCAAACCTTGGAACGACGCTGTTTCACTGAATTGTCATTGCTGCTTTCATCAGTACTGGCAGCTTTTGCTAACAGCTTTCCCTTTCTAATAGTGGTTGTGTTAGGAAAAGTTTAACGATAGAAATTGGTTAATGTTGTGACTTGAGAAAACCCAGTCTGATGACAGTGCCCTTCCCAAAGGATGAAAGGATGAGTTATTACTAGAGTAATTTCTATCTATTGTACTGGCTTTTAGTGGAGTTTCCTGACAGCAGCAAATATACAGCAACTTTTATGTTGGTGCTAGTCAGAGCAAAACTGAATTTTGACAGTGAAAGCAGGATACCCGTGCTAATTTTATTTGGGTCTTGCTAGCAAAGAGAGTGACCCTCTCAGTGGATTTCAGATGACTATATTTGGATTTTAAGCATTTTTTTTAATCTGTTCACTTATGTCTTTACAGAAGAGACTTTCTGAGTTCAGAGGCATACAGCAAGTCTCTACTGTCTCCATACAGCTAGAGTTAATCTCTCCATTGCCAGAGAGAGCAGATACTCCTGATGTGGGTGCCTCATCAAGACATTTAAAGTAACATTACATTATTCTGAGTCAATGACAGGCATTAAGTCTGGGCAGTTCACATATCGTGCAGTAAATATATCCTGGGACCACATATTAAACCATAAAGACAACTAAATGGTGAACGGGTAGTTCCTGTATGAGATCTTTCATACTCTATATGTAATATTGTCTACAAGCTCTTGTCTCACTGTTGTGATGGCATGAACAATATTTACTATGAAGTATGTATATAGTGTAGAAATATGAGGGAGAGTCATGGAAAGATGGAGAAAACACACAATGGGGACTGAATTAAGGTCACAGAGATAGCTTTTGAATGCTTGACTCTGTAACCTTTGTGACCTTAATAATGCCATTTTCATGCATACTATGTTTTATTTGTTTAATGCCTCAGAGTAGCTACATTTGGGATGAACTCCATCACGTACACTGAAGGAGGCTACTCGATAGGTCCCGACCCAGCACAGCCTGTTGTGATCAGCCTGCATAAGGTCATATGTATCACCCTTAGCCCTGAGAGCTGATGACAGGGTGCAGAAAAATTCTGTCCTCCGTTTCACGAAAGCCAAATTGCTCACTTTGTCATGTTGATCTTGTAACGTGTCTCCTGCTCCTACTGCTTCTTGGTAATTTTCTGCATAGAAATACCCTCTGTGTACTGTCACCATTCACTCTGTGACATGGTGAAAGTACTGTACAGGCTATTTCTGTTAGATTTCACTAGGGAATGTTATTTCTCCCTAGAGCTGCTTCCATCAGCTTTGTGCTATTTCTATCTCCAAAGATACAATTCTGAGCAGCACCCTTTCTACTGATACCAATCCTTTTCCCTCCCCCCTCTCAGAGCTGGCAGCCATAGTTGACCGTGTGCCAAATTAAAATTCAAGAGGGTTAGTATCCAAAGTGTTTGATATATTCTAATGCTTCAGGACCCTTTCACTGTAATGTCATCCTATACTTGAGCAATGCATCACCCAGCTCCTGAATTCCCTCGGATTCAATGCTTCCAGAATCCTGAAGCAATGCACTTGTGTTAGGGCAGCTCTGTCAATTATAATATCAGTCTGCAGCATGCTATTATGACTTTATGGTCTTAGATGTCCTGAGTGAGTACAGCGATGGTTTAACGAGCTGCCTCTTTCTCTGCAATCCTGTGGGCCATTTGCTTGGATATAGAGAGGGGAGGGGGGATGGGAAGGAGATGAAGAGGACAACACATTAACCTTCTCCGTGCCTTGGATAGTCCTGAACTCTGTGAACAGAGCGACAATTCTAGTCTGAATCTGAAGAGCAGCATTTAACTTTTGTCATCTCCTCACCATTGCTTTGAAGGCCATTTTACTTAATTAAAAAAAATGCAGCCAGATTATATCCAGATCACTGGCATCTTATGTTACCCTCAGTTGCCCCATAGAAAAAATAAACATCATTAAACATAAACTCTCTTCACAAATGCTATCCTGTCAACAGTTATTTAATGCAATATTATCTTCTTTTCTTCCCTATTTACCTAATGACTTAGTGTTGTTATTTATACTACTTCTATGTTGATTTATCCTGCCACCATATGTTCGCTCACTTTAAATTTGATGATAATGATCTTTTGTGGTATATGCACTTCCAGCTATTAATTATCGCTGAGATTCAGATTCTGACTCAGAAACAAAAAGGAAATTTCTTTGTATTTGATACTGTTCAGAAATACAGGTTTCTTTTGCAAAAGAAGGAAAAAAAAGTTTTTGTTTTAAAAGTTTAATCCTTAAAATAGAATAGAACTACAGAAGAAATAAGGAGGGTGAAAAAAAAAATGTCAAATTTTCTCCCTTTCTAAAACTTTGCTTTCCTAGTTCTGACTACTAAATGGAACAGTTGTATAGTTTCAGAGGATATTTGCATCCGCTGAATTGCACAGCCTATGACAGGAAGAAAACATCTTAGCAGATCTATATATATTTAATGCTGAAAAGTAACTTAACTCCTCACTGATACCTGTCACTGTAATTCTTGTATATGATATACTACATTATGCTAGTATTTTAGGAATTATGAGGCAGCTGTCTGATACAATGGTCAAAGTGGAGTTTTGTGGAATAGAAATTCATAACTGATGATCTTCGTGTTTACTTTGTATTCTGCATTCACTCCATTTTGCAGGATAGAGTGCCAAAAATGAAGATTTTGACTAGAGAAAAGGATGCTCTTAATTCATTAATTCACTTTGGTGAGACACAGGAAAGCTTTCAGCCAATGTTTGCTTTCCTAATCACATAAATCCTATCTTTTAGCAGAACAACACATCAGAGGTGAAAGCTGTAGACAACCACTTCTTTCCTGACTTTCCCGTGGAAAGCCTGAGGACATGTTGTTTTGGCTGGTCACGTGTTTCTGAAGAATTTGATTTTTATTTATAAGTTTGGCTCCTTATGAAGTTACCTGGGAATTTAGAATTGCTCTGCAGTAGTCATCAGAACTGCAATATCCTTGATGAGTCTTTTCTTCACTGCGCTAGCATTAAACAAGCTGTCTTTTGTATACCAGGCTGAAGGCTGCATCAGAATATACGTATATTAATATATTGATGGAGAAAACTGTACCCCCAGAACAGAGAGGAATCAAAGCTGCAAGGATTAATTGACCAACTGAAACACCTGCCTCTGTTTTGTCTACAGAGGAACTTTAGAGAAGAAAGAGTCTATCTGTCAAATCCCATATTTCATCACAAAGAGATTTAGATAATTTAGTTTTGAACCACAAGCTGAGCTGAAAAACATCGGGAAAATTTTTGATTTCACCCAAATGAAATAAAAATATTTTCTTCAGAAAACAGACTGTAAATGAGACATTTCAAAGCCCAACAGTAAAATTTTAATCCTTCAGCTTTAATTTAATTTCAAAGTATAAAATTAGTCTTGGAAATTGAACCCTATTTCAAATGGTTTAATTTTGAATACATTGAAAATAAAATATGTAAACGAAATATGTAAAGATTTCTTTTATGTAAAGAAATTCTATATGCATATAATGTATATACATATACATAAATATATGTAAAGAAATTTAAATATCAGGGCAGAAAAGGTTTATAAATTCAGTGCAGGTATCTAACTGTATTTGGCCTATGTGAAGCTGTAATTTTGTAGAATTATATGGTCATTGAAATTTTATATGGAAATTTTATTTTATGAATTTTATATGGATCAGAAGTTTCAGTGCCTCTAAAAATGTGGCAATACCTAGCATCAGGGTTTCTTTTTTTTTTTTTTTTTTTGGGGGGGGGGTATGTGTGTAAAAGATTGAATCTCTTTTTAATTTTCAAACAAATACCAAAATAATGTTTAGTGGTTTTATTTCTAAGGATACTATGGACACCCACTCTTTCAGGCATGGCCCATGATCCTGTAGTTTGTGCATTTACATTATCATTATAGCTAACTGTAAGCATGATTGAGTAAGCTTCTGAGTATAGGACAACTACACCATTGTAAGCTTAAGTAAATGTTTAAGTGCTAAGAATCAGCATGTTTAACCTTTCTGATTTTATAATTTTTAGCTTGTTTACTTACAATGGTGGGAAACACAGGCTTTTGTGTGAGATCAAAGCATGTAACTTCAGAACTAATAAAGAGCCCAGCCATTGTGTACCTCTGGAGAAAGTGGAACCATCAATGCCTGTGTTATTGAGAACACTGATGGTAGTCCCCATCCAGCCTTGCTAAAGGGCATTTCTCAACAGTATCTGAGAAAATGCTGTATGTGCTGCATTTTTTACCACAGAGAAACACAAGCCTGCAAGATGGTGGTGTTCCAGTGTGGAACAGGAGTTCAGGTCTTCTGTTTTCATCANATGAAAGTTCCTAAAGCAAGTATTAATGTGAATAATATCTTACAGATATTTAAAATCAAGGATGACATATTTTTACTTTTATGCTTTTGCTATCATTTGTCAGGCAATTTTTTTTTCTTTTCATTAATGAATTTAGAGAGGTGTTGAAAGCTTTTTATAAATGAAGCTTGTGTCATATCATTTGGATTATAATGCTGAATTTCTTCCAGGATCTTGTACAGCAACTGCAGTTATAGCTCTGTTCATTACCTGAATAGATAACAAGCTTGCCCTTCAGCCATCGCGGCTCTTGCATATTTGAACCACGTGTGTTGACAGTTGAACAGTATCTCAGAATATCCATAATGAGCAAAAAGCCTGATCGAAGAAGTGGGTGGTATCCTATTCACTCAGGTGTTACAGGCACATAATCAATAGGGCATGGAGGAGGGAGGTCATTTTTATTTCCTAAATTATCTTGTTCATTTATATGTGAATCAGACATTCATTAGCATTTAAATACTTTTTGACATTTAAGACACTCCCCTATTTTATGAAATTTCGACACAGTTTCATTGAATATCTTTTTATAGCCTGAATCTAAAAAATTATTTTAACCATTTCTACATATTCTGTCAGCTGTGGGTGAACTGTCAAGGATTTAGAGGTTTGCTTTTATTTAAACACTCAGATGTACACATTTACAGGAGCTTAAGCCTGGTTTGGGCCTGAACAATGCCTTTGCTGCTACATTTTTTAGAAGCAGTTGAAGAACACTCCGGAGCAGATGGTGTGAATCTTTCTGTAATAGTGGGTGCTGCAAGCAACTTCCAAACCCAAGCAGGCAAGGTGGAAAAAGAATGAAAAAAAATTACAATACCCTATCTGCCTCAAAAGCTGGAAGCTGAAGGGAGCGTATCAACTCCCCAGAGGTCAGGGAAAAAGCCTGTGTACTTGAATGTTAAACCTTCTATTTCTAGATGTCTCATCCCAGGTGTGAAACCCCACTTTAAACTGATTTCAGTTCTACTGGGACATCTGACACCAATAATAGAAAGCAAGTAAAGTCATGGACAGGAAAATGACAGGTGAAGTCTTTGAGTCTGGATTGAGTCATAAATTTTGGACCTGATGTCTATTTGAAAATAGTTTTTCTCAAATCGAGAAAGCTTCTCTGGGAGTCCTACCTGTGCAGAGACACTGTTGTGTGAAGTGCACTGTTTATGTCTAGATTTCTGAAGGAGTGATAAATATCCCACTGTTTTAATGATGATTTGTTTTTTCTTAATTTTGTTTCAGCCTGTTGAATTAAGAACTTCCTACAAGGATGAGTATCTACTTAAAGCTGTATCTAAACACACCTGAAAACTTCTGTCAGGGGTGGCCAAAGACATCTACAGCTTGGTTTAAAAGGGGTCTGTTATCACTTTCCCTTGTCTAAAAATGGCTGGGTTGTGTGCAGGAGGAGAAAAAATACATGAAAGGTACATATTCCTTTGTTTTATAAAGAAGGACAAAGGAAACCGCTACAGCATAATAGACCTTGAAGTGCATCAGCTGCAGCATCTCTTGAGAAAGACTCCAGCATGATTCCTCTCATCAGCTACCCACTTCTCCCCCTCTGCCTCACTACAGCTGTGTGAATAAAGGATTCTTTTCTTCCTGAAAGTTCTGAAAATGAGAAAAACAAAGCACCTTTTGAGGTCAAGCCAAGATTTATTTTAGCTTCTTGGTGAATCAAGAAGTTGTTGTTTTTTTAAAAAAAAACCCCAACGCTGTAGCTTAAACAAAACATTACATTTGACAGGGAGTAGTAAAACACTTTGTTTTCAAGCCTTTTCCTCTTGAAAAGTGTTGTAGTGAAAAGAATTTTGAATTTAAAAACTTATCAAAAAAATCAAGGTTTGCTCTCATTTATTTTCCATCTCAGACCTGTACAGGTTTATGGTATTTTATTTTCAGTTATGTTTTAATACAGTTAAAAATTGTGTGAAATCAGTGCACATCTATGAAACCTTACTAGTGGTCCCACAATTGCACTTTTCTTTGAAAATAACCCATCATGCTGGCCACAGGCTGCATTTGCTCCAGCCATCCATACTTCCATAGACATTTTTCCGGAGTGACGCAGTAACTGAAATTATTTGCTGTAGAGACCCCCCCCTTTTCCCCTCTTTTGTGAAGGAAAAAAAAATCCCTACCAAACCTTTTCATTTTCAGGTCTTCAAAAGAAAACCATGAAGTCTCTATTCTAGAGTAACAGGGAACTTCTAGTCTATCTTCTGACTTTTCATCTCCTGTAACTGAAAGGTTTTAACATTGAAGTTTCTGCAGCATGTTGCTGGATATCTGCTCTATGCCCCTCTCTTCTTTGCAACGTCCCAGAACCGGCTGCCTACAGGACACAAGAGGGATTGTCAAAGTGAACAACTAAATCCCCTTAACTCACGCTTTAAATCCCTGGTATAAGAACATAAATATAACATAGACTGTGTAAAACAGCATTAAAGATTTATGGTTTTAAAAGGCTTTAAATTAAAAACAAAACAAAAAACAAAAGACAAACCTTACAAAAGTGAACCGAGGAAGTAAATCTTCTGCAATTCTCTATAAATGAGGACTACCCAGAGCTTGCTTCCAAGCCCACTACTAGGATGTGCTTGTCTCCTGAAGCTCAAATACAGCCTTCCTTGCCTATTTTCTTCAGGTGTGGAGCTGTGCATGCCAATGTGGGCTTTTCTATCACCCTTATTAGTCTTCTGTGAAGCAGCTGTTACCTCTTTCTGAGCAGCAAGCAGGTTGCCAGACAGCCTGAGGGGCTAACCATCTGACAGCCATATTTTGTTCTCTATAGGTCCGTGACTCATGCTTTCAGGGGAATACAGTGGTAGGTAGGTTATGCCTCCTTTTGTGCAGATGATAGATGTGGTTTCATTTCCTACTGCAGCTGGACAATCAGTACAGTTGCATTTCTTTTTTAAACTATCCCCCTAAAAAGTATTTAGCTGGGCTGTTTCATTTATTGGTAATACAAGCTTGTGAAACATTAATCAAATAATGGTTCTCTTTAATACCTTAAAATGAAATAAATTACTTACTGCTATCTTAATTCAAGAATAACCAAAAAAAAAACCCAAAAAGAGAATGTGAAGGAGCTTCCTGGTGAAGACTTGCAGTGTTTTTTAACAGAATGCCTCATGATAAGCCCCTCGTGGGTTGTGCCTGCATGCCCCAGTGTGAATGTACTAGGCACTGTGTGGATGCTGTTACTTCCCTGTTCTCCAGGACAGCTTAGAGCTTTGGCAGGAACAGCCTGGCGGGCAGTAGACAAGAAGGGTGAAG
Source organism: Jacana jacana (assembly GCA_013400555.1). Classification (NCBI taxonomy): domain Eukaryota; kingdom Metazoa; phylum Chordata; class Aves; order Charadriiformes; family Jacanidae; genus Jacana; species Jacana jacana. The sequence continues at coordinate 14,675 of VZTM01026624.1, forward strand.
GGATGTGCTTAGGGCAGTCAGCAAAGCCAAGTATAAGCAACCAGCTTTTAATTCCCCTGCCTCATGTTGACTGCCTGAAAAATTATTTCCTTCAAGAAAAAAGGATGAAGAATTAAATCTTTAAAAATCCAAAGGAAAAGGTAACAAAGGGAACTCTGTAGAGACACCATTAGAAACAACCTTTTTGCTCTTAAAATAGCAAAGGATTTTTTTTCATTCCCAGCTTCATGCAAGATTCTCAGTTCTTGTCAATACTTCAGATCCATCTCTCTAATTTATTTTTCTTAGAAATCATTTTTACATTTTATAGAAATCATCAACTTAAAATCACCCCTTTCTTTACTGACTTTTTTCTCCCCAAACACTTTCCTGTGTTTTCACTTGCTTTCCTGCATGCTACATGCATTCCTTGGCCTGGAGCCATTCCTCTGTTGTCTGAATTGTATCACCTATGCATTATTATACATTAGCATAAGCAGTGTATATAAGGTAAATCCCACTGATTGTTTCTGAACAGTCCTCTTTGGCTAATGAGAATGCACATTAAAGGATAGACCAAGAACTGGTTTTAACTTTCCATGCGCTCAATTCTTTATGCGACTGAATTGCTCAGAATTGCACCCAGCTGTGGGAATGCACATTCAACACTGATATACTGAAAATGAAGCAATAAAGCAGCCTCATCACTGCATCTCTAGTCTAAATTAGTACATGGGAAATAAATCGTCATAAACAAATCACTCTGAATAATAAGATACTTCAAAGCATTGTCAGGATGGTTTGACTATATTTTTTAAGGCAAATTTAATGACAACTCCTATTTTAATACAAGTTCACATTTACACATGCACCCTGCTTCTGAGTGTCTCCCACTTTCCCACTGCATCAGAAGAATGAGTGGACTTTTTCAGAGTGTAGAAAAATACCCATCTCCCTTCTTTTCTCCACATGCCAGCTGTATATTTGCACTTGGAGTAATTCTTATGAGCTTTGGTGAAGAAGATCTTTAGAAAACAGACACTTTACTCCATGTCTTGTCATCTTCCTTGAGCAGACATCCATTCTTGGTTCTTTTCTTTACTTTTCATTAATAGTTATATTGAAAAATATTGAATGTCTCTTCACCATTTCAGCTGTGATTTCCAGCATCCTTCTTCACTTCAGACAATGATTTTTAAGATGAAGTGGATATAGCCTTGTATAAAGCATAAGAGTATTAGAAGATGAATGCATAGTCTTCTGCACCAAAAATCCTGAAGTTCTTGGAATGTTCTGATCAAAGCCTTTGTTTCTTTTTCAGTCAGGGAAAACATAACCTAGCATCAACCTAGATAACTCTCTTCTGGATTCCCTAGAGAATATTTTTATGATCAGTGTTCAATGAACTCAGTAGCTGCATAAATAATTTCTTTAGTATGAACCTGGATATACATAAAGGATAGGAAGTGCAATGTGACCACTGAGAGTCTCTGCTTAGGGAAAGAGATTTAAGGATTCTCTACAGGGACTGTTTCCTGAGAAAAACAATCTTCCTTAATGACAAGCTTAAAGCTGATAAACCCAAAACATAGCTATGGACTATTAGTTAACAATTATGTTTCACTGTCCACAGGTTAAGTGTAAAATATTCCAATTCAAAGACAGTGGAGAGATCCATTGATTTTAGTACCATTTACATGCATATCAGGATAACTGGATCTCCAGAAGAACTCCAATAAACAGCACTGAAACATACTCTTTGGAAATCAATGTTCTAAAGAGTGAAATATAAAGGAAGGTGTGAACTGTAGTGCAAGTGATCCGGAAATCAAAAGTCTGAGCCCAAATTCCCTGATACTTCCATGCTGTTTACCATAACCTATTGATGTGTCCCCAGCGTCGGCTTACAGTACTGCATCTGGAAAGTGAGAAGTAACCAAAGATTCTCATTTTGATCTCTCCCACAATGGTTTACATAAAAATAAATCAAAACTTTGGAGTTCACTGTTCAGGTTTTCTTTCCTAATTTTTATTTCTCCCCTTCCTTCTTTAGAACTACAGTTGATGTGAATTTGCTGGAGGAAAATACACTCAGCACAAGAGGCAGAAAATAAAGCTCAAGATATGAATGACCGTAGGTGAGTTGATTTGGATTTCTTTCTTTCCGTTTAATGTCAGAGGATGATCTGTCATTCTGTCAAAGTGCAGCATATACAGAAAGGTCCAATGAGTCCAACTTTTGTCATTCTGACCACTTGATCTATGATGTATATGATAACACTGGCAGTCCGTAATATATGATGCTTGGTTGGTGGTTTTTGAGGGAATGCTTTATACTTTCTTAGCAGCCTCTTTTATTAAACTCTTCATAACATTTACAGTAGTTCAGCTATTGAAAGAAAATGCATGAGTCTTGTAATGCCATGGAAATGAATAAAAATGAAAACTGAAAAAGACAAAAGCAGCAGCTGTGAGCTGTGGTCTCTGGGAACTCCCAAATCATGACATGCAGACATGCCAGAAAAGGCTCTTGTTCTTCTGGAGGGCAGATGTGTAGTCTGCATTGGAAAACAGCGATGCAGGGAACTGAACCGAGATACAACTTGTTATCCTGTTGTGTGTCCAACTAACACAGTGTATCAACAGTTTCTGGNTAATGACATTCCATGACAGTTTGTTTGTCTGGAAGCGCTGAACACAGTATTTTAAATACTCATTAAAGAGAAGATATGACAGCTCTATCTCTTGCCTGGTAGTTAGAACACTGTTCCTGCACTGGGAAACCTTGGTTTGAGCAAAGTAGATAGACAATCATGAAACTCTGAGACAGGTTTCCTATCCTCCCTTCATCAGGCTGCGCAGCAGAGCAAAACAGGTCTCTCTGAACTTCTGAATGTAAAATGCAAAAATATTCACTGAGAAAGAGAGAGAGAGAATGACCCCATGACTTTGTCTTTGACTATAAACATGAGAAAAAGTTTTGCAGGAGTTCCATTCCCTTGGCCAATTGATATTGCTACAGCTGGAGCTGCCTACTCTGCTCTGAACTCTTGCACAATTGCACTGAACTTGCACAATTACACAGAAGCTGTGAATTTCAACCTCCTCATTCAAACAAAGGAATTGAACCTGAATTTCTGCAATTAATATCATCTTAACTGCTGCCCTTTTCAATGCAATAGGATGCTTCCTCACTACGTCTTTTTTTTTTTCTTTCTTTAAAAAGTACTCATTACAAAACTTTTAAAAATCAATCAAAAGAAATCTGTAGCTTGGAAAAAATGTTTTTCAATTTGTGTGTTTCTATTGAGAAGTTTGTTCTTTATCCCTCTGCATCCCTCCCAAATTTCAGGTCAGACTGAACTTAAGTTCAGATTTCTCGTAGTTAAATGAGATTTGGAGCAGAGTAAGATGTCTATTTATCTGTTTCCTAAGACTGGACTTGGATCTTGTAATCTGAGAGAATGTAGCAGAGACTGCTGCAAATTTGCAATGACAATAAAAATCAATAAAATCAAGTGAATAACTACAGCGATCCCCAGCAGTGTGAGCAATTTGTGTTTGGTAGGAGCATATT
>VZTM01026642.1:9722-26123 GCA_013400555.1 Jacana jacana
ATGTCCAGCCTAACCCTACCCTGCTGCAGCTTGCAGCCTTTCCCTCTCGTTCAATTGTTAATTACCCGTGAGAAGAGACCAGCACCAACTTCTCTACAATGTCCTTTCAAGTAGTTGTAGAGAGTGATGTGGTCTCCCCTCAGCCTACTCTTCCTCAAACTAAACAGTCCCAGCTCCCTCAATTGCTGTTCATAAGATTTAAGCCCCAGGCCCTTCGCCAGCTTTGTTGCCCTCCTCTGCACTCGCTCCAAGCCCTCCAGATCTCTCTTGTGCTGTGGTCTCACCAGTGCTGAGTACAGGGCGACAATCACCTCCCCACTTCTGCTGGTCACACTATTTCTCACACAAGCCAGGAAGCTATTTGCCCTCTTGGCCACCTGGGCACACTGCCGGCTCGTATTCAGCTGCTAAACTCAACCCCATAGTTTCTATTTTGTAGCATCACTCTGGATATTATGTCCTTCTAGCGCTGTAGCTGCAGCACTATTAAAATCAAGCTTACTTTATGTTTCTCATTATCACTCTAAGTGGGTCTGGACCATCAGATAGTTATTAGCTACAGGAAATGCTCTTTGACTTGATCATTGCTGCATGAATATATAATACAGACAATTGATTGTGCCTGTACATCAGTACCAATTGTGGTTTTGTTCTTTTTAATTTACTTAGCAAACAGTAGTATAAAATCTTGATGGGTGGTATAATCCACATGTCCCAAGCTGCTGTCAGCCATTCAGTGTAACACTAGTTTACTAGAGAAGCAGCCAAGGTGATGCTTATGCATAAGAACATAAGATTGAAAGGCAGTCCTGTGGCAAGATACGTGCTGTACTAAGAGAAGCATTTCAGTGTGTGTTTGTCTGAATACAAGAGCAGCTTCGTTATTTCTGTGAGCTGACTCAGATGTTTAATATCAAGTATATGCTGAACAAGTTGGCAGAACTGAAACCATAATGCTCTGCTCTTTGCAAGGCAGAGCCCAAAGGGCCTCTCATCTCAAAAAACAATGATTACTGATCATACTGCAAGGTCAGCCACTCATTACTTTTACATGCTCACTATCAGTCAGCTGCACAAGATATATCAAAAAGCATTTAGAATAAAACATTGCATTGAGATTATTTAAGATTTTGTCGAAACAGATTAGACAGAAATACTAAAAAAGTTCAAGCCAAATTGTACCATTATAAGTTTAGATACAGCTTCCAATGACTTCATATCTGCTGACTGCAGGGTAGCCACATGCTTCAGTCTGAGAGCAGAATTTGGCTTGGTGACAACTTAAAGACAGAAAGAAGCCTTTCAAACCAATTGGTGGATAAATACTTTGAACCAAAAGCCTTTGTATTTCAACCAAAATGAATCACTGTACTCTCTGTTTAGACAACAATTTTTCAAATCAGGAAAACCACAAAATCATATATTTGTATTAAAATACTTTTTAACCTTTTTTTTTTTTTTTTCAAATGGGAAGAATTCTAAACATCCATGACCTACTTAGCTATTTCCAACTAGATAGGAATTAACTATATTTATAGCGCAGTTGACTAATTCCATTTTGCATTCTGATAGCAGAAAGCCTGTTAATGGAATTGAGATACTATAGCAACTGTTTAAGTGTTTTATATATAAAACATATACAGATGGGATGAACTCACTGAGATGAGCATGTCTGATTATAAACTACATTATTTACCCTTATTAGTATGATTATGTGCAAACTTATAACTAAAGAGGGCAATCAGACCACAGGGTTGATCAATGGCTGATCAACTTCCATAATTTTATATGTTTGCAAGCTCCCTGAAGTGATTTGGACTGACCCCAGCTAACCTCTTCCCAAATATTTCAGTTGACAGAGACTGTTCCCCATGATCAGTCCACACATGTTCAACCTTCTGAGGGTGAGAGAGTTTAGATGCACAGACATGGGTATGTATGTCTCGAGGCCAGAAAAATCTCCATGGCACATTAAAAATCACAGAAACACAGAGTCGTTTCCATTTGAAGTGGCCCTTGGCAGTTATCTGCTCCAGCGTCCTGCTCATAGGAAGGCTAACTTCAGTGCTCAAGCCCCAGTTCCCTTGAGTTTTCAATGTCTCCAAAGATGGAGACTCTCAAACATCTATGGATAATCTGCTGCATTTTTTTTACCACCTTCACTGTGAAGATATTTTTCCTTTCAGTAGCCAGAATTTTCCTTGTCTCTCTTATCTCACCCCCTTTTCCCTTGAGCACTGTGAAGATTCTGGCTCCATCTTCTTTACAACCTTCCATGAAATAGTAAAGATACCAACAAGACCCTCTTGAGCCTCCTTTTCTCCAGACTGAACAAGCGTGGGTCTTTCAGCTCTTCCTCATGCAGTATCTGCTCCGTCCTGCCAAACATTTTGGAGGTTCACCAGTGGGCACACTCCAGCTTGTCAGTGTCTTTGGGAGCACAAAAACGGAAGGGGATACTGCAGCATAACAATTGTTACCCAGCTTAGTGCCATATGTTAACTTCCCTACCATGCTTTCTATGCTTTTTAATGAGTAAAGGGTAATGGTCCCCATGAGATATTGCCTTGGCAGTTTCTCTGCAGCATCTTCAGTCTGGGCCTGTGACAAGTAACAGACTTCTTGAGAGTCTTCCCAGTGTAGGGATAAATTGACCCCTACATAATGAGTAACATGTATTCAAGATTATGATCTATATTAATTGCACCTACAAAACCTGGTGTAGGATATCCCAGCTGTTTTACATGAAGACATGTTGTCACTGTACTGCAAACTAGGAGTAATACAGCAACATTTCCATTGAAGCTAATCAAACTATCAGTTTAATGCACAAATCCTACAATGAAAAGCAGTGTATACTCTATATATACTATATACTTTATATATACTATATAACAGTATGTAATTCAAGAAGAAATCTTCATTAATTTGGTTTTATGACTCCCTGTATTCAGGCTCCTCTATTTATACATAAAGCTGGCAATTCTACATTGCACTGCAAGATGCAGTATAGACTTAGTCTTCAGCTGAGCCAAGAGTATTCACTCTGATTAGAACCTGAAGAGGTTCCTTCTTCTACCAGATGGCCTTTTTTGGCTTATGACACAGAAATGAACTCAGAGCTAGTCTTTAACGCAGGAAAGAAATGTATGTTACTTCCATTTTGAAATCTGTTTGCTATCTGCTTTTTAAGCGCAGGTAGTTCTTCTGACAGCCCACTTTATAATTAATCCTGACATCTTTGATGGACTGTTTCTACAGGGAGAAATGGTGTTTTCTTGCAATACTGGCATTTCACATCCCACAGGGTTCAGAACAAAGGCAGTTCTGCTGTGTTGCTTGAATGCTAAGCTTAGAGTAAGGGACGACAAGGTGAATGTAAGCCTTAGGTGGATCCATTTTTAAGACATGATTGATATATAAAATCTGCATCAGATTCTTACCAAAAAAAGTCCTGTCCAGTTAAAATCCACAGTATCTCTTGGAGCAGTGCATTAAAAGGATAAGGATGTACTGCTATTAATAAGTGAACATGTGTTACACACCACCAGTGTTTGCTGTCTTATAACCAGTACAAGACTGGTTATTAGACTTTTTTCATGTAATTTTGTTTCAGACTGGCAAAAATTAATCTTAGGACCTTTCCTATGGGTAAAGTTTTAAATACCTGAAACTTGGGGGCTTTATTTGCGCCCTAATATAGAATTGTAGAATGGTTATAGTTGGAAGAGGCCTTAAAGATCACCTAGTTCCAGGCTCCCTGCCATGGGCAGGGACACCTCCCGCTGGACCAGGTTGCTCTTGAACATTTCCAGGGATGTGGCATCTACAACTTCTGTGGGCAACTTGTTCCAGCACCTCACTACACTCACACTAAAGAATTTCTTACTGATATCTAATCTAAATATCACCTCTTTCAGTTTGAAGCCATTACCCTCATCCTATCGCTACACTCCCTGATAGAGTCCCTCCCCATCTCCCTGTAGGTCCCCTTTAGGTACTGAAACCACACAATAAAATGTCCTCAGAGCCTCCTCTTCTCCAGGCTGAACAATCCCAACTCTCTTCCATCCCCTTCTTAGGAGAGGTGCTCTCCCAGGATGCAGTTTACTTTCTGGGCTGCCAGCTCACACTGCCAACTCCCGCTGAGCTTCTCATTCACCAACACTCCCAAGTCCTCCTCAGGGCTGCTCTCAAGCCATTCTCTGCCCAACCTGTATTTGTGCCTGGGATTGCTGTGACCCAGCTATAGGACATTTCATTTGGTTTGGTTGCCCTTCATGAGGTTCACACAGACCTACTTCTCAAGCATGTCCAAGTCCTCCAGCATTGACTGCAGCTCACAACTTGGTGTTGTCAGGAAACTTGCTGAGAGTGCACTCAATCCCACTGTCCACGTCTCCGACAAAGATGTTGAACAGCACTGGTCACAGTAGTGACCCCTGAGGAACACCACTCATCACTAGCTTCCACTTGCCTGTTGAGCCATTGACAGCAATCCTTTGAGTGGGGCTACCTAGCCAGTTCCTGATCCATCAAGTGGTCCATCCATCAAATCTGTGTCTCATCAGTTTAGAGACCAAGATGTGATGTGGGACAGTGTCAAATGTTTTGCACAAGTCCAGGCAGATGGCGTCTGTTGCTCCCCCTTTACCTACCAATGCTGTAGCACATTCATAGAAGGCCACCAAAGTCTTCAGGTATGACTTACCCTCAGTGAAGTCATGCTGGCTGTCATCAATCACCTTATTTTCTTTGTGCCTTAGCAGTCACTCCACTCTTCTACCTCTGTGTGTCCTTTACATGATGATATCAGAAGAATGTAGGATTTGGCTACTTATTTGGGACAGAGGACCAAGTAAGATGAAAAGCTTGTTCCCTTGGCTTTACTCCAGCCAAGGGCAATTCTGGCTGAACTGTCAGTTATGATTTGTAAAGCTTCTGTGCTCTACCATATAATACAAAAGTAATAAGTTGTTTGTCTCACAACATATCTCACTAAATTATTTTATAATCCTCTTCCCACAACTTTTCTGGGAGTATTGATAGGGGTTTGGTAGGTGATAGAGGTTTACCTTGATTCCTTTGAAGCCATGCTTATTTATTGATTTTGTATAGTAATCCCTTAAGGGGAATGTTTGGAATTTAGCTTTAACTATAATTACAGTTCATTTAAATGACACTGAAGTAAAGCCTATCACTGTGTAGCTAGTAGGATCAGCTTTATTACAGAAACTTAGTGCCTTTAATAGAGTTAGAAAATCTAATAGAATATGTGAAATGAATTATGATCCTAAATAGTATTAAAGATCATCCTCCAGCTATACTGCTTCTTAGTGCAAAATTTGCACATGTAAAAAATCTGTATCTCAGCAGTAACAGATACTGGATCATCTGCCTGAAAAACTGTAATTAAGCTTTTTGTTTTATTTACCCAATATTATGTTGCAACATAAACACAAAGTAGGATTATCCTCAAGTTGTAAGTATAAAAGTGGCAGTATTAAGTTCAAGCCTCTGTTAATCATAAAAATTCCTGAATTCCTGATTATTACTGTCCTGTCTCTTATCAGTAAGACATATCAGCATACAGCACTTTTAAGCAGATCTGCTGAAAGCAACTATGAGCAAACCAGATTAAGTATGTCCACTTGCACTGTGTTTTACAAATTCAGTTTTGTATGTCGGGTTTTTTTAGATTTTTTGAGATATTTTTGCATATTGCAGGTTTACACCAACTAGTAAACTGAAAGAGCAATGTAAAGATAAAGACTCCAGAAAAAGACCTTGCTGCAAATATTTTTGTAACTTTCTGAGATATGTGCCTCATACTGGTGGCCCAAAAATACATGGTATGAGTACACCACCCACACTGCAGCCCTTTTCATGTGCTAGAGTGTGGAACAGAGGATTATCCTTTCTTCATTCTGCCCATTTTAAGCAACTGACACCTTGTTTGTGCAGTTGTATAGAGCAGGAGCTTTCCTCTACTGTGGGACACTGAATTCTTTAATTTGCTGAAACAGGATTAATTTATAACCTGGGATAAATGGATTAGATGAATTTCTATACATATATTCAAACATTTATAAATTTACATCTACAAATAAATAAGAAAATGGTTTAAACTCCTGGGTGCTCTCTGTGGTTTGCAAGACCAAAGAATTAATGAAGCGACTGACTGTATTGATCCCATAGCACTGTATAAAGCAAGGACAATAATTCCTAGACTTGCATGTTTATATTGATTTACTGCTGAGAAGTAAAGATGAGAAAATTTTGCTTGGCTCCTTTCCTCTCATGAATTAATAAGTTGCCGTACAAAGGTGAGGTCTGATTTTGGGAGTAAGTGCCTCTGCAAATCACTAGCCCAATGGATCTGTGTACCTCAGCTGAGCCACACTATGGACGATCAACACTGAAACTATATGTTGTCACTGCAACAGATATTCCCATTCATATTTACTGAATAATGATTTGAGTGCATAGCAGCATAAAAAGTAATAGTGTCCTCCTGCTGCACCCAAGAAGGGTTATAAAAGCCCAGCTTGAATATGATGAAGGCAGGAAGCTATGATGGAGCTGTTTTCCATTCTCATTACAATAATTGTCATTCATAACCTGACATTTTCCATTACTGTCACAAACTTTGCCAGAAAGAAGATATTTTCTGTTTAAAATTAAGACACCCAGACACCCCCCCACCACCACCACCCCAACTTTCTCTGATGTTTGTGTAAGATGTAGGCATTTCAGAGAGCCTACTCCAATGTTTCCCATATTTTCTAAAAGACTGCTGAACGATGAAGAAACATCATCTTTTTGTTATTCAATTTTGCTGAGCTGGCTTATCTGCTTTCTGTTATGGGCTGAAAAAAAGCCTTTCTGAGTGATAGATAATATTCTAGCCATTCAATATTAGGTGTTTCAAAAAAATATATACAACGCCTATATATAGGTATATAACTCACCATAATGCTATAATGTTTCTGAACACTTTAAAAAACAAAACAAAACATTTGGAAACAAACTTACGTTTGTATTTCTGAAGTGTGAAAGGCTAGAAACCTTAATTATATTTAGCAGAAGTCATACCAAAAAAAATTAATAATTTTGAAAGATTGTATTCCCAAAGCTTTTGATTACCTTATGCATTGACAATAACCCTGTCACACCTTATTTTCCAGGTGGTTTCTGATAATTAGTACATTAAAAGATTTGGAAGTGCTCAAACATTGGAAAAGGAACTGCAGAGCATCAAAGACAGGAAAGGAAAGAAAAACTCAAAAAGGTACCAAGAGAAACAGAGAGAATAAAAGAGAAAGACAGAGCAGGCTCAAAACCAGCTAGTAATACATTAATTCCATCTGTCAGTGGTAGGAAATAATCAGAAATAAGAATTTAAGGTGGTCAATAAAGTAAAGGAGTATCTAAAAGGCTTATTCCAGTGTAGTAAAATCCAGAAATTCACCCTAATCTTTCTCTTACACTGGAAAGTTTTCCCCCATTGAAAAAACTCCTCAATGTATTTTTTACAATAAATCTGTGTGCTTAATTTTAAATGGTATGGGGAATGTTTTCAACAGCAGATATTGTTTGAGTGGAGATTTCATAGTAATTTGCTGAAATTTCATGGATTGTTTCCCCTTGCTCTGTGAACCCCAATAGAATTCAGAAGGCCAAAAATTGGATTATTTTCATAAATTCTTCTATTTCAGTTTTTAACATAGCTTTACTGTTCTGCAATTTCTAGCCTTCCTTACTCTCTGTTATGGAGCTTTATGCAACAAGGCTCTACTTGTACATACATTATACTTTATTACAACAATTGCTTCCTATAATTGTGGTGAATGGCTTTTCCAACATCTTCTGAATCTGTGCTAAACTGCTGAACCTTCATGTGTTAATCCACAGCAGGAAAGCATGGACATTTTTGACAGGTTTTCAGACTGAAGCAAACGTTTCCCAAATAAACAAAACCCGATGTGTTCACAATTAATTAGTTTAACCAGGACACTTTTGTTTTTCATGAACAGAAATTTGAATGAATACAAAGAAAAATAATTTAATTATAAATATACTTGCAGTTGAACATAATGGTACCATCAATTTTTTAGCAGACTCCACATTAAAGTCCACGGGGAATCTGTTAAAATATTGATAGCAGGATATGGCCCATTATGAGGACACACAATGTGTTCTATTTTAAACAGAGAACTAATAAAGATTTGTTTGAGGAGGATGTAAGAATAAACTGTGAGGTTTATTTCAGTATATTACTGGGGCTTATAAGGAATTCTAAACTATTGCCTTGCCTTCCTTTTTTTTTTTTTTTTGACTTTGTCTTTCTTTGGTTTCACTGATNGTCTTGCAACCTGCATGTTATTCGTAGGGAAAAAAAAAAGGAACAGTGGGAACAAAAATATTTCTATTATGTAATATATATGCATAATTATAACCCTCTCATATAATAAGATCTAGACTCCCCAAAAGGACCAGAATACTCAAGGAAGTGGACTTTTTTCTTTATTTTCTGAATTTTTCTCATCCAGGCGTACCAGGATGGCTAAAGACATTTCCATTGTTCTGAGGGAAGGAAATATAAGCCTCCATTTCTAATTTAAACTTCTTGAAGACTTACAGAATGCATACGACACAGGCACTAATAAATACAGTATTTAATATCTTTTGTCTTTTTCCTGCTTCCTTAGAAATAATTGAGGTATCTTTTATAAATGTTTTCTAGCTAATACTTTCCCATGCTCAAAAAGGGAGAAGAATATAACACTGATAGCAACTTAGTCTTTGGAATTTGTATGTGATACTCTTTTCTCATTTTACATTTTGTTCTCACCCAAAATAGGTATTCCTTCCCCTAATTTATTTCCTCTACTGGTCAAGGGGAGAGAAGCAGAATTGTAACGAGGAAGCAGAGGGTAATACAGCCTGTCAAGCCCACATAGTTCTTAGGACCCAGCAGTTCTCACTGACACTCTCTGTCTGTTTGCCCATCTTTGGTCAGCCTATTTTGGAAACATGAGGAATTTATCACCTTCTAGACAGAGATTTTGAAAATTGATGATCCTATCCTTGATCTTCAGGTTTCACTGCTTAAATAAAGTGCAAGCTTATGTAATTTATTGTTCCTTTTTTTTTTTTAACTAGCACAACATATGAAGCTATGCAAAGACAGCTGAAAATGACAAGATTTTGGCTGAAGCAAGCTTTTGACTTTCCCTGTTGGCAGGGCTTGGGTACCTCTCAGAACTGTGGTCAGGGTTTCATAGCTCCCCTCAACCCGCAGACGGGATAGAAATCTGGTGTGTGTGTCGCAGCTGCCAAGTCTGATTTGATGCTGAGAACAGTTTATTTTGGGTCTACTGTGCAAAAGCAATTAGAATTGATAGATCTTGGAAATATATGTGGCACCTGTAAAAATGCCAAATCACCTCATTAAAATTGGTGTGATTGCACTAAATAATCATTAAACTAATGAGATTTGACTGAACCATCAAATAAACTGGAAATTCATATTCCTGAATGCCCAATATCTAAATTTATCTCGGCTTCTTGAGTTTCCTTTTGCTCCATCTTTTGGAGGTGGAGTCTGGCTGGTATATAGTGTTTTGGTCCTGGTCCACTAATAGGAGCAAGGCCAGTGTTACAACCGTGATCCCACTCAAACATATATAAAGACTAGCAGAAAGATGGGTAAATCTCAAAAATCCTTACCTTCAGCTCCTAATAAGATCTACGGTAATTATGGGCTAATGTTCCTATACTCATCAACATTCCCACCATCATCAAAATGCAAATTAATTAATGTAAAAATAAACCAGTAAAGACAAAATGGATAGAATGAAGTTTTGATGCAAAAATTTTATTGTTTGCACAAGTTTGAATAAAGGGAACATATCAATAGATGAAATTATTAATTTTCAATTTTGCTTTATAGCAAAGCTAACTTCTCTAGCATTTGCAGATTGTTTTTCTTGAACAATAATCAAGGCACAAGGCTCAAAAGAGTACATAGTCTTTGAGTATGTACTGTCTAAAAGACAAATGCCCATGGTTTGCTGTGCAATTAGTGTTCCACAGGTTGGGTCTTAGAGACAAAAGCAAACTATTCAGGCTTGCTACGTGAGTGACAGTTACTTTCTCCGTTAGCACATAGTCAAGATTTTTTTATTAGAATTGCCTTAACAACTGTGAAAACAGTGCTCTGCTAAAGTGAAATTAGAAAGAAAATTAAAAATTTGAATTGTTAAAAGAATTTTTAATGGAGCAAAGGCAGAGAAAAAACCTCAAGCTTTTGTTTAACAAATAATCTTGTTTGAAGCAAAACATATAATAAGAGAGCTTTGGTGATCATAACTGGGTGTTTATGCTCATGGACACAGAAAAAAACCCAACAATTACAGTCTTATTTTTTCTTATTACTTTAATTCCTGCTAGCAGCAGAAATATGCAGAAATCCAATATTGGCTTTGGTCGGATGCTAACTATTTAGGGTACACTGTAATGAGGTATAGAGGTTCCCAAATTGCAACTCTGGAGGCATTCTTTCCCCTTCAGGAGAATGCAGACAGTCCGTGAGCCTCACCCCTGCAAAACTGGCTGCATGAATTACAGGGCATTACAAGTCACTTGTCTACAAGAGCAGGCACAGAGATCATGGGTCTCTGAAAGTCTATGCTTCTCATTCCAATAGTTAAAATTTCTAAAACAGAAAAATAATGAATTAATCTTTCATGTGTGCTGTCCATCTATCCCAGGAGTAGCACTACTGAAGTCAATGAAGAATGGCATTCAGTAGAAATAAAATATTGAGAGCAGATATTGAATTTTCATGTTGTCTTACATCTTTGCCTTATCTGTGTGTGTCATGACTGGCCTTAACCCTAACCTTTCTGTACTGTGAAGAGACTTATGTACTCAATTTCTTTTCCTCTTTTGGATGTAACAATAATGGTAGGTGGAGCTACTCCATAAGCAGCAGCCCCTTTCATCTCCCAGAAATATTGTTTTCCAAAAACTCAGGTAGAAGTAAGAAGTGACATGTTATGTACACTGTTTCCTGTGCCTGCAATGCCCAGGACAGCTGCCAGAGAGAAGACAACACAAATTAATGGTGTTGAACAGGTTTTGTCACTTTAAGTATGAAATACAATTACCTGATCCTCGGCCAGAAAAATAGATGTGATGACCTAAAACTACAGAAATGGAACAATTGCTTTTGTTGTGTTGGGTCTTTTTCATAGCACAACCCATGAGAACAACATTGGAAAAATGATTAATCCATACCAAAGCAGTGTATCATGAGACAAACTACACAAGTGTCTTTTTTAAGAGTATCTGGCTCTCAGAGTATGATGCGGTGACTACAGATGAGGTCGTATGAGATAATTATGGCAATTTGGGATATGCTGAATGATGAATTGTGCTGAAATGTCCTCTCTGTTAAGAGAAGTAAGTGGTGGGACAGCTGGTGAACACTTCAGAGCTGGAGCTCTATAGTCTTCCATGACCTAAGACTGAGAGCCAAGGTTAGCGTTTAGTTGTGACATGACTCAGTCTGTGATACAGCTGCAAATATCCACACTTACACTTCACACTGGGAATATCCAAGCACTTCACATATACAATCTATTTAACAAAATACTGAGAAATTTGAGGCTAAGTACTTCAAATATGGTTCAAGTAATTATCACTTCATATGAAAAACTCAAGGGCTTATCTACATTAAGGACTGCAGAAGTAAAAATACCTTTTGAGATAACAAATACATTAATTGTTCTGATATCATCCAGGGACAGGAAAATTAAATAGATTTAGACAGTGCCTTTCAACCCCTTGTATAAAGCAAGCTACATTCAATCCTGTGAAATATTCCTTTACATAGAAAAAAAGATCATTCATTATGAACATTACTATGTGCATATTCATGCTCATCCATAAAAGAAATGTGAACATTGCTCCAAGTCTATGCATATGAGAGCAGGACATAGTGAATCACCTTTTGGAACACAGAAATAATATGGAAATAATTGCTTCACTTCAAACCTGTGATACAATATACTGTATGGTGGTGCGACACATCATAGTGCTATCGTTATATCCTACTTGAGAGGAAACAATGGACAAGAGGAATAGAATCACAGTTTCATAGAATCATAGAATGGTTTATGTTGGAAGCAACCTTAAAGATCATCTTGTCCCATCCCCCTTGCCATGAAGCAATACCTTCCACTAGACCAGATTGCTCAAAGCCCCATCCAACCTGACCTTGAACTCTTCCAGTGATGGGGCCCCCACAACTTCTCTTAGCAACCTGTTCCAGTGCCTCATCACCTCCACAGTAAAGAATTCTTTCCTAATGTCTAATATAAATCTCCTCTCTTTCAGTTTAGAAACATTACCCCTCATCCTATCACTACATTCCACGATGGAGTCCCTCCTCATCTGTCCTGTAGGCTCCCTTCAGGTACTGGAAGACCCTTACAAGGTCTCCCTGGAGCCTTCTCTTCTCCACACTGAACAATCCCAACTCTCTCAGCCTGTCTTCATAGAACACCCAAACAAAACAATTAATTGGGTGAACTTCTTTCATCCAAATAAAACAATGGAGTACTCATAGCAAGAAATTATTCTGCAGGAGGAGTCGGTGCCTCCTACACTTAAAGCTTACTTTTTGCACGATCTACAGCAAAGATTCCTCTAATCATGACAATAAGTAATACCTTCTTTCAGACTAAAGACAGACTTCCCATTGAATACAAAAAAATACTGCCAAAACTATCCCTTAAGCCCCATGTACCCAGATCACAAGATTTTTCACAGACCAGAATTTCACAAATGTGGCCTCGAAACCATTGGGGCTCCATAGATTACTTGCTACTGGTTTGCAGAAATTTAGCTGTTTGCCCACTCCTTTTTTTCTAGTGGCTGAGTTGCATTACAAGACACCTGGAAATACACAGAATGCTTTCCTGAAGCTGATCTGCTATGGAAACACCTGAAGCAGGTGCAGACCAAAAGAACAATGTCTGTACAGATGTAGGTTGGAGGAGTAGCACATGCAATTTACCAGGCAAGGTCTGGTTAAAAAACTCATCCAAATGAAAGGCCAATAAGGACGTACATCTGGTAACTTTTCCTCTGGCAGGTAGAAGCCTTGAGACGTCCAAGGCAAGGGAGGGTAGGAGAGGAAGGGACCAGCAATGAAGGAGGCAGTCACAGTCAGGCGATTAAACCAATCTGCTGTATTTTAAAAATGCAAGATTTGTCCCAGATACACAACTGCATTTCCTAAACTTTTATGACACTCTTGAGTGTATTTCCCTAATCATGTTTAATGTTTATTTTGCCCATGTGCTAGTCCCTCAGGAGGTTACAGATGGAGCTTTTCCAATGAACAAGAAGTTCAGTGGCCATAAAACTGTATTAAGCAGCCATTCATGGAAACATGGAATCTTAGAATTGCAAGAGTTGGAAGGGGCCTCTAGAGATCATCTAGTCCAATTCCCTTGCTAAAGTACAATTGCCTACGTTACTCAGGACTGCATCCAGGTGGGTATTGAAAATCTCCAGAGAAGGGGACTCCACAACCTCCCTGGGCAGCCTGTTCCAGGGCTCTGTCACCCTCACTGGAAAGTTTTTCCTCATATTTGAATGGAACTTCCTATGTTCCAGCTTGTGCCTGTTACCCTTTGTTCTGTCACTGGGAGCCACTGAAAAGAGGCTGGCTCCATTCTCCTTCAACCCACCCTTTGGGTACTTGTAAGCATTAATAAGGTCTTCCCTCAGCTTTCTCTTCTCCGTCTGAGTCATCCCAGCTCTGTCAACCTTTCCTCATAAGGCAGATGCTCCAGTCCCTTAAATCATCTTTGTTGCCTTACACTGGACTTCAGCAGTTCCCTGTCTCTCTTGAACTAGGGAGCCCAGAACTGGATGCAGTATTTCAGTTGTGGACTCACCAGTGCAGAGGAGAGGGGGAGAATGACCTCCCTGGACTTACTGGCCACACTCTTCCCTATGCAGCCCAGGATTCCATTGGCCCTCTTGGCCACAAGGGCACATTGCTGGCTCATGGATAGATTACTATCTACCAGGACCCCCAGATCCTTCTCCTCAGAAGTGCTTTCCAGGAGATCCACCCCTAACCTATATTGCTGCCTGGGGTTTTTCCCTACACTTGCTCTTGTTGAACCTCATTAGGTTCTTCTCTGCCCAGCTCTCCAGCCTGTCCAGGTCACACTGGATGGTGGCACAGCCCTCTGGAGTGTCAGCCAGCCCTCTCAGTTTGGTATCATCAGTGAACTTGCTGAGGATATGCTCTGTCCCCTCATCCAGGTCACTGATGAATGTTTGAACAACTGTTCAAAAGCATTTCAAAAGATGTCTATCTATGTGTTTAAATACACAAGGAAGTAAGAAATATGACAAATCCCCCCTATGCACTGTATCTATGTTTAAACTATATTTGATTTCTTCTTTCTGTGAAATTTTATACACGGTTTTTGCTGGTGATACTTTACAGAGTCAACCGAGAGACCAAAGAGCTGAACTAAAAATATTCAGAATTATGTCTTATCTTCTCTCCCTTTCACACTTCCCATTTTCTGTCAGTTCTTTATAATTTCTACTACTTCTGCTTCTTGTTAATCTGTGTCCTTTTAAATTCAGCCAAGCTTTGATATTCAGACTGTATTTTTTTCTGGTATACCATTGATAATAAAGATTCTATGGGTCAAAAATTTCTGTTAGTTACAGAAATATAAGCCAGGATTCACATGTTAGGAAACCAGTAAATTCCATGAAACCTAGTATTCTCTTATAAGTAACATGCACAAAGTTTCTTAAATTTCAGAGGAGAGCAGGCACATGCTCTCTAAACATTTATTGTTAAACCTTCACAGCATTTTTTTATTTGATTGCTTTTCTTTTAGCCTGCAATTATAGAGTCAAAGGTTACATCTAAATCTCACTCTTCATTTTAAAACCAGAAGGTGATACAAGTACTTTAAGAAAATTTACCACATTATTTAAAATATTTTTCTTGTTAAGCTAATACAATAATTATTTGAAGTTCAAAGACCTTCTATTGATACATGGGGTACTAAGAGACAATATATTTGATGGCTTTAACAATAAACTCTTTTAATTCTCTAGGAACTTCAATGAAGAGCCAAAATTTGGACTTTACAGTAGTCTTGTTAGGCGAAAGACACTTGTGTTAATGTCCTTCACTGGCAAACTCTTCGAGTACGGCATTAGATTCCATGTTTATGAGTAGACCTACTAATGCCAGTGGCTAGATGTTTGGGGCCAAAAGTCATAAAATAGCTTGACACTCAGGAAATATCCCTTTAAAAAGTTACAGAGCTTTCCTCCCGGGTATGTGCTGCATTCATCTCAATGTGTCTTTTGTTAATGTTCATAAAAAAGCTTGCCTCATTCTGCTAAACTGACTATTTTGCGCAATGCTCTAATAAACGCAGATGTGAACGACAGGTACAAAGGAGTACTGCCATCCTAGATACTAAGAAAAAAATAATTTTTTTGTTCATGACTAAAAGTCTTTATCTCTCTTTCAATAGAGTCCTTTTGAAATCGCATAATAAGCTTTCAAATAGGCCCCATCAATGCTTCAATTCAATTAGTATATTAAATTGTCTATCTCACAAAGTAATATATTTCCCATAGAAGAGGATAATTACATTTTTAAATGTACTTTTCTGCTGGATTTGTTTTCTTTTAACTAGGAAATAAAATCCAATCTCAACCATATAATCTATTCCAATGGAGCATGGAAAAATATATCCACTGAACCAAAACCAAAGTTAATAAACTAATTAATCACTCCAAGACTCGGGTCGTGGAGGAGTTCTTTGGACAAGAGGCATGGAAGCTGCATGTGAACAGAGTAAGCCTGAAAGGTTTATTCATGCTGACCTCATCTGCCTTCTGGCCTCAAATACATTTTTGCATAGTTTTCCAGATATCTGAAGAAATCGATATATTCCCAGTAAAAGATGCTATATGCCCATGAAAAATCACATTTTAGGTTATCCCCTATCTGCTTGGAAACCTGGTGAAAGTTTACTATTTGTATAATAATATATGACACATTTTATATATTTCAATTATACATTTTTGATAGGTTTACTTGCATTTGTTTAGTCTTTCTTCCACTGACTACGATGAACTGGTTCAAATTCTGCCCTTACCTTGATCCTGTCAAGATATTAATATATCCTTTGCATATATATGCAAAGATATTAATATATCCTTTGTCATATGGTATTTGTCAATACCCTATATGTCAAGATATTAATATATCCTTTGCAATATATGCAAAATAGCATCCTTTCAAGTTTCTGCTGGGCTTGATTCAGGGCA
>VZTM01026642.1:36303-56941 GCA_013400555.1 Jacana jacana
GAGGACGGGAAGCCCCCTCCCCTCGGCAGCTCCAGCCCCCTTTTCCACCGTGTCCCGAGCCAAATATGGGCTTGAGCGAAATCTGTAAGGATTCGGGGCTGGAAGCGAGCTGGGAGCTCGCTGTCTTCAGGCAGGAGGGTGCTCAGGCGGCCTTTGTGCATTGTGAGGCTTTCTAAGAATTTGCTAACTGGTAGTGCCCGTCAGGCTCAGTGAGCGCGTTCAGACTAGTTTTACAGCATTAGACTTAGGTAAGGTTCCTTATCTGGTGTTCAGAGCAATTCATATTGTTGCACTTCATGAATTAGACGCAAACCTCATATTTAATCACATACTTGATGCTCTAACAATAACTTCATTATTTTCCATTTGTTATTCCAGTTCTGTCTTTTAGAGGAAGCGTAAATGAAACCCCAAACTGTGTTGCATTCATTATGATTGAGAGTTTACTTTTTCAGTCGATTTTCTTAGCTCTACTATTCCTATTTTTTCAAGACTTTAGGCTTGTAGTTCCTTTTCTGAGTGGTTAGAATTGCTGCTGGGGCTAATCTTCGGTGACCGTTACTAACCGAGGCCTAGTAATCCCTTCATAAAATCATCTCCAGGTAGAAACATGGACACTTCAAAAGTTTTTCTCTCGGATGTAAAGGAGTACTTCTATATGTCTTATGTTCTCTGTCAAGCTTCATCTAATGCTGCTCCTAAAATGGCTATATTTTCAGAGCTGGTCACTTATTCTGTGTATGTAGTGAGATGGCTTTCAACATTTGATGGATGAATTAACTGGAAAAAAAGCAAGGATACAGTATTACTGAAAATGAGTATTACGGTGAAATGAACTGATTGTAATGTATTTGGGCTATGCACTTTCACTGACTACAGCTTACACTGTGCTGCATACGGGTTGGTTTAAAGAGAAACAGTAAGACTTTTGATAGCTGAAATGCTAGTAGAAAAAAGGAAATTTTTAGTCATTCAGATTTTCTATTGTGAAGTCTGGGAGTACAGAGTTACACAAAAAATGTAACAGCAATATATTATAACAAGTGTAAGAGTTAATTATATTTCTGTGAATAGAACAAAGTGCTTTACTTATTTGGAAATGGTCTAACCTTGTATTTTCCTAAGACAAAACTCCCAATGGAGCCACTCCCTTTTCTTATGATTAAGAAGATTTGTTTCCAGACTACAGAAAGTAGGCACAAGGAAACATGCACTTTAAAACACATAAATGAGTCTGCTTCTTTTCTAGGGTTAGGAATAAAAGGTGTTGATAGCCCATGCTGGAGAGAGATTCTAGTAACAGTCTATTTTCCATAATTAATCACAGATTTTAAGCAATTTAAGCAACAAGAGAATGTGTGCAAACACATTACAAATGCAAGCATGGGAAGTTCTCTTTATTGTAGAGAAGCTTCTTGCTTGGATTGTTGCTTTGGGGCACTACATATGGCCATACATTCTGCAGCTCTGATGACTACTTTCTTTGCTTTGTCAATAGCAAGAACCTTAAATGAACTAGATAATTGTAAGGAAGCGTGAGGAATACTGTAATGGTGCTATAAAAGACTTTAACATTCTCAGAAGAGAAAAGCATTTGCTGAAATCATGCTAATCTAAAACAGGCAGGAAAAGTAAGGAAGGAGAAAGAAGGAAATTGCATCTTGAGATCTCTTTGTTGTATCATTTTTTTCCATGGAATTATGTTGCTTGCACTTATTAAGAGTCATGACAGTGCAAGATCATGAGACAAACATTTGAGGAGAAAGTAAGAAGAAAGTTCTACAGTGGATCTTTTACTCTATTTTTGATAATATCAATAAAATAGCTGACCACCCCCTCTCCCACTGGCTTACATCCTAAGTATTCACTTAAATTATTCAATTAAGTTTTCAACAAACTGTTAAAAATGAGAAGTCAAGTTTAGACTTTAATGTCATGTCCATAATACTAAGTACTAAAGTCTTGTCTATTTGTCTTACTCTGATTAATGCTTTCTTTAAAAAACACTGTCTTTAACCATTCTATGATAGTCTGTTTCAAAACAGATCCCATAGTGAAATCAAAGCATAAGAGTTTATACTAAAATGTAATACTCAAAACCTCAGTAGTAGTCAAAACCTTGTTATGTCATGTAATAAAAGGTAAAATATCATGGCCATTATGAACATAAATGTTTGAAATTGTAAAAAAATATTGAGAATCAAAGTAAGCAATCCGAGAAGTCAAGGTAGCGTTAGTAGCAAGTACAGCTATTTTTCTTTTAACTGAAATGAGTTGTTAAGCCAAAAGACATTGCAAATTGTATCTTAGTTTAAAAAACAAACATCCAGCACCTCAGTAATCTAAGGAAACAGGCAAAACATTCTAAATTATCAACAAAATATTGTATTGGAAGGTATTGGCTGCATTTTTTATCTACTCTGGAGACAGGCAGCAAGGGTTTTTTATACAAATTTGTTTATTTATTTAAGAAAAGTTCAGTATAGCCAAAAATAAGTGCTTTAAAATAGTTATTGGAATCTACAGGACATGCTTTAAAGAATTTTGTTGTAATGATATTTATAAATCCTTAAGTTTCAGCTTGCGCATTTATTAGCAGGTGAAAATTGAGCTGTGGGGAGCTGCCATTAGAGTTTCTTTGCTGGAATTCCATGCACACTTTGTACTATTTCCTTTTTAAAGATGTGTGTTATCTGTGTATTTATTAAAATTCAGTGCATTTATATAGATGCTTAGTGTTGAAATTAAGAATTTTAGGACTTGAAATTTAGACTAAGCCAAATCTCACTTTTGACTTTACTTTAAATATTCTTTTTAGGATGTTTTGAGCATTTGAGATATGGCACTAATATATATGATATATATTCAGCAAGTTTTGCATGAGTAGTTTATCAGCAGTAGAGAGTCAAGTTTATCATTGAACAGATATTAACATTTTCAAGTTGGTCATCAGGATATAAGTCTTTGTTCCAGAAAGCTACATTGTACAGGACAGAATATTAGTATCTATTTAATTTTTAAATTCCAGTAGGATTTAAGCATGTGCATAAATGGGCTAGGGCTTCTGGCTAGGGCCTCTAGCTAGGGTGTGAACTATTAATTTATATTTTTTTATAATAAAGGCAGCAAAATTTGCTACGGACAGCAGGATTTTTGTAAGGTTTTTGCTTATAGATCCACCTGCTGTGAAACAATTCTAAAGACCATGTTAATGTCTCTAATGAAGCGTTTTGCTTGTGAGACAGGTATTGATTCCTACTCATTTGGTAACACGCTCTTCTTCCAGTTTTTTGGTTGTCCTCCTGAGGTGATGCCACTCTTAGGTCAATGACAAGTGTCAGTGTTGCCTTGTCATTTTGGCTCCTACTTTATGGCCTGTAGCTCATACAGGATGTTTGTTTATTTTTGTAGGTGTGGATTCTGGAGCAAGCTGACATCTACTCCCTTTTCATAGGAGTGCAGGTTTTGCTGCTGTCATTTGTTCTCCTGCCTCATGACCCAAGTCAGAGCAAATGCGTTCTCTAGGGATTAATTTTCCTCCGCCATAGAGAGACCTCATTAAGTCCTGTTTATTGCTTCAGACCCCAAGTCAATTTGAGCTTTAGAGCTTCCACAGGCCTTCAACCTCTGGGGTAATCTGACCCTACCAGAGAATAATCTTTTGTGATATTTACTTCCACTCATTTTTTATTCATATTTCCTATTATATGATAATTTTGTTACGTTGAATCAATGCCCCTGGATTGTTAATTAACAGTTCGATGGAAATGCCCACTTCCATAGCGCAGAGCCTCACTGTTGCTTTTAGGCACCCTCCCTGCTTCTTGAATTCAGCAGTATTGTGGTAGCCCTAATTCTTGATTTTACTGTTCTGACTCCTTAAATTAGTTCCTTTGTGTTACTTAAAGGCAACTTGTGAATCGATTTTCTTCTTGCATATTCATACTAGAGGTAGCTGTTCCAAGTGAATGAAAGTAGAAGTATTCAAAGAAGCCACCTCCTCGTGCAAGACAGCACCAGTAGGCTAATTTCTTACAGACTATGCAGTAAGCCTAGGGGATAACCAGTTGTAACCTTCATCATTTCTGAGCGAGTACTTCTTTCATGAGACCCCCTGTCTGTACCTCCTCTGCATATGTATGTGCCTGAATGTGAGCAGAATGCTATGCTGCCCCTGCTTGGGTGCCGTGACCACTTCTCTGCCCTAGGGCAAGGAGAGAAATGCCCAAAGACTTGCATCCCAGCATGGGGCTATGGGGCACAGAGCTGTCTGAAATCCTCCCTTGGGACCGTTCGGCTATGCCTTGCACTTTACGCATGGCTATGCCCATTGATTGTTTCAGCTAACTCCAGATAGAAAATAGGTCAGCCATGCAGTGGCTCAGGAAGAGAGCTTTAATTGTGTGGGTTGTAATCTAGAAAGCAGGGTGTGTGCATCATCATGGAGGAGGCTGGAACCAGTTCCAAAGATTTTATCAGGCGTCATGGAATCTAGCCCTTAGACAGCTATTTGTATGACAGAGTTGCGGGGAATATCCCATGTAAGTCACCCAATTGTTTCAGTGTGAGTAAAAATTTCTTACTATAAGGCAATGTGCTAAAATCCTTTGGTTTATTTCTCTTTTTAGAACAAAAATGGGTCAGTCTTTTGGGGAAAATACATTTTGTGGGAATCCTCCTGGTGTAAGTCTAGAATGTCATCAATTCCAGAGGGCATGGTAAAACTTACGGTTTCTGTGATGCTGCATACAGCTGTTGCTGCTATACTTGACACTTTTAATGAATAATAGCAGAGTTATTTTTGAGATCCCAGAAACAGGCTTATCTATAGTATATCAGAGGGGAGTGGGATCACTGCCTTTCTAGTGCTGACCAAAGTAAATTTGTGTTTAATCTCATTCTAACCTGGCATTTCACTTGGCACTTGGTACAGATGGAGACTGAGAAAAGTTGTTCAGGGAAAGTTGATTTCCCTCCTCGGCAAGTAGAAAAACTCTTCACACACAAAAGAGCATTAGTAAAAGGCTGACTACAACGGAGGAACGCCTCAGCAAGATTTCCAGTTTGTTGCTTGGAAAAACTGGGATTTTGTGTTTGCTCATAATTATTTCTATGATTTGAAAACACAAGACAATATACCCAGATGCTGTTAATAGGGATGGGTGTCTGCTTATATTAATAGCTGTGTGGCTCCTTGGTCCTGACTGCAGGCACCCTGGAGCCTAAAATACTCATCGCAGTTCCTGTTTTAAATAGCAGTGCTAAAAATGGCAAAATTTCCGTGTCTTTGGAGAAAGCATGCATCAGTCTAACTTGAAATTTCCTTTGGTTTTTCTTTTTGACGAAATTGTCGTCATAGTTGTCTATTTGCACTGGCAAACTGAGAGTGCAGAACTCCCTGCCTCGTGTTGAGAAAAATATTTGGTGGATTGATAAACTTTAAATTTTGGTGAAAATATAGCCATTAGTCCATAGAAAGCACAAAGTATGTTTAGAGGTAGGATTTTAAATTTCCACATGGGAAGAATGGCAAGAAGGGAAGGATAGTCTTGTGGC
The DNA here is from genome assembly GCA_013400555.1 of Jacana jacana. Taxonomy (NCBI): domain Eukaryota; kingdom Metazoa; phylum Chordata; class Aves; order Charadriiformes; family Jacanidae; genus Jacana; species Jacana jacana. The sequence continues at coordinate 41,860 of VZTM01026642.1, forward strand.
TTAAGAAGCTTAGCAAGGCTGTTGGTCAATGGGGCACTGATTCTTTTTTTTTTTTTTTCTGAAAAACTTAAGGAAATCATGATAGGAATAATTACAATTAATTTCATATTTAATTATATGCTTATTTTGATGCAGTTAAAGTTATAGGCTCCCGAACAGGTGCATAACATTATACAAGCAGCCAAGAGCATATATAGCACAGGTTTTATATGAATACATGCTTCTATGAATCACACCTGCAAAATCTGTTTGAATTTCACTTGTAGAAATGTGCAAGTGTTTTGATCCCATATTTATTTTTAAAATTTGGCTGCAAATTTTTATAAGGTTTAATATGTTTTTTTTTTAAATCGCTCAGATCTACTAAACTCCTGTCAAAAACACTTGTGCAATTCTGTTCATGAGATCGGGATTCACTTCTTAGCTCACCTGCTGTCTATTGTGATCTCCGGCGTGCCTTATTTCCCCACTTCTAAAAGAAGCATCATAATGCTTCCTTTCATATCCTATTTTTCTGTCTTAGCTATTCAGAGGGCAAACCCTTTAGGTCAAACATCATCTTCTACTGTGTATCTGTGTGTGGCTCTGGTCTTAACTTGGGCCTTCCGGGAGGTTAAAACAAACAAGTCATACACCTAGCAACAGTGATAGAGAAAAAGCAGAATGCATGATAACATTGGCACAATTTCTCTGCTGAACAACCTGCCCAAGGATGAACTCACTAGACAGAAGGTTAAATACCGGTATTTGAGTTGAAGCAAAGGCTCCATAAGAATTTTCACGTCTTGACCAAATAACAGTCTCACCGAGTGAATGGTGGCCTACATGAATGCTACAAGGTAGTGAAATAGTTCCCTTCCCAGCTGAAAACATTTGGTTGTGTGGTAGCAATGAAACAACATAGAGGAGACCAGTTTTTCAGTCATGAATTAGGCATGGCTTGCAAAACATTTTGATAGTCCCATGAGGCAGAAGCTACATTTGTAGCATGACACTGTTAATCTACAGCTAATCTGAACATCAGTATCAATTTATATCAGCTCTGCCCCTTGCTCTGCATGTCACATGCTCCAGATCTGTGAGAGGTGTAGCACAAGAGCCAAATATGTGGAAAAAATCAATGACCCTAACAATGGTAAATTCTAGAACCAACAAAGTCATAGCTTAGACAAAGTTTAAAGTGTGCAATTATACCATGCATGAGATGACAGTGGTGGACATCATGAAAGGATAAATGTTCTCTTAGAAGATTAGAGACTGACACTAGCAAATACCAGAAAAAAATGTTTTAAACCATTGGGTAATATAATATATGATAGTGGTTTCATGATATCTTCCTTCTAGTTTCTCTCTGAAAATAATTCACAGTTCCAAGCAATACTAAGTTGTAAGCAAATACAGGTTTAAACAACAGAGGGGAATTAAAAGGTAAAAGTAGCTTTTCAAATAAGCTTCAAAGCAGTGAAGAGCAAGGAGTGCTGATGGAATACAGGATTACGATTTACATGGAACAGAAGTTACAAAGGAACATCCATTCCTGCCCATGTTGTGGGCAATTTTTTGTTAGCAATAAATTGGAATTAAGGAAAAAATAAGGTAAGAAACTGAAATAAGAGTAGTAGTGGCAGAAAAACATCTAATGAGTTGAAGTACCTGAAAAAATTACACTTAGATTGCACTTGCTGTAATGTACTGTATCTATCTAATGTTGGAATAAATATGCAAAAAAAAGGATGTTTATTCAAGTATTTGTATAATGTATCCTCACTGTTTTCTTTCCCAGCTGTTACTCTACAACCATGGAAAACACTGATAATCTTTGGTAAAATATTAATAAGTGTATTCAGATCTTTAACGCTAAACTTAGGTTTGGTACTCTGTCTTTCAGCAAAGAAGCTGCATTACTTAGGAGTGCAATCCTGTTGCACTTTAATGTATTATGGGCAGTGTGGGATTTGGATGCCCATTCTAAACAGAGTTGAAAACTCAGAGCAAAGGTTTACAACATGAATATGCTGCAAAGATACTTGTGGTGCTGTGAGAACTTTGTTTCTTCATTGTCTCAGGATACTTGTAAAGTCAGTGAACTTGTCTTATTGGGACTTGCCAGGTACAAAGATTCAAAACAAATATTTTGAATTTTCAACATCACTTAAACTGTAAGCATAAATGTCAAAGGTTTCTGACCCCATATAAAGGAAGACTATGCACAGTGCAGCAAACTTTTTTCCTCCCTGTTTTTTTTTCTTACATGCTGAGAGCGCATATTCCTCAAGATTCATGGTGCTCCTGGATGCTCCAGGATATCAAAAAGGTTTAAAAAAATGTTGTCGTCATCTTGGTAGGAAATTTATCATGAAAGAGATACTTTTCTTTATCCTTAAATGCAGGTCTCTAGTTATATCCTGTAGAAACCCATGCCGCTCATTCCCTCCCTCCACCCCAACTATAGGCGTGGTCCCTCTGCCTTTTCTTCATGGAATTTCATACATTTCTAGAAAAAGGGTGAACTCATTCTGCAGCATCATTTTTCTGTGCACATACACAAACATAGAGGTAGAACTTATCATTTGTTATGGGATTTCTTTTATCAAGAACCCAGTTAACAATAAATTTAACTTTCCAGTCAAAGGAGCATTTATTTTCAGAGTGATATTTAAATGACATTCAAAACCTCTGAGTACATATGGACTTGGTAGGGACAGGATTTGATTTTGGTTCCTTTTTAGGTTTTCTCCCACAGTTCACAGTTCTCCCACAGTCAGTTCACAGTTCACTGACTGGTATCTCTGGCCTTTCAACCTCTGAAACTCCTGAGCTGTTTTCTGTGCTGGCATGGAGCTAGCAGTACCAGTATGGAACATAGCAAGTTGGAGATACTCTGTTAGCTATACCCATTTTTGAAATGAACATAGTTTCTTAATATAGTGAAATACACAGGAGTTCAGTGGTGGGTACCCATCTTACAGATTCAGAAAACAGCACATAGAATCATAGAATCATAGAATCATAGAATCATTTAGGTTGGAAGAGACCCCTGGGATCATCAAGTCCAGCCATCAGCCCTACTCTACAAGTTCTCCCTTACACTAGATCCCTCAACACCACATCCAATCTACTCTTAAACACAGTCAGGGAGGGTGACTCCACCACCTCCCTGGGCAGCTGATTCCACTGACTGACCACTCTCTCCGTGAAAAATTTTTTCCTAATGTCCAGCCTAACCCTACCCTGCTGCAGCTTGCAGCCATTCCCTCTTGTCCTGTCGCTCATTGCCCGTGAGAAGAGACCAGCACCAATATCTCTACAGTGCCCTTTCAAGCAGTTGTAGAGAGTGATGAGGTCTCCCCTCAGCCTCCTCTTCCTCAGACTAAACAACCCCAACTCCCTCAATCGATCCTCATAAGCCTTGTTCTCCAGTCCTCTCACCAGCTTTGTTGCCCTCCTCTGTACTTGCTCCAGCACCTCGAGATCTCTCTTGTGCTGAGGTGCCCAGAACTGGACACAATACTCAAGGTGCGGTCTCACCAGTGCTGAGTACAAGGGGACAATCACCTCCCTACTTCTGCTGGTCACACTATTTTTTATGCAAGCCAGGATGCCATTGGCCTTCTTGGCCACCTGGGCACACTGCTGGCTCATGTTTTCATGAGAAGTTATTCACATTTTGGTGGAAAGTAGTACTCAAGGGGCCTTAGCTGTGGCACACCTCCTCCACTAGAAGTGAGCGTTAGTTTATCTATCATTGCACAAACTGAAGTGTTGAGACAAAGATGTTTATCAATTACATTTCATATTAGTTATGGTTCTGAATGAAATAAATCTGAGATGCCCTTCTTACCTCAGTGAAGACAATGCAGCTGAGATCCTCTACAGTCATTGCCTGCCACTTCAGGGTTCGCATTTCAGCCTTCAAGGATAACTGGCACTTAATGCCCGTTGGTCGGCTGTCCTTTCCACATGTCTGCCTGCAGCTACTTCTCATTAGCTGATGCTCTCAGTTGGAGCCCTAGGCTCTAGAGCCAGACTCTCCATCTGTGTTCTGTCCTTGTTTTGCCTGAGGACTGAAACCCAAAATTCCCACCACTGAAGCAGAAATTGCCACAATTTGAACTAAGAACTGAGTACCCTACAGTTCCTTACCCTCTCTGGTGGAGCTTTGGGCGGAAGGTCTGGTTGGTGTTACTGGTGTTTGCTGACACTAGTGCAATTTCAGGCTGCCTTGCTGGAATGCAGGTCAGGGCCTTCAAGGAAGCCAGGTAAGTCCCAGTGCTTCCATCCTGGGATCTCAGATGCATGTGCAGCACCACCTGGTATTTCAGAAGGCCTGATGGAGAGAGAAAAAAGATTCCATATAGACATTATAAAAGAGAAGTGAAATGTCTTTAAAAAATTGAATGTAAAACTATGAAATCTAAAATCAGTAACAATATGCATCTGACCTTTAACTTACAAATCAATGGCATTTAAAACAAAATGCTAGAAAAATAACATATGAAATGTCCAAGTCTATAAAATTTTCAATTCTTTATTAACACAGGGTAACTTCATTAAGCAATGCAGCAAAACAAGGTATATTACTCCCTGCCTCCCATTAGATGCTAGTGAGGCAAAACACTGAAGCTAGAAATTGGATTTTGGCAGCCAAGTGAGGGTTATAAAAGTGAATCCTTCCTTAATTTTGCAACAGAGAGCAATTTATAACCAACAGAGCTTGTTGAAACATAAGCTGTAACTACCACAAAAAAAAAATATCTAAAAAGTCTAAAATATTGCTGAAAAGCTCCTTGACATTATTTTCAACATTTTTCTATAGACTACATTGTCAGATTACAGAAAAAAATTTTGCATAAGTACCCACCATACTTCAGTGGATCGATAGTAGAGAAAAAACAGTGTATCAGTAAGAGAACTCTCTGTGCCTTTGCAAATTCTTTTGTTTCTATTGCCCATGTTTTCCATCTTTCTTACAGATTTTTTAATTTTCATGTCCTTGTTTCAGTTTCCTTCTTTAGGTTTTACTTCCGCTTTTCCCTCCCTGCTTCTTTATTCTGTCTGTATTTCCCTTCTCTCCTGTTTATCTGTCACATAATAAAGAAGAGCAGATATTGCAAAATAATGCTACAGTAGATGAGAAAAACTACGCTATCCGAGAAATGGAGCAAAGATTTGATCACTTTGGTAAGAACAGGGTGATGTTAACATCATTGCAGACAAAGCAGTTATTCAGGTTGTGAGATGAAGAGCTGGGGACGGTTGTAAGTATTCTGCCTAGAATGACTCCAGGAGTATTACTCTGTGGTTCCTATGATGCACAAAGTAGATGCTCTGCATCACAGAAGTGTAGTAGTTTGGATGCCGAACATATTTTTTGGTAAGGGCTTTTCACAGGACTCTAGAGTTTTGCAAAATCCAAGTCCTCTAATGAAATCATCTCTGGTGTTTTATGGAAAAATTATTAGCACTTTCCAAATTAGAGAAAGACCTGAAAGTCAGAAAAGTTTGTGGGAAAAGTAGCAGGAGATCCTTAAAGGTAAAATACATTTAATTTATCTCCATACTTAAAGCTTGAATTTGTACCTCAAATTAGAGGCTCAGGATTGGTACATCCGATCAGAGATTCTGCACTGTGTTCTTTGTTAACCTTTTCTTGGATTTTCATTTCTCCAAATCTCTTAATTTCTGTTAATCTGAAATGCCTGACATGGAGTTCAGTCAATTTCAATGGGATTTACAGGCATTTCAAGCCAAGCATATATTTCTGTGCCAGTCTGTGCCAGGCACTCTAGCACTAAAATACCCAGATCAGAAGCAGGCACTAGAGTTTCAAAACAGCTGAATGACATTATTTTCATTTTTGTGGGATTTAATATTCAAGTTTGCTATTGCTACAAGAAGCTGCAATTCAACAGCTAATGCACTTGAATTGGTATAATGCATGGTTTGGAACATGCTAAATCTTTCTAAATGCATCTGTTTTAACTGGGGCAGCAGCACTGACTGAGGCTTCTACTATCTGATGATATTTTTTAGCTATGAGGATGGATCTTTTCTCTGTCATTTAGCACTACTGAAGGCTTGGAAAATTAGCACACATCATGTTTTCCTTTGCCTCAAGATCAATGCCTCAATGATCCTCTGATTTTCACTGAAACTATTATTAATAAAAGAAGCTGCATTTTAATAATGACTTGAGAAATTTCTTTGTAAAGGGTCTCACATTTCTAGATCTGAATAACCTAGATTTCTGTTATAGTCCATCCCACATATTCTTTTTGTTTTTAAATAGAAGCGTCAAAGCTGAAAAACCACCCATAAATATTTTCAGTTTATTGTTCTGCAGTTTCACCTCAGTCTTTCCATCAAACTGCAACCAAGGCCAAGGGAAAGCTCCACATACAGAATATGTGGTGAATATGGCAGTTATCTCAGGGGTAGTTTTGCATGCCACGTTCTCCCTGCTGCTGTCATTTGGATGTGCTGACTTTTCCTGTGCAAAAGTCATCTGAGAAATGCTCTGTGCCATTTGGCTTTTTTCACATGCTTAAAGAGAAGTAAAATAAATGGAATGGAAGAATTTAATAGATCGGTAGCTGTGATAACTCCAGCAATTGCACTGGAAACAATAGCAAGCATCACAGATTGAACATTCTACAGGAAGCCAAAATCTGCCTCTTGACTTATTTAATTTTTACTTTTGTCACAGAGGTCGTATACACTAACAGCTGCTAGTATTAGTCATTAAGTGCACATTTACTGTGATTAATTAATGACATTAATTTCCCTTAGTACCCTATGTGCAAGTTCAGTATTTCACAAAACATCTCACTTTTACTTTGCTTCATTATTTTAGTGAAAAAAGAAGCCCGTGTTTTAAAAGACAATATAAATTCACAGATTTACCATACTTACCTAGCTTTCTGTGCTTTAAATAGGTATTTGCTGTATTTTCCAGAAGACTATTAGAAAGCACCACTCAACAGGGAGATTGGTATTGTAATGTATTCCTAGAGCATTGGGTCTCACAAGATGCGCTGATAGTCTTTGGAACTGTGCTTTACAAAGGTAAGATCCACTCCTTTTGTGTACTCAAATCTTTTCTAAAATAGAAGACGGACCAATCAGCTAAATAAAAACCCAAAGTTACTAATTTACAGTGCACATGGCCAAATCAGCAGTTTTTTTTATTTTAAACATGTTTTGTAGCATAAACAATCTGGAATCGTTTAATCAAAAAGGAAGGCGGCTGCTGGTCCTGCCCTGCCATGGAAGAGAGCAACTGAGAAAGTACCTGATTTCTCCTCCTCTTCAGAGCTGCTTTCTTGGCTGTGGGCTCTAGAAAGCAGAATCACTAGCTGCATGATGGCTGTGAAAGCACCTCTTGGATCATCCGTTCTGGTTGAATGCAACTCTTCAACCAATGTATTTTTTTCACTGTCAGAAAAATTTCAAGGACATGACCTCGCTGCTGCAGGATAAACCATTTTCACTAATTAGAAGTTCCTTTCATTAGCTTTCCATGGATAGTATTTAACTTTTCCAGAATCTCAAATGACCTCAGTCCCGTGTTTACCATCACATCTGCACACCTACCTACAAAGCCTCAAAATTAAAAAAGCCAAGGTTGTACTTTGATTCAAAACAAGAAAACACGCAAATCAGTATTTCTCTCACGAACTGTTAGGTTAAATCCTATTCCTGCTATACCCAGAAACCTGCTAGTGACTTCAGCGGGAGTTGGCATGAGTACTTAACTATGAATAAACATGAAAGGTAGTTGTCAGTGATTTTCAGTGTGAAAATGACTTTGTAGTCATTGTAAACAGAAATGGCAGCTGGCAAATAGCCAGAAAACTCTGCAATTGAAATCTACTAATGAAATCCCTTTTCTACAGACCTAGTTTTCAAATTGTTCTCTGAGATCTATAGAGTTCAGAGAAACTTCTAGTACTTCATTATTTATGAAACTTGCTGTTCATTATAGTTTAAAACTGTGAATGCAAAGGGAATATTTAACCATATCAGGCTGAACATTAGGACAAATTCTTCACAGAGTGTTCAGGCAGTGGAATCGGCTGCCCAGGGAGGTGGTGGAGTCACCATCCCTGACTGTGTTTAAGAGCAGATTAGATGTGGTGTTGAGGGATATGGTGTAGGGGAGAACTTTGTAGAGTAGGGCTGATGGTTGGACTCGATGACCCCAAGGGTCTCTTCCAGCCTAAATGATTCTATGACTCTATGATATGTGTTTTTATAAGACACTACAATCAGTGTTTTATATTGCTCTATGTTGCTCCAGTATCTTTGAGAAAACAATACAATAATGGTATTTATGCTAATCTATGTGTCAGTTGCATAAACGGTTACAGACAATCGGCTTCAATTATCATACACACATGTACAAGTGTCAGCAAGGTAAGCATCTTTGAGGAAATCAGGGACTTACTTTATCATCTCTGAAGATGCTCTGCAGTTAATCCAGACCATGGTTCTCAAATTAGAAGTTACTTCATGCGTGAGAAATTTGGAAATTTTAAATAGTTTAATGTTTTCATTTAGTACAGAAGATACATCAGTCCTGGCTAAGTCAATGAATACTAGCTAAAGATTTCAGTGAAAAACACTGTGAGAGGAGAAGATACTAGATTTCACTCTTATTACACCATAATGTTAATTATATTTTTTTACTTTCTTTGCTCCTAAAAATGCTTTTGATCTATGAACTAAATAAAAATCAGATTTTGCAGACATTTGAAGTTAGAGCTCTACTTAAATGAGTAAAGTTATATGCATTGGTAAGTTTGAGAGATTAAACTGTGAGTAGATATCTGGAAAGAATCAGTAAGCAAAAAAATTGCCAATTACTTTATATTCTAGAACCACAGCACTTCTCCTTTTGTGGATTCTAGTTTATGTTCCATTGGCTTCTAGCAAGACTTCAATCTTTATGTGTAACTCCTGCTAACTGTTATGAACACCACATATCTTGAGGACAAATTTTAATCCTTGAAAAGGAGATCTGAAGACACAAATATACTTCTTAGCTTTTCTGTTATGAACTTCATGAAAGTAGTGTAATTCCATGGACTGCAAATGCAGATTAAATGTTATATTTAAAATAGATTTCTTTAAAGTGTGAGAATAGTTTCATGACACTACGGATTAATTTTTGCTTTGCTTGGTTCTCACTGCAGCCTCTCCTTTGTTTCAATTTCTTCTTGTCTGGGTACCCAGATCACGTGAGGTATCATCCAGTCTGTCAGTTAGATATCAGGATTTCTCAAAAAAAACCCCAAAAAACACAACAATTTAAATAATGTGGTTATAGACAGACAGCAGGTTATTTCCACTGCTTGTGTTTCTCTGCCTCAGAAAAAATGCCCACAAGCAGTTAACCTCAAGGGTTCCCCCAGTGTCAGGAGGCTGGGGTTTCAATGGGAAGTGTCTCCATCCTAAGTCGCTTCGCTGGTGGTACAAGCCATGCGTTGGACCAGGGCTGAGGGTGCGGGGATGTGCCGCATCCAAGGGCTGGTGTTACCGCAGGAGCGCGTGAGGGGGAAGCAGGGAATCAGGTGCCATGGGGCTGCCTGCTGGGCTGGCTGTGGAGTGTTTTCACAGATAGGCTTTGACTCACAGGAAGAGAATATTTTTCCCACGCTATCTTCTCAGCGTGCCTCCCTCTTATTTGGTCCTAGCATAGGAAAAATATTTACCCTATGAAAGTGCATGGGATACTTAAAATTACAAATATATATTTTATAAGCAACATTTCGGCCCTTCCTTTAGCTACATGCCAAAACATGGGTGCAGTAATTAGGGTTTCCCCTCTGCCTTTAATTGAAACCAGAGATGTGGCTGCAATGTAACTTTCACATCTGGAGTCTGGGCTTCTCCCGAGGCTGTATTTGGATCCAGGGATTTGCTTCAGACCATTAGAGGGAAATGAGTCAGTCTCAAAACCAGTATCAGAAATTCAGAGATACTTTAAAACTAGGGGTTTTCCCTGTCTTCAAGAACACTGGTTTCTATGTCAATGCATAGAACATGCTGTTAAACAAATGCTGGTAAAAAAGCATTTTTTAAAAAGCAGCAGAAATATCTGTCTCTTGATGACCTTAAAATGAGACATACTAGCAGTTTTGAAGTTTACTTATGTATTGTGTGAAGTTCATTTATTACTGATAACAATAGGGACAAGGTGGAAAAGGAGGTAACTTATTTTCTTCTCTGAAAACAAAGGTAATTATTTTCTTCATCTGGTTAAGTAGCTGTCTAACAGCACAGATGTATTCAACATGGAACACAGAGGAAACGCTTGATTGTGTTTCTCTGTTTCTTAAAACACTTCGTAGAGAAATAAAGGTAGAAAGGTGAGGAAATTCCACATTTGGTGGGGAGACAGTCTTTCTTGTGAGCAAGGTCTAGATTTTTAACTTGCCTTAAGAAGCCATATGGGACAGTCATTGGGATGAGTTACAACACTGTATTTGGAGTTATTAAAATACTTGGATGGTTAATAATTGATTGCTCTGACTTGTGCTATTTTATCATAGCTGCTTTACCATCTTGTACTTAATTTGGTTATCACTGCAATTCCACTAGATAGTTGACTAAATGCTGTGGTGTGCTGTGGTATTTCCTTCCCACCAAAAGTATGCTGTGACTTACAGAAAAGTATTGAGCATAATGCTCTTAAAAATAGCCTCAAAGAGAACTGCTTCTGTCAGTAAGGAGTCTGGAACTAGGCTTGCACAGCACATGATGGTGATTGGTGCTTTGGAGAAAAAATGGTAAGACTAAAGAACTCTGGGGTACAGCCAGGTCAGAACTAGGAAAGAAGGGTGGAAGTTTGGGGGAACAAGCAGAAAAGTTAATGCCTGAAAAAGCATATTCTTTTTGAGATTGCTAAATCTAGTAATTTCTTGGGTACCAGTAAATCATTGTGAAGTCCACTGTCCAATATCATGTCACATCCTGATCTACTGAGAGGATGCTATTGCCTCAAGCAGCAAAAATCTGTGCCTTGAAAGGGACTAGAATCTTGCTGGGAGAAAAGGTACTAGTTTGCAGTGTAAGTAAAGCTCCTATCTACACAAGGGTGGTAATGATTTACGATTGAATGGTCACACTTCTGTTTGGATTTCCTAGAGCTCCACTCCTTGGCTTTGCAATTTTATTTTTATAGAGCGATATTCTTTGTGCAACTTGGTGCTGTGTTACATTTGTGCTGCTGCTGCTGCAGATTTAGAATTTCTATCCCTACTGTGCACTTCACTTAATATGCAAGTTACATACAACGTGTTTTTAAAATTATTCTTGTGGAATGACAGTTATCCCCAGGTAGGTCAGAAAATGTGTTTACTGTGTTAAGAACAGGACTAAATTACTGGAAAGGGGTAAATGAGGCATCTACAAATTTCAGTTGATGGGTTAGTCCCTGACTGAGAAGATGAAGGAAAACATCTCATTCCTCTTCACAAGAACGCCTCTTTTCCAAGATGTCGTCTACTTAAGTAAACAATTGGCAGTTTTCTATTAGGTATGACTCATTACCACTTAGAAATTTGTAAACTGATTTGCCTATCTCCTCCAGTTACTTACATCTTGTGCTCTCCAAATCAGCAATACCCAAACGAATTAATTCTTTGAAGGTGTGTGCACTCTGAACTGGTTTAAATTAACAATGAAGCGCCCAAAGAAAGCCTTTGCACAGGATTTAATAAGACTTATAAATACTCACTTTGACTTCTTAGAATATTAGCTTATATATTGATGCAGACTTGAGAAATTTTCTCTGAGTATTTTAGAAGCCTCCTTAAAATCCTTGGAAATGGGCAAATCACCAGGGCTTTGCTTCTGTTGCTGTTGCTACACACAGCATTTGAAGTAGGGAAATGTAAAGTGCAGATATTGCACTTCACAATAATAAGACAAAATGACAGGATTTAGTTATTTCCCTGCATTTGTCTGCTAGCAGGCACATCAGCTGAATCCACAACGAGCTGGTACTGACAAGGCAATGGGTACTAACCTGTCTTGCTAGAAGCCGATTGTGTTTTGCCTGGGTGTAAAATTAGCAGTTCCTGCCTTGCTCTGTGCAGAGGCCGACTGGCTGTCAAGGGGAAAAAGGCAGTGATTTCGGAGTCCCACAGAGATTAGAGCTGAATGGGAATTTCAAGCCTCTGTCTTGCATAAAGGTGAGACAGAAGTTAACAGCTGCTGCTGTTGAGGCAATGGCTCCCAAACGAAGCTGAGCTCCAGCTGCAGTCACTCTCATGCTGGAGAAAGTTAGATCCAGTCAGTGCTATCTTCTGACTGCAGCGAAACTAATTTTTTTTTGTTAATTCTTGCTCAATATGCAGCAGTTCACCTGATTAAGTGATAGGTAAGATTTAAAATAAAATGACATTACAGCATAATACCATTTTCTGTCCTACTCTGAGTGAAGGACTCGGCTTGTAATAAGAAGAAAGTATTTAATGTTGCTTCTAATTTCTGTGCCATGTCCACAAACTAAAATTACAAACCACATTTAGCTACTGTTAACAAATGGTATTGTGGAATTCTTTTAAATGGCCATGTTAATATCAGGGGTTTTTACTGTGTGATTGATTCATTGCACTACATTTTATGGCATTGTCAAGGAAATGTTTTAGCAGAGGAAAATATTCAGAAGGAACTAGTACAAATAAGCATGCAAAAAGGCATTTTGGCTGTAAGACAAGTGTAGATGTAAATATACAATGAAATGTTTGCACAAAGCATTTTCAGCGCTGTTAAGTTATTCTGCTGTTATGACTATAATATGTAAAGGCATCTTCATTTTGCTGAGTGGCACAGTGCCATGTTGCATTCAGCCAGACACCGAATAAATTGGTTGTTTGTAGTTTGATCTCAGAGAAGATTATTTAATTTTAATTTTCAATTTTCTTCCCAAGGTAAATAGGACGGCAATTAATATGGCAGAGATGGAGAATTCACATTAAACGCTGCTTCTCCCCTGGGGTGAGCTCTCTCAAAGCATGTTTGGAAAGGAATTAAAACCAGAAACTATTCCCACGTTTCCTCATGTTTCTTATTTTTTGTTATGGTCAGAAAATGTCTTTAAACATTGTGAACAACAGGAGGGCTGGTGTCCCTCATTCTTGAAACACATCTGGAAATGTTTGACCTAACCTGCGGTGTGTGTCATCATCTTTCTCATCCATTTTGAAGTCCCTTATATTGCTGAGATTCCTTCCGTAAACTCTACTCTGGCAGTTCGTTATCTTTCTCCTGCCAGATCTTTAAAATCACTGTCTAATTACCATTTGAGTGAAACAGGTTTTCAATAACACTATAGACTTATTTTTTCTGAATTTTTTTGTACTAAGTGCAAAATGCATTGTGGATATCACGTGCAAACTTGTTGTTTTAATAAAGGAAGACCTAGTATATGCATGCCTTTTTTTCAGTATTTGAATTCCCAAAAGTGTCATGAAATTAAGTTTTCTACTTTGTTTCTTTAAAGACGGGCTTTAGGGTGTCTTGTCATTGCAGAGGTCAGGAAGAGTCTTGAATTGGTCACTGTTTAAAAATTGTTGTGCCTAATAGGTTGATAGTGGTTTTGAGCTGGGATATATGTTATCAGAAGACAATTCCACTTGTTTCTGGGAAAATAAGAACTTCCAGATACTTAGAAAATATTTCTGCAGAAGCTTTCTCTAAGAACTGCATCATAATTATTTGGAATTTAAAGATCTGTACATTAACGTTACAGGTTTTGTACCACAGTATTGTTACTAGAAACATCACAGATCTCTACTTTCCTGCAAATCGATGATTTTGTCATGAATAGAAATTGGCAGGAGCATGTTCAGAGCAAGGGCACAATTCCAGTTCTCACCAGGGCAGGAGGAGGTTGAATGTAGGTGTCCTGCAGCACAAAGGATGACAGGCTGCATTGCAAAAAGAAGCTGCAGACACAGTAGCTGCATGTCCAGCATCTTTTTTGACTCTTGTACCTTCACGTGAATGCCCATTTTGCCCCTGAATGAGTCCTGGGCCATAAGCATTTTCTAGGACCTCTCCTTCCCACTTGGCAGTTTCTGGAGACTTCAGGTTTTCCATATGTAAAATAATGGCATCTCTTCCTTCACAGAGCTGATTCTGCCTGCCTGGATAGTTCTCCTACCACATCAAGTATAATTTAATTAAAATGCAATATGCTAACATGGAAGTGAACCTCCAAATAAATCCAGATTAGGATCTCCAGGAAACAGAGAAATAGCTTCACAGGCAGGAAAAAAACCCCAAACTATCAAGACTATTGGTGAGGTCTGAAGGTCCTTCACTTCTTGTGTTCTTAATTTAGTGCAAATGCAGAAAATATTTGTTGGTATTTAATTCAGTCTTACATTGTTCACAACGAGAGAATATTTTAAAAAAGTAAAATAGCAGCATGTAAATGCAGGATTACATTCCCTGGGAGATGTTTTAAATGTTTTATTATACGTTTTTTCCACAAAAATATATTTCAGATTATTTTTTCCAAAATGCTGGTATACTTGATTTAAAGTTTTAGTGGTGTTATTTTATAAATTCAAGATTTATCTTGAAATTTAGCGCCCAAATTCAACAAAGCACATGAGTATGCATGTAAGTTTCATCAAAGCCATAATTTTTTTTATTCTTTGATAATGGTGCATTATTTATGTTGGTATTTATGTTACTATTTTTCTTAGTTTATTTCAGTACACAGATCAGTCTAAGTANAGTTTATTTCAGTACACAGATCAGTCTTAGGAAAGAAAAGGTGGTTCTTTTCTGCCTTTTTTTTTTTTTTGTAAAGTGGTATCTGGTTATAGAATGGCTCCTGAATAAAAATACTTTTACATATATATACCAATGCCTACCTTATAAAGAAAAGTATTATGTATATTCATGTATGGAGACTGTGGTTCTTGCTTGAAATTTTTCACTGTCTCATTGGCTACACAATATTATTCAGCAATAAAACCCCAAAGCATTACTGACATTCAGGCAGCAGAAACAAACGAGTTTCTATGTAAAAACTGAAATCGGAAATATGGAATGTTACATA
>VZTM01026643.1:362-23992 GCA_013400555.1 Jacana jacana
TTGTAGCTTGATGTGAAATTTAGTATTTATAAGTGTATGTTGAGTTCTGAGACTGAAAGCCCAAACAGTGGTATTGGAAGGCGATTCAGCATATTCCTAGATTAAGCAAGTTTCCTAGAGCTCTTGTGTACTGAAACTTCTGAATGTTTACAATAATATTCTGGAAACTTGCTCTACTTGTTTTTCGTTTAAAGCTCTCAGACATAAGAATGTAAAAAAGGAGGTAAAGTAAATATTTAACATCAAGAGATTCCTTAGATGTCTTTAGTACAACTTACTTGAAGCAGAGGTTGGTATTACAAGGGAGATAATTCGTGTTAAAGTGCTGATGGTTATATTCTTAATATAAATGCTGTACATAGTGGAAGCCACAACTGCCTTGACAGTGGCAAGACACCTATGCAAACACCATGCCTTCTAGGTTTCAGTACAGGAAGCATCTATATTGATGCCTTACTATAACAGCACGCGTAAACCCTTACAGTGACTCACCAACAGACACACAGTGAAAATAAATCCTTTTAGAGGACCTGCTTTCTGGTCCCTTCTAAAAAAGAGCAAGAAAGAAAGCAGTTCAAGTTCCAAAAGATCAGGCTCTGAAACAATTTAATAATTGATACAGAGACACTGACCAACTGAGCTATGAATTAGCAAAATGCTAAGTTTAACAGGGAAGAAAAGGGAAGTGTTTTCAATTCCTATTTAGCATTTTTAAAAAAATATTCAGGTAGTGGAACTGGTAACCACAGAGAAAATAGTTATTTCCAAATAGTATTAATAGTAGCAGCATGCTAGGCTTCCATAGAAAATGTGTAAATATGAATTAGCTCTGTGACAATTTTTAGAGGTGATCTTTACTTTCTGTGATGGTATCACTGAGACTAGCTTCAAAGGGGAAAAAAAAAATAATTTGCAAAAAGAAAAAAATGCAACAGATGGACTGCAGCTTAGCTTTATCAAGTTTACATTTGATCCATAATCTTTGATAATATAGATCCTCATTATAGCTATCATATTTTTACATTTATTATTAATTTTTGATACCACTTTCATTAGCATGGTTTGAGATAGCAAGCAGCCTTGCTTATAAAATGAGACCTTTGTGGGAAATAACATTTTATACATACACATAAACTTTCATATATACATGTACACAGTCACCCATTATGTAGGTCACAGAATATTTTCCTGATACCTGTACTCCCAAGGTGATGGATATAAACATTCTTTTTTAATCTTATGTTACATAGTTACATGCTACTGTTACATATCACTTGAAAAGGTGACAAATCCAACAACTGATCTGGTATCAATGTCCTGTTATTATAGAAAACTCTGTTCTTAACATAAATTATATCATGTAACATGAATTTGGGGAAATAACCTGAAAGATAGCTAATCCTTTTCCAACTTGTGCATGGCTATTTACTCCAGGAGATTGTCAAATGCTTTCTCCTTTCTTTTTTTAATTGATTCATCTAATAACAGTTCTGGTACTTGCCTTTGCAGATTGTTCTGAAGTTGATAGGTATGACTGTCACATACTGTTGCATTATTTGTATCTTTACTATTAACTGACCCAACACAACTCCTTGTATTGTCCTTGCAGCGTTTGCTGTTTTCTTCCCACCCCCCTCCACCCCCACCTTTTTTCTTTTAATAAGGATATACAATTTGTGCTGTGTTTTAACAACTTTATATTATATTGCTTCCAATGGTAGAAAATGGGGAGAGAACATTTAATACTTATGTTAGCCTCAACTCGAATGCGTGAATTTACAAAGACGTAATGAAGACCATTTTTGTTTGGTTTTCTTGTGATACAAATAGAACACACATCATGGCTCGTGCGGTCTCTCAGTGCCGGCCATCCATGGGTACATAAGGCTTGTTTATGCAACTCGTAGACTGAGAAATATTTATCACTGCAAGAGAGCCTGCTGAAATCAGAAACTGTTTCTATAGATCATACTTATTTCTCTGAATAAAGCTGGCATAAATAAACTGGATGTATTGGCTTTACATCTACTCAAATAAGCATTTTCTCTGCTTTTCCGGGTTTTTATGTTTCCTTATGAAGAAAGCTGTCTCATTGTCTTCAGACCAGACACTATTTAATAATAACCTACAAAGGTCAGAATAGAATAAAGTACTCTCAATTCTTTAATTCTTAAAGAGAGAAAATTCCCTTGGACATCAGTTAAACTTATATAGCAAGTGGCAGAACTACTTAAGTGTAACATTTTCCTCTAAAGTATTAATGAAATATAATATAAACAATTAAATAGCTTTCACTTAAATAATATATGTTTAGGACCTGCTCACTCCCAAGTGTACTTACTTGTGACAGTTTGACAAATAGATTATTCTGTGGCAAGATATTTCATACAGCTCATGATGATTTTTTTTTACATATTTTCCATAGTATCAGGAATGGAAAATTGCATCCTGATGTATAAATACTGGAGCAATATGCAGCACACATTGCAAAATTAACATGTCCTCAGATAGTCCCATGCTCATAAATAATGTGCAGAATATAAATTTCTGTTTCTGTTGTATTCTAAACAAAAACACATCTATCAGATTCAGTAATATTGTACTTGGGGTATGCAATTCTAGTATATTCGATTTTTTCATCAAAAGATATTTAGATATTTTAAATTGAGACTCCTATTTTGTCCAAAAAGCAATTAATTTTGAAATGTCAGTTGACTTATAATCAAAAGATGATACTGCTTTAATCAAAATAAAATATCTAAAATTATCAAAATAGTTCCATCACGTCAATGTGTACATAACAGGCTTTTTCAATTTTTGAAAATGTGTATTTCATAGAATCATAGAATGGTTTGGGTTGTAAGGGACCTTCAAGATCATCCAGTTCTAACCCCTCTGCCCTGCCCATGGTACCTCCCACCAGACCTGATTGCTGAAAGCCCGATCCAGCCTGGCCTTAAAGACATCCAGGAATTGGGTATACACAGCTTTCCTGGGCAACCTGTTCCAGTGCCTCACCAGCCTCACAGTGAAGAATTTCTTCTTCATGTCTAATCTAAATCTCCCCTCTTCCAATATAAAACCATTACTCCTTGTCCTATTGCTACACTCCTTGACAAAGAGTCCCTCCCCATCTCTCCTGTAGGCCTCCTTCAGGTACTGGAAGGCTGCAGTAAGGTCTCCCCAGAGCCTTCATTTCTCCAGGCTGAACAACCCCAGGTCCCTCAGCCTGGCTTCACAGCAGAGGTGCTCCATCCCTCTGATAATCTCCATGGCCCTCCACTGGACCCGTTCCAACAGTTCCATGTCCCTTCTATGTTGAGGACTCAAGAGCTGGACACGGTTTGAAGAATTTATTCCAGTTTGGCATGGAAACATGTCTTTAAAAATTCTTTCAGTGCCAGAAAACTGTTCCTTCACAGTTCTAATTTCGTGTGTGTTTTGCTCTCTTTTCTGTGGGTAAACTCTTATCACAGTATAATAGCCTCCTAAATCACCCATTGTAGTTGCATTCAAATATGAAGTGTCCAATAGTTACATAGAAATTTGTTCCATAATTGTTGCAAATTATAGAGAGCTAAATCTAAACTCTGGTGAATTTTGTGAAAAGTGAAATTTCTTCTTTATCATTTTTTCCCCACTTCCACAGTGGAAATTCTTCCATTTTGCTTTCTTTTTTAGCTGTGTCTTCCAGTTAGGTCATACATTCTGAGAGAAAAAGGTTGTCCAGGGCTGTACTTATGTTCTTAGCAGTACATAATCTAGTAATGTATTGTGTCCCTCAAGGGTCTATGCTGGGAATAATACTATTTAATATTTTCAGTAACATAGATGGTGGAATTGAGTTCACCCTCAGCAAGTTTGTGGATGACAGCAAGCTGAATGGTGTAGTTGATATACATGATGGAAGGGATACCATCCAGAGGGACCTTGACAGGTTGCAGAGGTGGGCCCATGTGAACCTCATGAAGTTCAAGGCAGCCAAGTTCAAGGTCCTGAATGTGGATCAGTGTGATCTCCAGTATCAATACAGCCTGGAGGATGAGCAGACTGAGAGCAGTCCTGCGGAGAAGGACTTTGTTATACTAGTGGGTGAAAAGTTGGACAAGAGCTGGCAATGTGCACTCAAAGGCCAGAAAGCCAACTATATCCCCCAGGCTACATGAAAAGAAGCATGACCAGAAGGTTGAGGGAGAGGGGGATTCTGCCCCCTCAGTACCATGCTGGTGAGACCCCACCTGCAGTCCAGACCTGGAGTCCTCAGAACAAGAAAGACATCAAACTGTCAGGACAGAGGAGGACCACAAAAATAACAGGAGTTTGGAACATCTTTCCTATTGGGAACAACTTGGAGAGTTGTGTTTGTTCAACCTGAAGGAGAAATGGTTCTAGGAAGACCTTATTGAGGTCTATCAATATATACCGAGGGCTTGAAAGAAAGGTGGAAGAAGACTTTTTACAAGAGACTGTAGCGATATTGTAACGGGTTCTTTTAGAGAGATTCCAATGTACAAACACAAGCTCACACAAAGAAGGACAGTTAACTTTGGTTTATTGTGAAGACTTATAAACAATTCCCAGACATCCCAGATATTACTTAGGAGAATCTTACCAACCCAGAGATTGTAGCAGCACTGCCAAGCAGCGGGATAAAGAGGAGCAATATCAATATAGAATCATAGAATCATAGAATCATAAAATCATTTAGGTTGGAAGGGACCCTTGGGATCATCAAGTCCAACCATCAGCCCTACTCTACAAGTTCTCCCCTACACCATATCCCTCAACACCACATCTAATCTACTCTTAAACACAGTCAGGAATGGTGACTCCACCACATCCCTGGACAGCTGATTCCACTGACTGACTACTCTCTCTGTGAAAAACTTTTTCCTAATGTCCAGCCTAAACCTACCCTGCTGCAGCTTGTAGCCATTCCCTCTTGTTCTGTCGCTAATTGCCCATGAGAAGAGACCAGCACCAACCTCCCTACAATGCCCTTTCAAGCAGTTGTAGAGAGTGATGAGGTCTCCCCTCAGCCTCCTCTTCCTCAAACTAAACAATCCCAACTCCCTCAATCGATCCTCATAAGCCTTATTCTCCAGGCCTCTCACCAGCTTTGTTGCCCTCCTCTGTACTCGCTCCAGCACCTCGATATCTCTCTTGTGCTGAGGTGCCCAGAACTGGACACAATACTCAAGGTGTGGCCTCACCAGTGCTGAGTACAGGGGGACAATCACCTCCCTACTTCTGCTGGTCACACTATTCTTTATGCAAGCCAGGATGCCATTGGCCTTCTTGGCCACCTGGGCACACTGCTGGCTCATGTTCAGCCTCCTGTCGACCAGCACCCCCAGGTCCTTTTCTGCCAGGCAGCTCTCCAGCCACACTGCCCCAAGCCTGTAGCGATGCATGGGGTTGTTGTGGCCCAAGTGCAGGACCTGGCACTTGGCCTCGTTGAAGGCCATGCCATTAACATTGGCCCATCTATCCAGTCTATCCAAGTCCCTCTGTAGAGCATCCCTGCCCTCAAGCAGATCAACACTCCCACCCAACTTAGTGTCATCTGCAAACTTACTAATAGTGTTTTCTATGTCCCTATCTACATCGTCAATGAAGATATTAAAAAGGAAAGGCCCCAGTACTGAGTCCTGAGGAACACCACTTGTGACCGGCCGCCAGCTGGATTTAACTCCATTGAGCACCACCCTTTGGGATCGTCCTTCCAGCCAGTGCTGGATCCAGCAGATCATACGCTCATCCAGGCCATGAGCAGCCAGTTTTTTCCATGAGAATGTGGTGGGGGACAGTGTCAAATGCTTTGCTAAGATCCAGATATATTATATCCACTGTTTTCCCCCCATCCAACAATTGGGTCATCTTATCATAGAAGGAGATCAGGTTCGTCAGGCAGGACCTGCCTTTCATAAACCCATGCTGACTAGGCCTGATCCCCCGGTTGCTCATTACATGGCTAGTGATAGCACTCAAGATGATCTGTTCCATAATATACGGTAGAGGGAGGCGGGTACAGTGCCTTCAGGACATCCCCTGTACCTTCAAAGTGTGGTCATGTCTCTCTCCTTCTCCCTCCCAAGACAGCACCACTTATATCCTGCACTGGATCAATTGCGCTGGATCAACACTGGAAAAGTACCAGCTACGGTTGCTGATGCGTGGCCAGCGCACGCAGCGAGCCTCACCAAATTCATGATCTGCCTTTGCTAATAGTGGCTTCCTATCCTATGTATCCTGTTTTTTTTTTCTACCTTGAAGATCAGATTCTCAAGGTTGTTTTGATAGTTGAGCAGCAACAGCACCGAGTTCCCTGTTTTCTCTTGGCACATATACAGGGTTCGGTGTAACTAGTAAGTTCCCATCGTGTCTCACCCAGACCATCCTCTAGTATCCTTTACACAGATATGATAAGTGATTATTATTTTAAACTGAAAGAGAGTAGATTTAGATTAGTTATAAAGAAGAAATTGTTTACAATGAGACTGGTTGGACATGGGAACAGGTTGCCCTGAGAAGTTGTGGCAACTTCCACATCACTGGAAGTGCTCAGGGTCAGGCTGGCTTTAAGCAACCTCATTTAGTGATAGATGTTCCTGCCATGGCAGGGGACTTTGATCCAAATGATCTCTGAAGGTCCTTTCCAACCCAAACCATTCTGTGATTCGATGATTCTATGATTCTGGGATTCTATGATCTAATTACTTGATCGATATGGACTGCTGTGCAACATTCTAGTATACAAAAATAAATCTGCTGTATCAACTCCTCATTTCTGTAGTATCTCCAAAGAACAATCATTAACTCTTGTGAGCTATTAATGAAATTATCTCATACGCTGACATTGATTCTTATCTCTACATATAGAGTTCTCTGCATTCTGACTGGGCTTTTATTTCCATTGGGTATTTTTCTAAAAGTATCTAAACGGTTTAGAAGCAAAAATTACATCTAAAATTCAGTAGGATGTATGGACTGACTCTGTTGGATGCTCAAATTTACTGTGAGAAAAGGTGTCTAAATCAAATGTACAACAGAGTGCTAAACAAGCACTAGGATTTTTCCCCTACCTGGAAAAATCTGCCAGAAATAATTGAATAGAAAAAAACCAACCAAAAACAAGGGGAAGGACAAGTATACATATCTGTGGAGACTTACAGATAACATGAAATGCTTCATAATGCAATTCATAATAGTTATGTGGGCACTAACTGCTGCCTAATATTGACTTTTATTCTCCAGTTTCACTACTTAAGATCAACTCTTTTGAGTTCTAATGGCTCGAAGTCAAATGGCAGAAGCATGTTTCTGGTTTTGACTGCTAATATTTGCAGAGCATTATTGATTCTGAAAGGTTTCAAATATGTCCCAAGTTATTCAAATAAAAGTTTTCTCTGTGTCTTTGTTCCAAAGCGTTTAACCTAACCAGCATTTTGCAGATAATTAGGCATTTTGGGGGAGAAACAGTCCAAACAACAAAGATTCTTAAAGTTGGTTATTTCTAAGCATTCAGTGCAGTTCTTAAAATTGCAAACACTGACACTTTATCTTGTATATAGAATGTATTTTGGGTGGAATTCACATGCGCTTAACTATGTATCTAAAACTTAGTAGAATTCCTTAAAATTTGGAATATAAAAATTATTACTTTTAGATTATATGAGTTTAGATTCTTTTATAAAGGTATTCCAAAACCCCATTTATGGATCTCTTCTTCTCTTGTTCTGATTAAAAAATACAGCTGTACAAATACCTTAAACTAGACACCTGACTTTGAGCAAAGAAAAAGCTGAATGGGACATATCCCACCGAACATATAAAAGCTTGAATTTTTTCATAAATATTTTTCATTATAAAAAATTAATTAAAATAAAGCCAGCAAACTGTCCTTTGATGTTTTCATTAATATTCAATAGTATATGGTACATGTCAGGAAAAGCAGGATCAAATCATGGATACATTAATACCATACCTCACATTAGGTAGGTCTTCTGAAGACACTGAAGTTTAACAGCTGAATATGTGTCTCCTTTCTATGAATTAAATCTTTCCAGAGAAGTTTTTCTATTCAATTAAAGAGAACTGACTCTGGGGCAGCAATGCACTCATTTCTACATAAATCCATTCAGTGCTGCTTGAAGCTGCTGTGCTCAGTAAAACTTGGGTTTATTTCAGTGTGTGAGGTGTAGCCAATCTTTCTGAACTCACCTGTGGAGTGCTACTATCTCAAACTCTGTATCTGCTGAAAGTAATTGATTTGACACAAAAAAGTACTTTGAAAGTTTCCTTTTACCTTTTTAGTTACTTCCATCTCAATTTTCCCTCTGCTTTTTTGCTTTCTTTACAATGCCTCCTTTTTCCTTCATTCTGTATTTTATCACGTTGATGATTCCAGATAGCCTTACATATACTGTCAATCACATGCCATCCTGCCCAAGAGCATATGCCCTTGAAAGTCACATGGGATAGCTCATTTTTATAGATCTTTTTCAAAGGAAATTCAATTTAACAGTCATTTTGAGTAGCATAAAACCCTGACTCTTGGCATCTTCATTTTAAATGAAAGCACCAGATTCTCTTTCTGTCAAAACACTGTATTTCTCTGTAGGAAGAATTCTACCCTTCACAGATTGGTGTGGTAATAAGCATGTAGTAAGTGGTACACCTTAATAAATCAAGTCCTCAAGAGACTAGACTGTCTGTGTTTCATCAGAAGAGGGCTGTGATTATTTGAACCATATGTATCTTCTAAAGCTCAAGAGTTTTATACATTGATTCTTTCACTTGTTAACGCTATTAAGATATTAAATATAATGTAAAACAACTTTTGTGAGTATAATTTAAAGGGGACATTTCTTTGTATGCTTACTTCTGTAGAAATAAATTGGATGAAATAGATAATATGTTCAAAGGCTATTTGATGGATGTTTGTGTCATCCTTTCATATTAAAAATTTCTGATTTCTATTTCTGCTGGAACATTTTTATAGATGAACACATTTCTGAAGCTTTCTATCTTGCATTCTTCATTAAAAAAAAAAAGTCTACCTTTAATAAATGTTTTTATTATCTACAGCATTATCACTCATTATCATTTACTTAAAATGTTTTAAGGATTATTAGGATTTAAAGTCACTAGAGAGTTTTAGACAGCAACATTATACCAGTTTAACATTGCTAGCATGAATAAACACCTACCCTACCTGGGACTGAGACCTGGGAGCTTGTAAGAGCAATGGTATTATGTCATTCTGCATAAGCAATTAATATGGTTTAATATTTTCTGTCACAACCACATTTTGGAACTGCATTGTCAGAGAACACTTTAGGGATGTGTGTACCTTTTCTGAGAAAAATCACACTGCAAAGCTAAACAATTATTTTTTTTTTCTATAATAGAGTCCTTGGTGTAAGGAGTATATCAACTTGACCATGGCAAATTTGTTTGAATGCACACCAAAATTGCTGTCTAGCACTGAAATGAATCACGAAAACAAATGATCCATCACCTAGTAAGCAATATCCAGCTAAATGGAAATAAATATGGAATCAATATAGTAAAAATAATCTTTGAAAATCATCATTCAGTAAATGGTTGTTATTATTATTATTAAATATTATAATTACAAGCATTTTGAGAATGCATGGAAGGAATTATCCTTTAAATAAAACTTTAATATTGGAATTATGAAGGTTTCCTCTCTGTATTCCCTGTCTGTAGTTTCTCAGGTTCAGAAAAAATACGGGAGGAAAACTATTATTCATATACCGTTACACTGCTGGTATGATTACCTACCTCAAAGTTAATAAACTCAGCTGGGAAAAATGGCAGATGAGTTCTGGATTAGGCCTTATATGAGAAGCCATAGTAGTTTACTACTGCTGTGATGAAAATCAACAATAAGATCCAGAAATTGCTGGGATCACATATATTACTGTCAGAAAACAAATAGCACTTCAACATGCACTACTGTTAAGCAGGTATTGTAAATGTTTTCAGCTGATTTACTAAAAAGTTTTCCACTAATATAGTCTGTAAATTTGCTATTCACTGCATTGAATTTCTTTTTAAGAATTAGTAACATTAAATTGAATATCAGATAATTTACTAGCATATGCTAGATAATCACTAGTGCATGCTTCTAGAAAAGAATATTAAAATTGCACTAAACTCAGCTTGTACAAAGAGTATGTGTAATTATTTTTTAATGTAGTAACTGTGGAAGTTTCCAGCATGAGGTATAGTCATTATGAAATACTGTGTAAGGATGCACTTCATTTTTTTTCAGTAGTATGTAGCGTATCAATACTGTAAGCCCTGTTAGATTTGTAATGGGTATATTTCTGTTGTTTAGTAACTGAAAACAGATCAGTTATAATGGGACCGAGTATGTTATTTTCCCAGCAAGGAAGAAAAACTAAATATTTGATCGGTGTGACACATTGTATATGAGACATAAAATAATTTGAAATGGAAATTTCAAGGATTAGGACATAAACTAACATGATTAGTTGAATTAAAGACTTTCAAGTTCCACTGATTTTTTTTCTGTCATGAGCTGAGGAGAATATAAGAAACAAAAATATACCCTACAATTTATTACATGTTCCAGTTATAGGTTTTTAGCAATATTCTTAGAAAAAAGAGAGAAGAGGGTTTTGTATTGCATACAGATTGAAAATATTCTTGTCTTCTCAGACCGTACCTTTTAATTTCAGAAACTTTTACCTCTGTAATTTAAGCAAACTCACAAGGAAAGATCTTTGTTTGAAGTTTTCACTATAATTTAAACTTCATCACTAGATCCACGCATTCAGAGAGAGAGCACCAAACAAACAAAATTATTCATGGACTTTGCTGCACCAGCTCACTTCATGAAGCCAATTACATTCTCCAAATATAGCTAGATAGCCAAACTCACCTGCTGTTAAGAGCAAAGGTTGAACCATGTGAGAGTAGTTATGGACTAATGGGTTTTTTCTTGTCATTACTAGACTTTGCTTTCTGTCTCCTATCCTGCCAAGTTTCTGAGGCATCTGCCTGGCAGCCACACAGATAAAACCTCAAGCAGTGAAAGTTCATACTTTGGTTTCCCTCACAGCCTTTTAAGTTTGTCTCCTACTGATCCATGTTCCCCAAAAAGGATACTAAAATATCTTCAGAACTGTGTTTTAAAAGTGTAGTGGCAACTTTCAGCATTGCCACTACCACAATTTTGTAGTTTGCTTGTTCTTTGCAATTAATTCTGCCTTTAAAGTTCTTGGCTCAGATTTTGCTAGCAAACCCCATGTGGCAGCAGTGACTTCAATCATCTCTGGCCAATTTTCACTTTTGCTCAACTGATTCAGTCACTTCCTGGTTCACCTGAGTTAGTGTGTCCCTCCCCTACTTGGCAATTACTATCATGGCTCTATAAATAATGCAGCAATATAGATGACTGATGACTGTGAGCAGAGGAAAGTGAAAATTGCTAATGCATTGGCTCATATTCAGCAGTATAGTTTTTTTAGAGTGAATTTTTATCTCTATTATTTTTCCCAGGGAAGAAAACTCCTGCCTTCTGTTACCAATTTTATGTGGAATATTGCCAGTTATAGGTCTTAACCTTGTCAGAAAGATCCAACCACTTGTAAAATTATATTTTTGTCCTTGTGATGGATGGCTCTTTAGAGTATCCTTGAACAGTAATCTGCCTTAAAGTAGTGGTGGTTTAAAACTGAATGATACTTGTATGGCCTGATATTGCTGTTAACCTGTAGTTCATATACAGTATCACAGATATTTTGGGCTCTCCCATGTGTCTCCGTTTTGGTGTTCCTCCTCTCTGGTTCTGTCCCTTTCTTGCCCTGTGTAAGCAGATTTTGGTTATCACGTCAGGTATATAGCAAAAAGCTGAACTAACTACAATTACACAAGGCTCACTGAATTTTTATAAATGTTTATATTCCAGGCCTAAGAGTGGCTGGTAACTGGAAACACAAATTTGTCATGCAGATGTTCACATTACCTAGTCTTCATATCTGTGGCCTTTAACATTATTGATGGGGACACAAGGTAACCCCAGTCTTTACCTCTTCCTGTAAGGCAGCACTGAGACATCCACCGTACGTACTCAACACGTTCAAAGTGCCAGAATCATTTGTCAGTGCCCTGCATCTGGAAAACATCTTTGCTGGAAGAATGTTCTGCAGAATGAAGTAGTGTGGGAGGTGAAACTGTATTTCTGTAGAACCAAAGATTTTTATGAGGGCAAAAAAGGGCAAAAGCAATAGCCTGGCTCAGTTGTGATGATGTAATGCTATGAAAAACAGAGCAGAGCAACAGCAACTTTTCCACTCTCTGAGATAAAAAATATCTGTAGTGATACTTGTCCATACTCAAGATTCAGTTATATCTTACTACATGCTTAATTTCTGAGAACATGTTAAAGAGGAGAGCTCATTATGCTGTCCCTGCCATGGAGCAGCAATGAGGTTTTTACATTTAGTGTCCTAAGCATATTTCATTAGGCATTTGCATTTTAAACAATCTTGAAATAACATAATAAAAGAGTGACTTCTTTTTTTTTTTTAATAGAAGAAATGGCTATTTTAACATAGTCTTAGAAGTTAGAAAGAATTAACATTCAAGAAATCAGCTAGCATGAATATTATTAGCATTGTTTGACAAATTGCTAACAGAATCCATCTTGTTGAAGAGGATATAATATGAATATATTCACCAAAGTAGATTTGCTGTAAGAGAAAGCGTGGTGAACAAGATCAGTCTGAAAATTTGCCAGCAAGCTCCAGCAGACAGATAACAGACGTTTAGATTTCTTCTCAGCATTTAAACCAGCAAGAAATAAGATTTGTTTTCTTAGGAAATATAGTCTCTATGTCCAGACCTGCTTTAAGGCTTTCACAGGTAAGTGAAGTGCCATATAGGAGCAAGTAAATATTGAGGCAGTCCTTTGTTGAGTGAAATAGTGTTTATACTGTAACAGTCTAGTTTTAGTTTTAGATTAAAAACCAAGTTCAAAGTCCAAAAGTTGAAAAACATTTTCTCAAATTTAGAGGTCAGTACACCAAGGCAACTTGAAGCTCTCTTTTTGTCAAAAGATGGGAGTAGAAATGGTCTTTTGTCCTGCATGTTGAGCACTAACAGTGTATTCTCCTTGAACAATTCATCCCCTTTTTCTCTTGCTTTTTATTTCTTTACACAAGATCTTTATAAGGGAAGGAATTTTTTTCAGAAAAGTCTATAGAAACTCCATAAAAGGAAGGGGCTTACTCATGTAATCTTTAGCCATTGCCATCCCTATGTGAGTGAGGAGCTAAGGGTTTCTGTTCCACATGCTACAATGGTTTATATGTTTCATCAACTATCTGTTTAATATAAAATGCAGACTATTTTGAGCATTAGAACCAAAACTTCTTTCCTAGAAAAGCAATTTGTCTATTAAATTAGACCGTGCTACTGCTGGTTCAGTCTTCCTGAAGCTTCACTCTTTTGCTACACAGTTTCAACAGGAAATAGGGAAAGCATCCATCCTTCCCTACCAATTGAGTAGCTAATAGCTTGTGATTAGACCTCTTTATGGAAAGAGAAAGATCTGGGTTTCAATCCACTTAGAAAAGGAAATCGAACTCTAGTATTCTATTTCTCAGGTGACTGATTTAGCCAGTAGAATATTTATAAACCTTAACCAGCACTATATTTTCTCTGGCCAGGTTCTGAAAGAAAATTGCATTTGCACATGGTGCTGTAAGTATGCTAGATGTGCTCAGCGTAAATGTAGCTGTTAAATCCTAGTATGAGGTAGAACAACCTCTTTTGGGGTTTGCTTGAGTTTACACCTGACCGAGGAAATAAATTTTTCAAATTAAGGGTATGGGCACAACTGGTAGAAAACTCTTGACACCTTCATGAGTCTAAGGTCACAAGGTGACCCTTGCAAGCATAAGCTTCTTCCAGGTAACTGAGGGTGGATTTTGGGGAAAGTCGCGTGAGCTTTAAATGTAAGTGTTTTGTTCTCAATTGTGCTTTGATTTAAATGACTCAGGGCATCTCAACACTGTAAAGTGCAACGATTCATAAATTAGCAATTCACTAAATGAGTGTGCAGACCATGCAACTTGTGGCTGCAGCAGCTCAAGTCTGGAGGCAGTCCAGCTGCGTTCCTGCAGTGCTACACCGATGCCAACCAGCTTTGCTGAAGGGGCGTAGCGCTATATGAATGATGTTCTACAGCTTCAAAGCCTGGGTCATTTACGTCAACGTGGTGAGATTCAGTTGCTTAGAAATGATAGGCATCTAGTACCATTTTAGATTCCCCAATATCCCACCTATTCTCTTGGCATTCAGCAGTTGCTGTATACTATTTGCCTACACTATCCTAATGTCTCAGATATCTTGACATTCTCAGAAATCCCAGCACCTTTCAAAAGAACTACATAATACATTTGTATTTTGTTAACAAAATCGCCCCCCCGGGGTCCTGCTGCTTGGTGTTTTCCAGCCCTTCCAGATGTCAGGTTTGCTTCTGTGCTTGTCTCTACATGCTCAGCAAAAACATGCCTGCATACCTTTGCTGGAGGTAGTCTTAGAAATATCTCTTTCTTACAAGTTTGATCTTGAAAGGTGTTTAATATTCTCAACTTTCATGTAAGACAAAGAGAGATGCAGGTGTACTTGGCAGGACTGAGCCTTGCAAGGGCAGCTACCAGTTTATGTGGTCAGGTAGAGGACTGCTCATTGTGTCTTGTGTTCTCATTGAGAACATGTGGATGATATCTCTGATCTATGTAAAGAAATATTGTCTCATTTATGAAAAATTTGCCTTCAGAACAATATGGAAATAAATCAGGGGAAGCTACCACAGTATCTTTTTGTGGCTTGTATATAGCTAGAATTTAAAATGCAATTCTTCTAACTCTAAGACTTACTGAAAAATAAAATATATTGGATGCTTTATAATTTTGCAAATAAAAAGTGGCTTTGTTTAGGAATTAAAGAATATTTCTAGTTCTGCTTTCTTCTGAACTTCTACGTTCTTCTGAAACAGCAATCTGCTGGATTTGCTTGGCAAGAGAAGCTTACTTTGAAAGCATTGTTTCCACACTGCTATGGAGTTTTCTGCCGGGTGTATCACTGCCAAAACATGTATATATGTCCACTTGTCAGTACACAAAGTTCAGACAAAAAAGACTCTTGTTCTGCTCTCATGATGCTTCTCTCTGTGACTTAATTTTTCCATTATTTAAATGACAGCAATCACACCCAGGTACAAAGTGTTTTGACCTCAACTGTTAAAAAAGAATATGGAAAGTCTAGACATTAAAATTATTATGCGTGGCCATATAACCAGTAGATTCTTTTTGAAGATAGCTTAAGAATTATCAGTTGTGAGGCTGAATTTCTAGTACAACTGCTTTGATAGAAATTTTATCATCTAGGGAAACAGAGTTCACAAAACCGTTACTTTCAGCTTCTCTTCACCTGAATCAAACCTAGTCAACAAATGGAAGAATATTTATTTATCCTATTATTAAATTCCTTTATCTTCACACACATAATATAAACAATAATTTAAAAGAAAAGGAATTTGTGGGAATTTGTTGGATTAAATTAATATCCTTGTTGAATGTTAATTTTTTTTGCCTTGGCTTAAAAAATTTGTTCTCTGTACTTTAGGATATAAGAAAGGTATCTCATAAGGAAAGTTGGTTGTGTTAGACCTTTTTCTGGGTAAGGTAAATTTTAATTCAAATAGAGAATTCAAATTTTATTGGTTTGGAACACCCTTTTCTCAGGGAGTAGAGGATAATTTTTTAATAATGATTATGATTTTTGCTGGTTCAATATTTGGGTAGCCTATGAGATTGCATTCTCAGCTTAAAGATATACATAATTTTCTGAAAATCGCAGCATATATGGATGGCTTATACGGTATCCCAAGTGGATGCCATAGTGATAGAGCTGTGCAAGGACTTTCTCTTACATGTAGGACCAGTCCTTTTGCAGAAGACCAGACTTTATGTGGCTGACAGGCTGCAGCACAGACTAATGAACATGACTGCTGGTGTGCCACATAAGCTTTCATCCCAATGGCATGAGAGTTCATTTGTTGTCTTCATTAGTTCTGAAACAATCCCATTTCTACCAGCATCAGCTGGTGGGCCATAGAACAATTGTGCTTAGGGATATCTGTGACAATAAGCTAAAAGGAATTTAGTTGTTTTTACCAAAAGTGATCTTTGTTCCTTCAAAAGGAAACAATTCACCACAATATAGACATAGCTCCTCTCCCCAGGTTCCAGTCCTTAGGCAGTCCTAAGGTACTCTTTATAATGACTTCTTTTGAGGCTTCCTGACAGCAAAATGGCTTTCAGCCTCGTTGGCCTGCTATGAGCCGGGCTGTTCTGCACCATCTGCTTGAGGGTGCAGAAAGACCCCTGTGCTTGCCTTTTCCCTCCTTCCTGAGGCCTGATTCCAAGTTTCTGCAACATTACCCAGGATGAATTTCCCTTTCTCTGAGGAAGTGACTTTAGCCTGGATCATCTGCAGCTAAGCCCCAGCTCCCCTTATCTGATCAGCATATTTTTTGACAAAGTCAGTGATCACTTGGAAAATTACGAATATCCATTTTACAGGTTTCATACTGTTCTCACTGAATATAGAGGCAATATTTTCAGTGAAGTGAGTGGAGACAGTGCTGGGCTTAAAACAAGCAACTCTTTTCCCACTCAAAAGGCAAAACCAGAATAACATTGTGCATACAGTAAAAACCTGCATTTTGACATGCCTGAGGGAAAGACAAGGAGACAACTTCCAGTATTTTTTTCAATTTTCATCCGTTCATTCATTTTTTTCCTGTTTGCAGTTGATATCCTAAGCAGTGTTTTTTCCTTTTCAGAAAATGTTAAGAAGAAAGCTTATTTTCCCCTGTCCCTATCTCATGACATACTGAGCACAAAGATTATGATGCACAGATTCAGACACAAATCTCCTGGAGAGCTGGCTCATTTTGAAAATTATTCCCAGGTGTTTCATGTCTTTTTCTTACTCAAAGATTATATGATTAGCATTTTAATGTCCTACAACTTCTTGTCTAGTTCCCTAGGAGGATATGAAAATGAAGCCATGAAAGCTAAGCTCTTTGGTATTTATCACACACACTCTGGTTGTATTTCAGAGCTCTGGGATTTAAACAGGACGTCAGTCTTTCATAGTCCATTTGGATATCTTGGTCTTCATATAATGCTGCTGGATGACTATCAAGAACGACTGTTCGTGGGAGGAAGAGACCTCTTGTATTCCCTCAGTTTGGATCGAATCAGCGACAACTACCGAGAGGTGGAGTAAAAAGCTATATATATTAGTCACTTTATGTTGTAATGTGTAGTACAGAATATCAGAGTTTACATGACTGAAAGTGAGATAATGGATTTTTTGTAGATGTTTTTTGCACAAACCATAATTAAAGAAAAATACACTAATTACCTTTTTTTTTGCCCAGTAATAACCCAAAAGGGTCATGCTAGGTGAAAAGATCTGGGGGTTATTTAGATATTTCTCACTTTTTTCAGCATATTTACAGATATTTATGGCATCTCACACCTTGTACATACTTGATTTCTGTATCTTTGCTATATTATCAACGTATAATTTCTCCCTGGTGTTTGTGGGGACCTTTTTGACAGTAAATAAAAGTCTGTAAAAAAAATAAAATTAAATAAAATAAATTAGGACATAAACTATGAGAGATTCAATAGTGATAAAAACCATGCAGGTATTTTTTAGCCTTCTTTAGAAACTGGATTTTGCATTGGCTTTGAGCCAGAGGTACTATTAAGCAGTTTCTGAAAATGCCATTTGAAGTCTACTCAGTGGTCTGTGTGGGAAAGGTGGTTTAAGTAATAATTCTACCAGAGAGGTACATCGTAGAAACCACAGCTGACCAGCAAACTGGCAATTGAAGTAGAGATGCTGGAGTTTGAGGTGACATGAATCTTGGCTTCCTTACTCACTTCTGCACTTGGTACCTAGGGCTGGAAGCATATGGTGGCAATGGAAGCTGGAGAAGCATTGCTCCTGCCTCAATCATCTGGATTGCAGACAAAAGTCTGAAATATTTCAGTGTTTTCCTTATCTACTTTTTGAAACTTCCCCATGGTATTTTGATACATTTACATTCATTCTCAAATTAGTAAATGAATGAAAATGTGAGTAAATAAAGTCTCTCTAGAGAAATATGCTTGTTTTGATTTCCTACTGCACTGACCACTGATGTTTCAAATGCTTTTATTTCAGTCCCCCTGGTGAAAGTGAACATCACTTTTCTCATGCCAATGCTCTGGTCAACTTTACCATAAGCAACCATTCTTTTCTCCATGTGTAATTAGTATGTTCCTCTACTGTGAACAGATATAATGTGCTTTATCCTCTTTATAAACAGTTTGGAAAAGACAATTCTAGATACAGGGAAATGGATATACTTTGAGAGGCCACTTGAGAATTTACGTACATTTAAAAATATAATATATATTTTTTTAATTCCTCAGAGAGCAATGTTACATACTGAGTTTTCTCCTCCACAGTGAGGTATGAGTTGACTCCTTTTCCATTTGATAAAAATTATGAATATACTGTGGCAATATATTAGAGCTCAGGGATATGAAAACATTTAGGAAGCAGTTGTTTCTATAAAATAAGCCTTTTCTCCCCCTCTCTTGTTCCTTCTTTGGCAGTAAATCTGTATGAGTAAAGATGACAGGATAGAGCACTTTACACTTCTGTCCAACCACCATTGTCCCATCTGGACACTCTTGAAGTTCGTTGCTCTCCTTCTTGTTGTTTTTAGATGGAAGATCAGACAATTACTCTGAAACCATACTCTCCTTCTTGAGATGTTTGCAGAGTATGAAAAATTAATGGAAGCTCTTCTTGCCTGCCTGCCTGCTTTTATGATGTGCAAAAGATGAGAAACTGGAATAAATGGAGCTTGACCTAGCATGTTTAGAAACACAACCTCATTGGGACTTCGCTCCCTTGAACACAAATGTCATGATCATTTTCTCTTTTCCCAGTGTTCATTCAGTGCAGATCTTATTCAGTGATAGCTGGGGAAAACTTGATTACCCCACAGTGCTATCAGCAAAAGTGTGGAATGAGATATTTGTTATACAAAAGCTTAATCACTGAGATACACTGGGGAAAGTTCCTGGAATTTAGAGACCGTTTAATTAATTATTGCCAAAGTTTTTCATTAATCTGCCTTTAACTGCAAATTGGTTAGCCTTTGACCTTTTCTTTCAGATTGATGACTTTAGCTTAATTAATCTAAACCACCAGTTATAACTTAGTGAAAGTGTAAGAATGGAGGCAAGGATGAGTCACTAGCTGCCAAAGAGATGTGTCATAAAGTTGGTAGCTCTGGAGACAATTCACATAGATCTTTTTCACCTCTGTGTTCTAGAGAAGAGTTCATGTGTTTTAATTCATCGCCATCCCATTTCCCACCATTTGGAATATGAATATACTCTCTAAAAACCACAATAAAACCCATTCCCATTAGAGATGTGTCTCTTCTGCTGTGAAATGTTCTAATAATTCAGTTCGAGCATTAGAAGACTTCCAAAGAAAAAGAACAAAATGCTTAGTGATCATAAAATGCTTTTACATTGAGCCCTATTGACTGCAAAAGTAATCCAGCATTTCCAAATTTCCCAAAATGGGAAAAGTCTTTATAGGAAGACTACTATTGTGAGACAGAGTCTCACTTCTTCACTGAAAAAAATATATTTAATATATTTCCTTTGCTTAGTTTACATTTTCTATACCCTTTGTATGTCTCTTTTCATATAATACATACAGAAATTTTCTTAGAGTATTTATTGTATCTTAGAATCACAGAAACATAGAATGGTCTGGGTTGGAAAACACCTTAAAGATCATTGAGTTCCAACCCCCCTGCCATGGGCAGGGGCACCTCCCACTAGAGCACGTTGCTCAAAGCCCCATCCAGCCTGGCCTAGAACACTTCCAGGGGTGGGGCATCCACAGCTTCTCTGGGTAACCGGTGCCAGTGCCTCACCACCCTTACTATAAAGAATTTCTTCTTCATATCTAATCTAAATCTCCCCTCTTTCAGTTTAAAACTATTACCCCTCATCCTACCACTCCACTCCCTGATAAAGGGTCTCTCCCCATCTCTCCTGTAGGCCTCCTTCAGGTAGTGCAAGGCTGCTATAGGGTCTCCCCAGAGCCTTTTCTTCTCCAGGCTGAACGACCATAAATCCTTCAGTTAGTTCTCATAGGAGAGGTGCTCCAGCCCTCTGATTATCTTCATGACCCATTCTAACAGGTCCATGACCCTCCTGTCCTTGTGAAGACTCCAGAGCTGAATACGGTACTACAGTCAGGTAGCACCCCCTTGACCTGCTGGCTATTCTTCTTTTCATACAGCCCAGGATGCATCTGGGTTTCTGGGCTGCCAGTGCTCATTGCTGGTTCATGTTTAGCTTCTCATCCACCAACACCCCCAAGTCTTTCTCCTCAGGACTGTTCTCAATCCATTCACCGCCCAACCTGTATTTGTGCCTGGGACTGTCGTGACCTGGATATGGGACCTTGCACTTTTCTTTTTGAACTTCATGAGGTTTGTATCAGCCCACCACATATAAGATATGTTTCTTACAGTAAGTTTTTGAAACAAAGTTACTCACGTGCTTCTCTTACTGTATGAAGAATACCCTAGCTAGACTAGCAAGAAGGAGGAAGATTATGAAATGTGGATACATTCAAGAACTTGAAACCTTGTGTAAAACCAAAGCTTTGGTGGTACCCTCCATGTGACCTTTGCTTTCCCTAATATCTTATTGCCTTTGACACCACCTTTGGAATCAAACTATTTGGGATTTGATCCAAGTCTTTCAAGGCTTGTAATGATCTAACACACTGATAGAGAACTTTCTTTGATATCTGTTGCCAAATTTATTTTAAAAAGTATTTCAGTTCATTGTAATTGGTGCCAGAGCATATCTATGTTGACAGCAAACTTGAACTAATGCCAGTAGTTCACCACCACTGATCTAACAGCTCATAGAGAGGGATGACCTTTAGTTCTACTTTTTGTCTCTTGTTGGCGTGAAAATATCTGCATTTCCTATTTTTCCACAAACTCCTTATAGATACTCTTTATTCCTAGTTTCTGCTTCAAAGGTCTTGCTCTGAATGGAAGCCTTCCCATTTCAGTAAATAGACTTGTGCAGGCAGATTTTAAGGTGCTGTTTCTGATCCAATACAAGACAACTCCAGATTAGGATTTATGTCTCTGTTGTAATAAACTGCAAACCCCTCATAATATATCCTGCCTCTAGTGAAGCTAGCTGTATTTTCACTCCAGAGCTGGCTGAACACAAGTTTGAAAGAGCAGGGTTTGCTTGTATCTCATTTGAAAAACATGTAGGATTGTACATATATTCAAACTGAAATTAGATGCACACAATTTAGCAGTGAGTTTTATAATCCATTGGAATTTCCTCCCAAGACAAGGTGTCTCAGCTGATACATACATATAATATCCAGTCATAACCAGATATTTTTGCAGAATTTATGTTTCAGCCAAACACATTATATGTTAATTAAGCACTATTTATTGCCTTAAACTGGTGATGGGATAGTTGAATTGCTTAATTGCTCTGTCATACACTAGAATTCAGACTAGCTCACACAGTAGTCTATTTTGGCCTGAAGTACTATAAAACTCATATAATTCCTTGAACTGTGTTTTCGTTTGACATGCCATTCTGTTTTTTGAGGCTGGTGACTGCATAGGGAAGCTGCTTGGAGACACTAATTAGCATTCCAGCTCCAATTAAAGTTCCCCCCCTGTCTGAATTTGCTCAGTAGTTGTTGTTTGTACTACCTTATAATTCCATTTTTTTCCCATGAGAAATACCTTTAAAAGTAGCTTTTTTCCTGTCTTTTAAATGCAGTACTGAAATTACATCATCTAGGTCTCAAGAATTATAACATTATGGTGAAAGATGAGAAAACATCACTAAACAAGCAATTTAAAAATTGCCTTCACAGCAGCCTGCGGGGGTGAAAAGTTTTGAAAAATTATGTCCAAGCCAATAATTATGCCAAGAACACAGCTCAGTGAAACGTATGTTAGTGTGATGTTGTTCCAGTCTACATGCACAGGAAAATTTCCCAACAATAGTTATTGATATCTTGCCAAAAGATTGCAACCCTGGCAAAGAATCAGTTCAAAGTTGCCATAACTTTAAAACTTAAACATCAGGAAAAATAATATGTGGCAAGTTAAAGGCTACCATTACAGCTGATAAATATCTGGATTTTCATGCAGTGCAAACACATCCTCTGTTATGCTAGTTAAGTAAAACGGCAATTATTATACAAAGATAGTTAAGTAAAGTAAGTACACCTTCGTAAAATATTGCTACCCTGAGCTTCTTACTATAGAATTATTTGCAAAGGATCGTAACAGATCAAGCAGCTCTTCTCAGTTGTTTTATCCAGGCTAAGAAATATTCATAAAGATTTCAAGAATAAAACCACAAACACTTATTTTATGTTTTGTAGAACGTTTTTTTACTCTACACCTTTTAAACTACTGTGCTTAGACCCAAGATGAATATAAAACCAAATTTTGAAAGGTGATATGATAGCAAAACCTGATATGCAGAGGGTTTTTTTAGTCTCCAGTCTAAAATAATCTTGGAGAGATTAAAAAATTAATGCTCATTTATGTTAAGACTCATAAGCCTTGTAAAAGTTGAGTCTTAAAAAATATTTTCTTGAAAAAAGTCATAATTCAGAGACATCTACTTCAGGCGACTAAGATGGGCTTGCCTTAGAGGTAGGTAATATGCTATGAGCATCTAAGAAAGATTCCTAAACCTCTGCACAAGCTGTGGAAAACGTAGTGAGATGTCTGCCTGTCTTACTTTTGTTAAAATAAGCCATTCTAACTATCCCAGTAAGAAATAAATGAATGGCTTAATCAAGACAGAACCAGGACTTTGTTTGAAACAAGATTTGTGCTGGGGTCACTTTGGAAAGCAGATACGTAGCAGCAGTGGTAGACACAGGGACAGAAGGTAGCTCCTGTTACATATTTTGATCACAGGAACTTGCTCAGGAAGCAAAGCCCTCCATCCCCTCATCAAGAGCGTTTGTGTATGCGTTCCCTGCTTCTCCTCAGATCTCAGAACAGATCTTCCCAGAAGACATACTGAAATATACGGAAGACAGGGAGGTGATTAGAGACAGCCAACACGGCTTCACCAAGGACAAATAGTGCCGGACTAACCTAGTGGCCTTCTACAATGGAGTGACCGTATCTGTGGTCAAGGGAAAATCTACACATCATCTACCTAGATTTCTGTCAGGCCTATGATTCCTATTTTTAAACTGGAGAGAGAGGTAGATTTGATGGATGGACTATTAGATGGACAAGTAACTGGCTGGATGGCCATATCCAATGAGTTCCTGTCGATGGCTCAATATCCAAGTAGAAAACAGTAACGAGTTGTGTCCCTCAAGGATCTGTATTGGGACTGTTACTATTTAATATCTTCATCAACAGCATAGACAGTGAAATT
>VZTM01026644.1:0-31636 GCA_013400555.1 Jacana jacana
CCTGAATGACTCCATGATTCTATGTCTCTCTTTAGCCATGGAGAAGGAAGTGAGTAGAATTGAAAGCATTAGCTTCAGAGAACAAGGTAGTGGGGTTTGACTTTGCAGAGCCAACCACAGGTATTTAAATCCTGCTCACACTGACTGGTTTTCCCCACTCTGCTGCGCTGCTCTGGCGTCTGCTCCACACACACGGACGTGTCGGGGTTTGTAAACGTCGTAGGTAGATGGAAGCAACACATAAGGTCAAGAGGAAAAACAGATTTTCTCAGTCCTATTTTACTGCAACCTTCTGAAAATTTGCAGAGAGGATTGCAGATTTACTGTACCTGGTAATTACAGGAAGGAAAATTGTGTTGGCTCTTAAAGTAAATCAGGGTGTTGAAAGGACAAAAATCCTTTCAGTGATGATTATGATCATTTATCAACATTCCTCATTCCTCCAGAGCGCTGAATCTGAGGTAATAAACCCCACCATTTGTAGATGTATCTTTTGTGGTTGTCTTTCCTGTTTTCCTGTCTTTCCTGATTTCAGCTTTCTGCTGAAATCCTGATCAAGCTTTTCTATCTCTACAGTCACATTAACCAGAAAACCCAGTTTGAAAACCCGGTGTTGGAAGCTAAAAGGAAAAAACAGCTGGGACAGACTGACATTGGCTCTTCAAAACCAGGTACCAGCAGATGCTGTGTTCTTTGTCACCAGTATCTGCCACCGTGCGTCATGGGTAACCCATGCTGGAATTCACCAAGGGATTAGCCTTGTCTTTGTGCTGGCCATTGGGGTGTTGCCCTCCTAAATCTGCTGGGGTTTTTTGAAATGTTAAAATTGAAGCAAGACCCTAAGACTGCTTTAAAATAGCTCCGAAGCTGGTTGCCATGAGCAGCTTTTGAACAGACAGAGGGTTAGAGGAGCCGGGCAGGAGATGCAGGTGAAACCACAGCTCGAATTTTTAGGCTTTTGATCTACTTTAAGCTTTGTATTCAGGGGTTAGAGTGTAGCACTGGGAATTACAGGTGGGAGCTTTAGTTCCAGTGCTGTTATAGTCTGTTTTACAGTCTTGGAAACACCCCGACCTTCCTGTCCACTGACCTCGGGTGTGAAAGGTGTCTCCTCTTTGCTTTTCTCCGTGACAGCGCTGAGGTCAGCCAGTGCTAACCAAACAAATCA
Organism: Jacana jacana; assembly: GCA_013400555.1. NCBI lineage: Eukaryota > Metazoa > Chordata > Aves > Charadriiformes > Jacanidae > Jacana > Jacana jacana. The sequence continues at coordinate 1,169 of VZTM01026644.1, forward strand.
ATAAGCTGTATTACACCTTAAAAAACCCTAAAGAAAGAAAGAAATTACCAAAACTAACCCTGGTTTCCTGCCTTCGTGGCTCTTACTCCCTGACTCCAAAGGAGCAGAGAAGGCTGTCTTCACGAGGGACCCAGCCCAGCTCACGGGAGCGCTCATACGGACGGCGCTGAAAAAAAGCACGATGGGCTTTGGCTTCACCATCATTGGAGGGGACAGACCTGATGAGTTCCTGCAGGTGAAGAATGTGTTAAAAGATGGCCCCGCTGCACAAGACGGGAGAATCGCACCAGGTGAAGTGCTGTTCCTCTAAACTCCTGGTTCCTGGGGTGCGGGAGGTTGGGTGACTCCAGCCACTCTGAAGATGACCCCTTTGCTCAACAAAATGGTGTTCAGGTCTGTGAGAGATCTGTGCAGAGCCGTGGCTCAAAAGGCTAAGAAGCAGCCTTCTAGATACAGAGCAACTTTGAGGACATTTCTGAAGATTTCAGTAGTTCTGCTTTAGCCCAGACTTTTGGCCTCGTGGTTGTTTACAGAAAGGCTCTGTGTTCCCTCACTATAGGGAGTAAAAATAGTGTGTTTGAATCCTGTGTCCTGTTGCTGCCAAAAAAACCCCATTGCACTAAATGCTAGAATTGCAAAAAAACTTGCAGCAGGAAGGAGCAGGCAAAGGTTTGTGCTCTGGAAAGGGAGGGGACGTGGGACCTGCAGCCCGTGGAGCATTGCACACTCTGCTGTCGCGTGTTTAATTAAGTTACCTGACAGTTCACTCTCACAGAGGGTTTAAAAACCCAAATCCTTCCTTCTGTGTCACATAAACTCTCCCTCTCTGTGAGAAGGAGAGTTTGTGCTTTAGCTGATTTCATACTGTTTACTTAGGAGATTAAATGAAAGGATTTCCCGTCTCGTGCTGACCCGTTGTGTGTGAGCTGGACTGTGTGTGGTTCCTTTTCCCCCACTGTGGGACCAAGGAGGACCCTCCAGCTCCGGAGCCATGGGGTGCACGTCGGTTCCTGCTGCAGGGCATGCCCAGGAGAGTCCTCTTAACTTCCAGCCTAAGTGATTCTGTGATTCTATGGTGAAGGGCCTGGAGCATCAATCTTATGGAGAGCAATTGAGGGAGCTGGGACTGTTTAGTTGGAGGAAGAGGAGGCTGAGGGGAGACCTCATCAGTCTCTACAACTGCTTGAAAGGGCATTGTAGAGAGGTTGGTGCTGGTCTCTTCTCACAGGGAATTAGGGATAGAAGGAGAGGGAATGGCTGCAAGCTGCAGCAGGGTAGGGTTAGGCTGGCCATGAGGAAAGAATTCTTGCCAGCAAAGAGTGGTCAGAGCCTGGACTGGGCTGCCCAGGGAGGGGGTGGAGTCCCCATCCCTGACTGTGTTTCAGAGTCGCTGAGATGTGGTGTTGGGGGATCTGGTGTAGGGGAGAGCTTTGTAGAGTGGGGCTGATGGTTGGACTCCATGATCCCAAGGGTCTCTGTCAACTTCCAACCTAAGTGATTCTATGATTCTATGATTCTCTCACGCTCCTTCCCAGGCACGTGGGTGATAAGCCTATCTGCTGGGAACGTTGCAGTGCACACACCGAGTTCTCTGACCAAAATGGTGCAAATTATGAAATGAGGCTTCGGGATCAGGAGTACGTACTGAGCCCCGTGTGGGCACCGTGTGAGACGCGGCGTGTGTGTGTGTGTGTGGGCGCAATCCGAGCTTAAGTTCAGCCAGTCCTGAAATAAACATAGGACACACACACGCACACACACCCCAAAAATAAATCTGATTTGTTCTGGATTGAGTTTAGATGCTGTACAATATGAATTAAAGGAGAAGACAGCTGCTTGCAGGAGCGCGCGTGCGCCGTGTCATCTCCTCTGCCCGGACACTATAGTTTTTTAAATCTGCTGAGATTAAACTTTGTGTCTGTAGTAAAACCACGTTCTGAGATGAGAGAGAATAAATGCAAAGAGGAAATCCTACATGCTCTTTGGCAACAGATCACCGGGAGGTGATGGCCCAGCCACTCTTTTGTACTAGTTTTGGAGACCACGGAGCGATTGCCTCATTGGGCTTTTGCTCGGAGCCTCCCGACAGCTCTGGGTGGTTTCGTGTCTGGTTTTGACGCTGTTGAACTTTCCTTTGTGACAGGGGATGTCATCGTAGACATCAATGGGAGTTGTGTCCTGGGCCATACCCATGCAGATGTTGTCCAGATGTTTCAGCTTGTTCCTGTCAATCAGTACGTGAACATGACTTTGTGCCGTGGTTACCCTCTCCCCGACGACAACGAGGACCCTGTGGTGGACATCGTGACAGCTACGCCGATCATTAACGGCCCCCCCATGGCCAAGGGGGATGTGTGTGTGAGCAGCCAGGATTTAATAGCAGGAACGGTTGTGTTGGACCAGAACAACAAAATAGGCCCTATGTTGGTCAACGGTCGTCTCAACGGCCCTTCCATGGACACAACTGAGCAGAGGATCTCTCTTGCCTCCTCGGGAGGCTCCCAGCCGGAGCTGGTCACCATTCCTCTCATCAAAGGTCCTAAAGGCTTTGGGTTTGCCATTGCGGACAGTCCTACAGGACAGAAGGTGAAGATGATTTTGGACAGCCAGTGGTGCCAGGGCCTTCAGAAAGGGGACGTTATCAAGGAGATTTGCCATCAGAACGTGCAGAGCTTGACACACCTGCAGGTGGTGGAGGTGCTGAAGCAGTTCCCAGTAGGAGCAGAGGTGCCGCTGCTCATCTTAAGAGGAGGTACATGCATAAATTTACAGTTGTCATATGTGGTTATATGCTTTTTAAAAGTCCTTTTTAGTATGATACCTAAATCATGTCCAGTCTTGACAGCTGAGGAGCAGCTCATTATGTCTCTGAGCTGTTATATTCCAAGTTTAATTTATACCCCCGAGGATCTGGGCTGAGAGCATGTTGCTAAGGGTTGGGGTTTTTTTATTTCAGAAGTTTTATTGTGATCTGTTTGTGTGCTGTCTCTTCCAAGCATCTGGGGAAGCAAAGCTGTGGTCTCTAACATAACACAAAGCACGTGATGGAGAGAGGTTTCTGAGGCTCTCCAAGTCTCTTCCAGTAACTGTAGGGCTGTTGGTCATGGGAGACAGGAGGGAGCAGCAGCGATGAGGTGGAGCTGATCCCTGGAAACACCAAAAAAAAGCTCATTTTTGTGTTTCATAGTCATACCTCCTCATTGACTGTCAGTCACAGGCAAGAATGTACCTTCTCCCAAAAGCTGAGTAGCGGATAGCGTGAGCTTGCCAGAAGGAGCTGGAGGAATTGGGAAGTGACACGTGGTTGTTGAGTAATCCTTCAGGCTTTTCTTGTAGCCTGGGAGTGTCATGTTGGTCAGGCAGTGACACCAAGGTCTGTGGCTGTGTGAATGATGCCATTCCTCATTCAGCTCGGGAAATAACTACATGGTTTTGGTAGCAAGGGAAATTCCTCAGCCCAAATTCTTGAAGTCTCTGTATCTGACGAACTGCTGTGGGATTTGATGGACCAGGATGGAGCAAAATAGATGTTTTTTTAATTTGTTCCACAGCTCTCAGTTCTCATTCGAGACTTCTCCTAAAGTGATGGGTTTGGGTCAACTGAACCCTCGCTTTGCCATTTAAAAGAGGAGTGAACAAGCAGTTCCTATTTTCAACCTGGGAGGAGCTGATTTTATGGCATTAAATGCTGTTTAAACTTTTGGTGACCAAGTATTGAAATCCCTTTCTGCTTTGTGTTTTCTTCAGGTCCACCCTCACCTACTAAAACTACCAAAGGGGTGAGTATTAGCGACGTATTTAGATGTGATTCTAAAGCAGCACATCCGGGCGGGGGGGNGGGGGATCGGTTGCAAAGGAGATTCATAAATAGGGTCATAAATAGTTAAATCTGAGACTCCTTTGAGGTTTGGGAGCTGTTTAACGGAGGTGATGGCTATCTCCCTTCTCACTGCTGAGGAATCCAAAATGAGGCAAAGATCTTGTGTGATGACGGCGTGGTATTGGCATGATTTTAAACATCATATCCATCATGTTTTTTCCCTGTTTTGCACTTGTCTGTGTGCACTCTTTGACCTGCTTTTGTAATCTCATCTCCTCGGGATGTCAGGCCCTGGGATAATCTGCAGGATGGTTTAGCAAAACCACAGCTGCTGAGCTGGCAGGGCTTCCTTGTCTTAAGTAACTGCCCATTAAAAGGGAAACAAAATATAGTATCTATGGGTTTTTTTCATTGCTAATTGCCTGTATTAAAGCAAAAAGGGATTTCTAAGGGAGGTTTACGGTACTTCAGTACTCCTCAGTCCTCACAGAGAGTTAATGGAGTGGTTAGCTCTCCCTTTTTAAAGGGCTTGTCTTTGAATCTATATTTTCAGGAAGCCCCTGTGTAGCTGTGCATTTCTGGTTAGAAACTCATTATTCTTGGATGTTGATCTGCTGAGGTATCTTAAATATATATTAGCTCTTAAAGAATCACAGAATCACAGAATCTCAGGGATTGGAAGGGACCTTGAAAGCTCATCCAGCCCAATCCCCTGCCGGAGCAGGAACACCTACAGCAGATCACTCAGGATCAGTCCTTGGGCTTAAAATCCCTTCTGATTTGTTAACGCTGATAGTAATGCAGCTTTTTGTCCTAAGTGCTCCTTTTATGAATTAGGCTGCTCAGCAAACAGAGCTGTTTCTTTGAAATGTTTCTTATAGAGAACAGCTTATTTCATTGTTCCTAAGAGGTAGATGTGGCTTCTTTTCCTCTCTTTGTCCAGTTCTTGAGCATCAAAGCCCTTTCCCCACAGGGGACACCCTGAGTGTGAGACAGGCTGCAGCCCCTAAGCTTTGCAGGTTCCCCTCCTTGCAGGCGTAGAGCTGCCCACCCCAACAATTTGGGGCAAATTCCTGTGGTTTGGGGGTGCAGGGCTGGGCAGGCTCTCATCTCACCCCACTCCAAAACCCCTTCGGGCTCAGGGCTGGCATCCCAGCACGGGCAGTACCAGCTTCCAGGGAGCACTCGATGCTCAGTGGCATTAAGCAGCGTGGCAAAATAACTCAGTTAAAAAGGGCAAGTCCCTGTGTTTGTAAACATACAAGAAGTGTCAAAGTGCTAAACCCCTGAGGGGAGCTTTCTCCACTCTTTGTAAAAGGGCATCTCTAAGGCTGTTGGGCTTGTGCTTCTTTAACACGCACAGACACATGCAGACGACCGTGTCCCAGTTTCCTGGGTTTCAGCCCAGAATAAGTACTTGGAATTACCCGAGTGCATCAGTGATTGGCAATTAGAGTGGGAGACCACAGGGCTGCTTGGTCTCCTTTCTTCATGAAGCACTAATAGGGGTCTTGCATCTATTGGGTCATGAAAAAAAAACATGCAAATGCTGAGTTACTAATGCCTGCACTACCCAAGTGTGAGCATTCCTGCTCGGTATTGGCAATGCCCCGGCACACGCGGGTGCTGGTGTTCGGCTGTGCCCGCTGAGCCCCTTCTGCCCATGGTGTCAGGCTCGGAGCTCCAGCCAGGGAAGCCACCTCTTCCCCAAAGGTGGCCCATCCCATCTGCCTTCTGTCATCCCACAGCCTGGAGCCAGCAGGAGCTGGTGGCTTGGCTCATCTCCGGCCATCGGTCACTTCAGAGCCCCTTTGCAGCCCGGTGGCAGTAGAAACCCGGCCTGAGGAGCAGACACCCGTGGTGCAGTGGGACATGTGCATGGGAAAAGCTACATCCAGTTGCATCTTGTCCCCCTGTTCCCTTGTTCTGCTCCGCATTTCACCTCTGTGTGAAATGCGAAGGATCTGCTGTCCTTGCACAGTGAGTACAGGGGTTCACTTGCCTTTGGGTTGACGGGGTGCTGTGGGCTGTGTTGCAGAAGGACAAGCAGGACAGCTCGGGGAGTCTGGAAGCTCTTGGGGACCCCGTCCCTCAGCCCATGCCCTTCCCTCCCACGGCCGTTCGGTCGGGCTCTCCAAAGCTGGACCCTTCAGAAGTCTACCTGAAGTCTAAGTCCATATACGAGGACAAACGTGAGTACAGCAACTCTGGCTTGGAAATGCTCATTTAAGAGGGAATATTTTTGTTTGCCACACGTGTGGTAAAACCACTGTGACTTTGGCACTGGGGTTGTTAACCTCCTGTCGATAAGACAGCCCAAGAAATGTGTGGTTCATGCAGAAATTAGAAAACTGTGGAACACCTTTTAAAAAAAAAAAAGATAGAATGAGTTTTTTTCTATTATACAATAAACCAGTTAATCATAGGAATGGTCTCAAGGAGGACCTGGTTCTGAAGTAGACCTGAGCCTTTCAGAGTTTGCAGGAGGCAGCTCTGGGCTGTAGCTCAGACTGTATTTATGCTGCCCACCGCGGGGCTGCAGCTGGGATCTCTCCCTGGGCGTTTGTCAGTCCATCCTGTCCTTTCTCAGCCTTCTCTTGAAAATTTGTTTTTTTTTCATTTTGGAAAGAGAACATCACTGAAAATGTGACCCTTTGAGTTGTTGACTGTATTTCTGGTTACTGTCTTCTGTCAAGAAAAAGGATCAGAGTGCACCACCAAAGCATCATCTTTCAATAATCAAAGATAACTCCTTATGTGTTTTGAAATGTTGCTTTGTCTTAGCTCCAAACACGAGAGATTTGGATGTTTTCCTGCGCAAACAAGAGTCAGGCTTTGGTTTCCGGGTGCTCGGAGGGGATGGACCAGATCAGCCCGTAAGTGAAGCGGTTCATGGTTTCAGTGTTGCTGCTGGGTGACTCCTGCTTCACCATCCTCACCTCCCCCTCGTGCTGAGCAGTTCAGTGGTGGCAGAATTGAGAATTCAGTAGCTGGTTGGCCTTGAATGAGCCTTTGCTTGGGAGTAGAATCACAGAATCATAGAATGGTCCAGGCCGGACAAGACCTCTAGGGTCATCCAGTCCTTGCAGTCAACCCCAACTAGACCAGGTTGCCCAAGGGCCTCCTCCAGCCTCCCCTTGAAGATCTCCAGGGAAGGGGCCTCAACCACCTCCCTGGGCAACCTGTCCCAGTCCTCCACCACCCTCATGGTAAAGAAGTTATTCCTAATATCCAGCCTAAAACTGCTCTTCTCCAGTTTGAAGCCATTGCCCCTCATCCTGTCACTGCAAACCTTTGTAAACAGACCCTCCCAGTAATGGCCAGAGAATGGGGGAGCTGGAGGCAGAGGGGCAGACACCGGTGTGGAGCACCCCGGGGAGGCTCTGCCTCAGACCACAGGCTTTAGGGAATCCCTGCTGTTTCCAAACAGGCAAAAATTAGTCTCTGGGAGGAAACGCTGGGTCGTGTACCGTGTGTTGGGGGCTGAGCTGTCAAGTTGAGAGGAAAAGCTTTTGGAATAGACACTCATGGATTTCTGATTACAGTTACGGAACACGGGACTGACCTTCCCAGCTGTGATGTCTCTTTTCCTAACACACACTTGTAGAAAAGGCAGAGGGAACTCAAAGAATCTGGCTTGTATTGCCCTGTGTAGTGTTTGGGGTGGTTTGTTTCCATAACAGCCGTGAGTCGGTGTTGATCCCTTGATCCCCCCCCACAGCTCACCTCCAACAGCCACTGCCCAAAGTTACTCTTAATCTCCCATTTGACCCGATGAAATAGCGTGGGGTGTTCTTATCTGTGTTATATTTAGTAGCACTTTATGAGGTGGGGGTGGGTGAAACTGATAAAAGGGGAGTGCAGCTGCTTGCATTCATTTTCTAATCACCAAAAGCTGTGCTCTGAAAAACCTTCTGAGCGTGGAACTGCCTGAGCAGCTTTTCAGGAACGAATTGGAGTTCTTCTGAAAGCTGTTACCTCTTCCTCAGTTGCTCTGGCCTAAGTCTTGGTAAAAAAAAAAACCAACAATGTAAATAGAATAAGTAGAATGAACGTCAGAGGCTTTCAGTAATGTCTGAGAAATCATACCTGTGTCCTAAGTGCACGCTGTATGCTTATGGCAAAAGTTGGTCTTTTTAGCAAACTGACTCAAGAGAGAGTGTTAATTCCAGAATTAATTGGAAATAAGGATTAACCCCCCCCAAAACAGTGTATGTACCAAATGCTTTGAGCCCCCAGGTTGCATCCACAGACTCAGGCTGTGCAGAGCACGCTCTCTGCCTCTTCCTGTCTCTCTCTAACGATCTATTCCCCAACGCCCTCATCTGTCTGGATTCAGCTGGGTCTGATGAGTCCACGTTCTGCCGCTCAGCCCCTGCCTCTGCTCTGCCCACAGATCTACATCGGGGCCATCATCCCGCTGGGAGCAGCAGAGAAGGACGGGCGGCTCCGAGCTGCGGACGAGCTGATGTGTATCGACGGGGTCACGGTGAAAGGGAAGTCCCACAAACAGGTTCTGGACCTGATGACCAGCGCGGCGCGCAACGGGCAGGTGCTGCTCACCGTGCGCAGGAAGATCTTCTTCGGTAGGTGTCCATCTGTCGGTCTGTCCCCAGAGGGCCCTCTCTTTTCCCTGCAATACTCTGGAGCCTCCAGACTTTTGTCATCTGTGCGTAGCATCTGGGAATAAGTGGGTTCAAACCAGGGGTGATTCGGGGCAGCGTGCTGGGATTCTGCAGTTTTACAGCCGTGCCCGGGTGGGCAGCGCACAGGAGAGGATTGTCCCTGAGGTGATGGTGCTGATGGTGTGAATGGCAGAGCCCCTCTGGGGTTCAGGAGAACTGGTGATGGACCCCCTTTCCCATTAGGGACAGGTATTGCTTTTCCATTGGGTTATTCAACCACCAGTTCTGAGTATATACAAGTGAGAGGAAAAAGTATTTTGAAGATGAATTCTTGATTTCTTTAAGATGCGGTCTGAGAGACAGACTGCTTCAGGGCCACAGTTTGTAGATTTCCTCAAAGAAAGTCTGACTTCAGGCTTTACACTGCCCTTAAAAAACATTGATGTTGTTCCAAGTAAACAGTTCTTCCTCACTAAAAACTGCAGCTGGATCTCTGCCGGAGATCCTGCACTCAGTCCGGGCAGAAAAGCTACAGTGGGTTTTGATGAGCAAAGGGCTGCCGATTGCTCTGACACCCTGGGTCCTCACTGCCAGGGCTCTGCAACCCGGGTCCTCACTGCCAGGGCTGTGCAGCAGGGTTTCCCTGCAGAGCTCTGAGCCCCTGGGGAGGGCTCTGGGCCTTTGGATGCATTGTCCTGCCTCTGATTTCATAGAATCATATAGGTTGGAAGAGACCCTTGGGATAATCAAGTCCAACCATCAGCCCTACTCTACAAGTTCTCCCCTACACCAGATCCCTCAACACCACATCCAATCTACTCTTAAAAACAGTCAGGGATGGGGACTCCACCACCTCCCTGGGCAGCTGATTCCACTGACTGACCACGCTCTCTGGGAAAAACTTTTTCCTAATGTCCAGCCTAACCCTACCCTGCTGCAGCTTGCAGCCATTCCCTCTTGTTCTATCGCTCATTGCCCGTGAGAAGAGACCAGCACCAACCTCTCTCCAATGCCCTTTCAAGCAGTTGTAGAGAGCGATGAGGTCTCCCCTCAGCCTCCTCTTCCTCAAACTAAACAATCCCAACTCCCTCAATCCATCCTCATAAGACCTTTCATCAGTTTCGTGTCCCTCCTCTGCACTCGCTCCAGCATTTCCAGGTCTCTCTTGTGCTGAGGTGCCCAGAACTGGACACCAGACTCAAGGGGTGGCCTCCCCAGTGCTGAGCACAGGGGGACAATCACCTCCCTACTTCTGCTGGTCACACTATTCTTTATGCAAGCTAGGATGCCCTTGGCCTCCTTGGCCACCTGGGCACACTGCTGGCTCATGTTCAGCCGCCCATCGACCAGCACCCCCAGGTCCTTTTCTGCCAGGCAGCTCCAGCCACACTGCCCCCAGACTGTAGCCATCCCTGGGGTTGGTGTGGCCCAAGTGCAGGACCTGGCACTTGGCCTCGTTGAAGGCCATTTCTCTTCAACCCAAATTGTATTGTTAATAAATTCACCCCTTACTTTCCCAGGCCGTGTTTCCTCACTCTGGCGCTGGGATGTACAGTTCTGCTGTAGCTGCTTGGGAACACAGCAGTATTGGCTTTTCCTTACTTGTGGTCTTTTGTTTCCTGCAAGGGGAAAAGCAAGCTGAGGAGGAGGAGTTGCAGCCTGTCCTGACGCAGAATGGCTCTCCCCGGCTGAATCGGGTGGAGTTTGCCAGCCAGCAGTCCCCGGAGGTCTACGATGTCCGCCTGCAGCGGAAGGAGAATGAAGGCTTTGGCTTCGTCATCCTCACCTCAAAGAACAAACCTCCTCCAGGTGGTAAGTGCCGTGTTCTGCCGGCCTGTGGAGAGGAGTGTGCGCCTGCCACAGCGCAGTCTGCAGGACACAGGTCAGGCTGTTGGGGATGCAAGTTCTCACACTGCATCAGTTGATAGGCATTCAGGGGAAGTGTTGTTTTAACCATGGCATTGTGTTACCTAATGGGGGAGAATTTCAAATCTGGGGGATCTGAGAAAGCGGGGTTATCTGTGTCAGCCCTAGGGATAGGAGCAGCTCGGGGTGTTCGCCCACAAACTCCAGCCACTGGCATTGTGAGAGGTAACTCCCAAAGTTCCTTTAGTGTAAATCAGGTACAGGTGCTCTAACATCCAGGTAACTGCTGGAGTTCAGTCGCTGGAATGGGCTGCCCAGAGAGCAGGGGGAGTCCCCATCCCTGATGGTGTTTCAGAGTGGACATCTCATCGACTCTGACACAGTCAGAGTGTGGGGACTCCACCCCCTCCCTGGGCAGCCCAGTCCAGGCTCTGACCACTCTTGCTGGGAAGAATTCTCTCCTCATGGCCAGCCTAACCCTACCCTGCTGCAGCTTGCAGCCATTCCCTCTCCTTCTATCGCTCACTGCCCGTGAGAAGAGACCAGCACCAACCTCTCTACAATGTCCTTTCAAGCAGCTGTAGAGAGTGATGAGGTCTCCCCTCAGCCTCCTCTTTCCCAAATTAAACACTCCCAGCTCCTTCATGAGATTGATGCCCCAGGCCATTCCCCAGCTCTGTGCCCCTCCTCTGCACTCGCTCCAGCCCCTCCACATCTCTCTTGTGTTGAGGTGCCCAGAACTGGACACCAGACTCAAGGGGTGGCCTCCCCAGTGCTGAGCACAGGGGGACAATCCCCTCCCTACTTCTGCTGGTCACACCATTTCTAACACAAGCCAGGATGCCCTTGGCCTCCTTGGGCACCTGGGCACACTGCTGGTTCCTAAATTCTGATTTATTTGATATTACAACTGAAACCAATTTCCAGCGCTGGAAACACAGGCCCTGTGGTCTGGGCTGTTTCTGACACAGAGGGAGAAGGAGACACTGGTGCATCCCATGGCTGTGGACGTGTTCTGTGCAGAGCTTTTCTGGGCCATGGTTTGTCATGAAGCTGCTGTGTTTTTCTCAGGCCAGGCTAACTTTAAAACAAGTAATCAGCGATTGAGTCTGCAGCCCCGCAGCGCTTTGCTCGGCACAGTTGGCTCTTAGGTTTATATAATACTTTAAAAAAAACAGTCTATTAACGGAAATGTAATTAAAATTTAAACTCATGGTGAATGCTAGAAGGCATCAATGTCTGTTCCTTCGCAGTAACTTCTGTGTGTGCTAACTCATTAAAACAATCCTTGATGACTTTTTAATCTTGGGTGGCTGATGATGCTGCGAAAGTGTTTCCTGCCATGGCTTTGAAAAGGCAGTGGATAATCCTGGCAGGGACACAGTGCTCCTCACCTCTCCCTCCTGTCCCTCCAAGAGTCTGTTTGGGTGAGCAGCACCTACAGAAAATGGGTATCCCTCAAACCAGGTACCCATCAACCCACTTCAGGCTCTGGAGACACAAACGGGTGCTCACATGAAGCACCGGGATGAACACGTATGACACGTGGAGGTCAGTCTGGAGAGGTGTTTGCAAATGAGCTACAAAGGAGCAGCAAGGTGGTTCCTTTGTGGAAGAGCCTGAGAGATGAGATTTGGGGAGGACAGGAGCCAATTTTGCTGTGCTTTCAGGTGTGCGGAGGAGTGAGAGCCTGCTTCAGAGGTGTGGGGAAGCAGAGCTGATGGATGGGATGGGGATGGGGATGGGATGGGGATGGAATGGGGATCTGCTCTGCCCAGGGCCACACCAGCAGCTCCACCAGCTTTTCTCTTGTCCCAGATCTGGGCAGGCTCCCGCTGCCGCAATGGCATCTCGCTGGCTGCTGAGTGCCATCTGCAGCACTGATGTTGGGGTCAACAAACCCCCATGAGATGATGGGGTCTGTCCCTGAGCACCAGCAGGGGCTGGCCTGTCCGTTCTGCCTGCTGAGCTTCATTTCCCCAAGCTTTTCTCAGACTGGCAGTGCTGCCCTTCGGAGCAGGAGCAGTCTCTGGGGTGACTGGGGCAGTTCTTGGTCTGGGGGGATGCTTATGCGACATGAAAGAGCTACAGTCTGGGGGCAGTGTGGCTGGAGCTGCCTGGCAGAAAAGGACCTGGGGGTGCTGGTCGACGGGCGGCTGAACATGAGACAGTAGTGTGCCCAGGTGGCCAAGAAGGCCAATGGCAGCCTGGCTTGCATAAAGAATAGTGTGACCAGCAGAAGTAGGGAGGTGATTGTCCCCCTGTGCTCAGCACTGGGGAGGCCACCCCTTGAGTCTGGTGTCCAGTTCTGGGCACCTCAACACAAGAGAGATATCAAGTTGCTGGAGCGAGTGCAGAGGAGGGCAACGAAGCTGGTGAGAGGCCTGGAGAATAAGGCTTATGAGGATCGACTGAGGGAGTTGGGATTGTTTAGCTTGAGGAAGAGGAGGCTGAGGGGAGACCTCATCACTCTCTACAACTGCTTGAAAGGGCATTGCAGAGAGGTTGGTGCTGGTCTCTTCTCACGGGCAATGAGCGACAGGACAAGAGGGAATGGCTGCAAGCTGCAGCAGGGTAGGGTTAGGCTGGACATGAGGAAAAAGTTTTTCCCAGAGAGAGTGGTCAGTCAGTGGAATCAGCTGCCCAGGGAGGTGGTGGAGTCCCCATCCCTGACTGTGTTTCAGAGTAGATTGGATGTGGTGTTGAGGGATCTGGTGTAGGGGAGAACTTGTAGAGTAGGGCTGATGGTTGGACTTGATGATCCCAAGGGTCTCTTCCAACCTGAATGATTCTATGATTCTATGAATATTCACTGTGTCGCTCTGCCTGTCCTTCGTTTCCCAGTGATCCCCCACAAGATCGGGAGGGTCATAGAGGGCAGCCCAGCTGACCAGTGCGGGAAGCTGAAGGTGGGCGACCGCATCTCGGCGGTGAACGGTCAGTCCATCGTCGAGCTCTCGCACGACAGCATCGTGCAGCTCATCAAGGACGCGGGCAATGTGGTGACTCTGACGGTGGTGGCCGAGGAAGGTAAGGACGGGGAACAGGGCAGAGGGATGGGCACAGCCACACTGCCAGGGTCTGACATATGTGACTTCTCGGGTTCATTCACTTCGAGTGGAGTATTTGAAGGTGTTTGGGAGTGGAAGAGAGTGAAGCTGAAGGCAGGTGGGGCAGAGAGGGACAGCTGCCGAGGTGGTTATACTGAGAAATAAGATATAAACCACAGGATCACAGAATCAGAGAATATCAGGCATTGGAAGGGACCTTGAAAGATCCTCCAGTCCAATTCCCCTGCCGGAGCAGGAACACCCAGAGCAGGTCACACAGGAACGCCTCCAGGCGGGTTTGGAATGTCTCCAGAGGAGACTCCACCACCTCCCTGGGCAGCCCCTGACAGTGTTCCCTCACCCTCACCCTGAAGAAGTTTTTCCTCATATTTCAGTGGAACCTCCTCTGTTCCAGCTTGCACCCATTGCCCCTTGTCCTGTCATTGGATGTCACTGAGAAGAGCCTGGCTCCACCCTCCTGACACTCACCCTTTACAGATTTATAAACATCCATGAGGTCCCCCCTCAGTCTCCTCTTCTCCAAGCTCAAGAGACCCAGCTCCCTCAGCCTTTCCTCCTATGGGAGATGCTCCACTCCCTTCATCATCTTGGTAGCCCTGCCCTGGACTCTCTCCAGCAGTTCCCTGTCCTTCTGGAACCGAGGGGCCCAGAACTGGACACAGTATGGATGCAGGGTAAGAGAAATTCTCATGGTTTCTGATATGAGAGAGCAACGTGTGAAGAGGAAACCTGTCCTGTCCAGACCTTCCATTCTTCAGCCAAAGAGAAATGGTCTCTCTTGGGGGAGCTGCAGCCAACATGGGATGATGCTCTCGCCGCAGACAGTGCTGCTCTGTCCCTGCCAGGAGCTGTGTCCCAGAGGAGGGACATGCTCTTGGGACCCCACAGGAGTGGCTCTGCCTGGCAGAGTTAGGGAGCTGGAGGGCGGTGGGGACACAGGGACACACACTTTCCTGATGCTCTCCATTTGGGCACTCAGAGTTTTTCCTTCCTGCCCTGGTACAACACACAAATTGCCACATCCCCAGGACACAGCGAAGATCCTGCCGTTCTTTCTGCCCAGTCCGCCCTTTGACCATTGCCCGTGTCCCACCGTGGACACCAGGCTGGGGGTTCTCCTGTGGAGTCTCCCTGGCCATGGACACGTTCCTCCCTGGCCGTGGCCATGTCACCTGAGCAGCAAAGGGAGTGTGACAGCGGAGTCCCAGCTCAGGGGACAGTGTTTTTGATAAGAGCTCCCATGTGATGCTGCCATCAGCCTGGCGGGGTTCCTGCACGAGCAGTTCACTAGAAATATGGAAAATCCAATCATTTGAAGAGAAAAGCTGTCTTCCAGCCCTGCTTACCACTGGGCTTTCCTGGGTTGCTGCTTGTGGCTTTAATTAAACTCACTATCGTTATTTTGCCAGAAAGTTGGCTTTCTTCACCTTTTAAATAATAAATACCTAAAGCCAGGATGTGAATGAAGCCAACAGATGATTCTCTAATTTCACATTCTGTTGAGAGCAGGCCCTTTAAGAGGGAGTTACTGAAAGGGCACATATGCAAATAAGTGGAAGTAAGCGAAACGAAGTATAGTGAAGGTGAAACAAAGTGTGGGAAACAGCAAATGACACAAATGTTGTAGCCAATCATGGGGCAACTTTAAGCGAGTGGAAAGTGCGTGGAAAGCTCGTGGACAATATCCCTCTCCCTATCCGAAATGTAGTGCTTAGCGAATGAGGACCTGTAACTGTAGAACGATTGTATGGGTACTTCCTGAGCGGTGTGCTTCCCGACTGTGAGTGCTTCCTGATTCGGGTGCTGCCGGAATGGCTTCCTGATTGATGGCGTCGGGCTCGACTGCTCCTGGCCGCGGCAACATTCATTGCAAATATTTAACATGCTATCTCAGCTGTAATACAGAGTTTCAAAGACTTCATTTTCCTTTTTATTCATGCTTGAAGCAGAGAGACTTCTATAACGTGGTTTTTTGAGACTCTCATTTTTATCAACTGTAATTCATTGCAGTTTGAAGGGACACACCTCAGAGTGGTGGCCCAGGGCTCAGGTCTGAGTTGGCTGTGTTAGATCTGCTTCTCCAGGGCTCCTGGTCAGCTTTGTTTTCAGAAGAAACACTGTGGATATAACGGTTTTGTCGCATATTTATGCATGATCTCACCTGGATCCCGTGCAAGAGCTTCCCTTTTCTGACTTCAGAGAGGCAATATGTCCAAGTAAAGCAGCTAAGGGGGAAGAAGGGACAGAAGGTCAGTGGGTGAGACTGAGTGGT
Organism: Jacana jacana; assembly: GCA_013400555.1. NCBI lineage: Eukaryota > Metazoa > Chordata > Aves > Charadriiformes > Jacanidae > Jacana > Jacana jacana. The sequence continues at coordinate 16,823 of VZTM01026644.1, forward strand.
GAGAAAAAACGCGTGGCTGAAGTTGGTGTGGGTCAGACGTGGAGAACATCGTGGTTCAGACATGGAGATCATCATGGGTCAGACGTGGAGAACATCGTGGTTCAGACATGGAGAACGTCAGGGGTCAGACATGGAGAACGTTGTGGCCAAGTGGCCAAGAAGGCCAAGGGCATCCTGGCTTGCATAAAAAATAGTGTGACCAGCAGAAGCAGGGAGGGGATTGTCCCCCTGTGCTCAGCACTGGGGAGGCCACACCTTGAGTCTTGTGTCCAGTTCTGGGCACCTCAACACAAGAGAGATACCGAGGTGCTGGAGCGAGTACAGAGGAGGGCAACGAAGCTGGTGAGAGGCCTGGAGAATAAGGTTTATGAGGATCGATTGAGGGAGTTGTGGTTGTTTAGCTTGAGGAAGAGGAGGCTGAGGGGAGACCTCATCACTCTCTACAACTGCTTGAAAGGGCATTGCAGAGAGGTTGGTGCTGGTCTCTTCTCACGGGCAATGAGCGACAGAACAAGAGGGAATGGCTGCAAGCTGCAGCAGGGTAGGGTTAGGCTGGACATGAGGAAAAAGGTTTTCACAGAGAGAGTGGTCAGTCAGTGGAATTGGCTGCCCAGGGAGGGGGTGGAGTCCCCATCCCTGACTGTGTTTAAGAGTAGATTGGATGTGGTGTTGAGGGATCTGGTGTAGGGGAGAACTTGTAGAGTAGGGCTGATGGTTGGACTCGATGATCTCAAGGGTCTCTTCCAACCTGAATGATTCTATGATTCTAACGTCGTGGGTCAGACGTGGAGAACATCAGGGGTCGGATGTGGAGATATGATGTATCGTGACAATGAGGGAGAGCAGCAGAACCAGCAAGAGGAATGTGTCATCCTTAATGTTCTTCTTGATGTGGCTGGAGAATTGGGGGGTGCGGGTCCCCGTGCAGCCCGAGGGGGGCTGGGGGGTGAGCAGGGGCCGTGGCGTTTCCCCACTGGCTGTGGGAGGAGCTGGGCTCGGCAGGGGTTGGCACAGGGGGATGCAGGATTTGACCGAAGAGAGAAGGGCCCGCTTTCCAGACGCTGCTCAGCATCACAGGGCACAGCCCCTCGTCCCCCCGCGCCAGCTCCAGCACTGTCCCCCGAGACTGAAAATACACCCCCTGCCCCTTCCCCTCCCCTGACCCGCCATCCCTGCGTTCCCTACGGATAACCAAGAGGCACTGCAGGCGCCAGAGCACCTCTCCTGACGTTCCTCACAAAGCCAGGAGCCTCTCAGCTCCGGTCACGTACGAGCTGGGACCAGAAGAGCGCAGTTTGGGGAGAGGCCAAGGAGTTTCTACGAACAGATGGCATTTTTTCCTGCCTGTGCTTTTAAATTAAAACTCATGAGCGTAAACCGGGAGTAAAAGTTGACATTTTTGTCTCTAGAGAGAATCCTCTCTCGGGCACATCATGGCAGTGGCACCGTGGAGGCCTGGGAAGGGCAGGAGAGGTCTCCAGGCCCCAACAATCCACAGTGTGCATTGTTTCCCTTCCCTTAAAATGTTCGAGGGCTTCGGAGATTTTACCGGGGTTTTCTGTGAGCCGGGTGTCACAGCCAGGGGGGCACCCGACAGGAGGGCACCCAGGGGGACAGCAACAGCCCTACTTTGGGTTGTTTTTTAAAACCCTTAAAAGGAGGAGTTTGTTGGTTCCTAATTGAGCATCTGAGTTCATCCTGGGCCACCTCCTGCCATTTCAGGTTCTAGCCAAGCAGCGGGTTTGTGCACAGCCCATGGCCGTCGCTGCGAAGTGACAGGGACATTTTGTGTCCCCAAACATGTTTTTTTCATAAATGTGCTGGGTACCTTGTAAAGTGCGAGCTCGGTGTGTTTCCTGTGCAAGGGGAAATAAGCTATGCTAAAAGGTTTTATTAAAATGTCATTATAGTTTAATTTTTACTTAGCCTTTGGGAGCAGGCAAAGCAGTTTGAAATTCTCCCTGGTAAGTTGTCAGTGAACCAGTCCCTCCGGTGTGGTGGGACCAGTCCGTGACCTTTCCTGCGGCTGCACCGTAGCAAACTCTCCCTTTGTGCCTTAAATGAGATGACGGTTTCCCTCCATCACTGGGGCCTTCAGCCCCTCAGTGTCCTCCAGATCCTCCTCCTCCTCTTGCCTTTGGAAAGGGGTGCGTTCTCAAATGGACATTATTCTTCACTTGTTGCAAAATTTATTCTACTATTTGAACCAACCTCATGGATCTGACTGTCCCTGATCCCTTTTGGTCTTTATCCCCCTTGCAGAGACCACCTAAAACCCCATCCTTGTGTTTGATTTGGTTAAAATGGTGGTGTTTTTCTGAGGGAAAGCAGTGTGGGTGAGAATGAAGTTCCTAGGTTCCTAAAGTTCCTAGGGTTTTACTCCATGGAACCACTGAAGTGCACCTGGGTTCCTGGGAATGGTGTTAGACCTTGGAGAACCCTCTTTGCCTGTCTCAGCCCAGAGGGAGCAGCAGTCACCGCTGGTGGTCACCGTGGCCCCGTCGCAAGTGCTCTCTCTCTCTCTCTCTCTCTGACTGTGGGTTTTGTTTGTTTCACAGAACACCGGGGCCCTCCGTCGGGAACGAACTCGGCACGGCAGAGCCCGGCTCCACAGCACCGGCTGCTGGCCCCGGCCCAGCCCAGCGCCCCCAGCACTGACAGGTACGGGGCTACTGGTCGGGGAGGCCAGCCAGAGCCACCTCCCCAGAGTGAGGAGGCTAAGGCAGAGGTGACAGCCCTGTCCTCTTACCTCCTGCAGGGCAGCTACGGAGGGTGAGGCTGGAAAAGAAGTGGCAAACACCTACAGGATCTCCTGGCCCGAGCACAAGCACCCAACGCCCTCGGAGGCCGTGGCTGTTGGTGGCCGTCTCTCCCAGGTACGGGTCACCTCCCCACAGTGGGTGTGCTCACTTTTTAAAGTTGAGTATGTCCCCAGGAGAGTTGAATACTCATTAAGGCAACCTGGCCTGTGTTAGAAATGGTGTGACCAGCAGAAGTAGGGAGGGGATTGTCCCCCTGTGCTCAGCACTGGGGAGGCCACCCCTTGAGTCTGGTGTCCAGCTCTGGGCACCTCAACACCAGAGAGATCTGGAGGGGCTGGAGCGAGTGCAGAGGAGGGACATGATGCTGGGGAAGGGCCTGGGACATTAATCTCATGAAGGAGCTGGGAGTGTTTAGTTTGAGGAAGAGGAGGCTGAGGGGAGACCTCATCACTCTCTACAACTGCTTGAAAGGACATTGTAGAGAGGTTGGTGCTGGTCTCTTCTCACAGGGAGTGAGCCATAGAAGGAGAGGGAATGGCTGCAAGCTGCAGCAGGGTAGGGTTAGGCTGGCCATGAGGCAAGAATTCTTCCCAGCAAGAATGGTCAGAGCCTGGACTGGGCTGCCCAGGGAGGTGGTGGAGGAAAAGTGCTGTGAGTGTTTAGAGCCAGGATGGAACCGCTGCGCCCATCACACACCAGTTGTGGTGAATTCCCTTCATGTGGTGGATCTCCAAATACAGAAACGCGTGAAGCGCTTTTTTTCCAGAGAAATAACCTTTTAATCTGCCTGTTCGTGCTCACCTATTCTTCTTTTTCCTCTGACTTCCCGTGCAGAGCCCTGGCTGTTTCCCAGTGGAGCTGGAAAGGGGCCCCCGAGGGTTCGGGTTCAGCCTGCGCGGGGGCAAGGAGTACAACATGGGCTTGTTCATCCTGCGGCTGGCTGAGGACGGGCCGGCCGTCAAGGACGGGAGAGTACACGTGAGTTGGTCCTCTCTAATTCACCCTTGTCCCCTCATGCCTCACTGTGCTGGGGCCAGGGGGTTGTCCCGTGGGACCGTGGCCCTGGCTGGAGCCGGTGGACACGGAGGAGCATGGCCAGCAGCCCCGTGCTGGGTGTGCCGGCAGCCCTGGGCGCTGAGGGGTTGCTGCAACCCCCAGCCTGGGGTTCTCAGTTTCCACCTCACTTGGTCTGCTCCCCCCCCACCATCAGCTGGGAAATGGTGTCATTTTCTGGGGATGCTTTGAAAGGGTGAAGAGGAGTCTGTGTATGGCAGCAGGAGGCAGGTCTGGAGCCTGTGAGGAAGTCAGGAGTCCTGGCCGTGAGGAACCAGCCAGTGACCGCCCTTGGCAGAGCCACTTCATTTAAGGAACCCCGGGCAGCAAATTAGTGGCTAGTTTGATGCTCTGGTGACATCCACTGGCTGCTCCCTGCACTGCCAACGGGCTCTGGGACCCTTCCTGGGGAGGCTGCTCCAACCCCTTTCCAGCCGCCCACAAAGGTCCCGTGAGCTCTAATCCCCCTCCCCAACACCTCATCCCCCTCCCCAACACCTAATCCCCCTCCCCAACACCTAATCGCCTCCCCAACACCTCTGTAAATTGCTGATGGGCCCCAGAGACCTCAGTGCTGAGAACTGCGTCATCATCTCCTACCTGGAATAAAAAATCCTTCCATAAAGCCCCTTCTGCATGGGGAGTGCCCAGCTCTGCCCAGCACCGGAGCTGCTGTCGCTGTCCCACTGGTAGGACTGGGCTTGGCCACCGCCCTAGGTCGGCAGGGTTCATCCCTAGCCTCCTCCAATGTGACTGTGGCTGCGTCTGTGTCTGTCTCACCCCCATAAATCAGCCCCAGATGAATTTAAGGATCTCCTCCTGGGGTGGGTGAGCAGGATTCCTGGGGAGGGCTCTGAGCTGCTCAGCATCACGTCCCTCCGCAGCAGTGCTGCCCTTGCTGTTGCCACGTGCATTTCATCAGGAGAGGGAAATAGAAGCATCTGCCTCAATGGATTGATTTTTTTTTTCTATTTTTAGCTCTTTCTCAATTAAAAAATGAGTTTATGGTGCGAGAGAGAGTGAAACTTCTCTGGCTGCGCTTCTCTCGGCAGGTTGGTGACCAAATCGTTGAAATCAATGGAGAACCCACCCAAGGAATCACTCACACACGAGCCATCGAGCTGATTCAGGCTGGAGGGAATAAAGTTTTGCTGCTGCTGAGACCAGGGACCGGCTTGATACCGGATCACGGTACGTCATCACGAGGGTCCCGGGCAACGGAGCAGGGTCTGAGGAGATTTTGGGGCTTCTTCACTCAATTCACCCAGTTCTCCCATTGACAGGGCCCAGGTGTTCCTGTTTATTTTGAAGTATAAGGAATATCTTTTGTGAAATGAACAACATGGCAAGTAGCTAGGAGTATCACATGGGGTGAAATCATTGCACCTTTGTGTATTTTATTGCGCTGGTTTTCTCCTGCTAAATGAGGGAATGCTTTGTTTTTCAAAACCCAACCTTGGGAAATCGGGAGAAGGGCTCCTTTGCTCCCCTAGGGACTCCTCTCTGGGGTTAAGGTGTGAGTTCTGCATCTGCAGCAGGAAAACACAACTTTGTAGGAAAAAAGAAGGACAGAAAAGCAAATAGTGGAAGGGTTTGAGCTGGGAGTTGAGCTGCTGCTCACAGAACCAAGGGGCTCTGGAATGACAAATCTCCAGGGCCTGGGGCTGGGTTGGGATCTAAAGCCAAGGACCTGAGCACGGGTTTGGGTCCTTTAACCCTTGATGCTGACACCAGGATTCTGATGGCAAACTCCTGCAATTGTAGGATGGCTCTTCCCGTAACCGTGACCGAATTTGAGTCCATCTTTCTGGACACGGGGGGGTTTGTTGTGTTGAGGCGTTTATGGGTGGCAACTGGCAGCTCAAGGGGTCACATCTGCTCAGAGCTTTCTGCATTTCTTTGCTCTGGGGAGCTGGAAGATGCCCCTCAACATCTTCCCATTCCCCCCCTCCCTGGGCAGCCCAGTCCATCAGGAACCAGCGCAGGGCACGGGAGGAGCCCGTCTGGATTTGGGGGTGCTCCGTGCCGTCCCGCTGGGCTGCCAGCCGCTGCCTTCACCTCGCTGAATTCCCCTGGCACCGGGATGAAGGCTAAATACGGGGCTCCTGGTGCTCAGGGCAGCCCCTGCTGAGCTTTTCCATAGAGCCAGCAGTTCCAGCTGGGGGAGGCAGCAGTGTGAGGGCACCCCCTGGGCTCTTGTCCTGCACCACGGGCTGCGCTGCAGTTACCTGGATCACTCCTGCCCTCTCCTTCACGGCAATCTTCCCAATCAGAGGTAGAAACAGAACCATGGATGGGTCTGGAGCAACACCCAGAGCCCCCTTGGTCCTGCCCAGCATCAAGTCTGAGACTGGGTGAAACTGCCTGGATCAGATAAGAGCCAGGGCAGGGGGGGAAGGGGTTTGTGCCTCTTGTCCTGCTGTTAATGACACGTTTCTGATGGAGATCTTGCTTGCTGTACTCTGTGATTTCGGTATGTACCTCTGGGCTTTTTCTCTTCCTCCTTCAGGTTTGGCTCCTTCCAGTCTGTGTCCCTACGTGAAACCTGAGCAACATTAAGGGCTTTCACTGCTTTTCTTGGTTTTTCCTTAAAGACTTGGTAAATCTGCATGTCTCGTGTTTCGTCTCTCCCTATTTTTAAAGTGCAAAGCTATGAATAACCTCGACTTTTCACCATTTTCAGTCCTCCTGTAGTAGAGTCCTCCTGTAGAACCAGTTTGGGTTCCTTGCGGTTTCCCGCGTTAAAGCCTGAGGTGGGGGGGGGCTGTTCTGCTCTTTGGGCTCTAAGGCTGATGTGAGACACCCCCCCTCGGTCCCACGGGGATCACAGCGTTCTAAGCACATGTCTTTTTTCCAAAATCACCTCCTTGGGGGGGTTGTTGCAGGCTGTGGAAGGATGGGAGATAGAAAAGTGACTAACTAAGACTTGGAGAGGGTGTGTGTAATATCCACTTGATGTTCTTAGACTGGAGATGGGGTGTAACTAACGCCCTGGAGCCTCAGGAGAGAGCACCTTTTTGAAGACCAGTGGGCTCTGGGTAGTCCTTTAATCAGATCTCTCGCTGGTCACTTCCAGGTGATTGGGAAAGTTACAATCCATCTTTGTCGAGTGTAATATATGAAGAAGAGTCACCATTACCTTCATCTCCGCATTCTGCTGCCCCATCTGAAGCCTGTTATTTACCAGCACCAGGAGAAGCTTTAAGGAGCATTCAGCTGTCTGAGAAACTGGAACAAGCAAAGAACACTGTGCCTGAAAAGAAAAGCACTTTAACTGAGAGCCAGTTTGAGATGAAGCCTCAGTCTTCTCCCCAGAGAACAAAGAAGAGGTGGGAATGTCCCCCCAGCCCAGGGTTTGAAATCACAAAAGGTAGTTTGGAAGCAAGGACCAGAAGAGACGCGTCTGCAGGTCCAGAGGAGTCAGGGGCTGGGGAGGGACAACCTCCCACAGGGTTCCACGGCCCCAGGAAGGGGGATCTGGAAAAACCCTACGGCAATTTCTCACATCAGTGTGACAGTTCCAGAAAGAGTGAGAGTAAACCCTCAGAAACAGGGATGAACGGTGGCAACAAGAGGGAGTTTTCCAGCGGAGGCCAAGGAAGTTCTGCCAGTCCCCAGAAGCATCACGCTAAGCAAGGAAACCTGGACACGGTCGGCAGGTCACAGGAATGTCATGATAGAACAACTATGGAGCGACTGAGAGGGGTCACCGGGAAAGACACGAAGCAGAAACCTTGTGGGAAGACAGAAGGGTGGTCTCCGGAGCGACAACGTGCAGCGTTTGATGGGAATGATCTCCCATTCAGGGACTCCAGGAGAAACACACCTGAAGATGATAAAGTCAGGAAGCCTCACTGTGGGGAGCCGAGCTCCAGCAGGTTGAAAACTTCCAGTCTCTCCAACATCCCCCTGCTCTCCCTGGAGAGACAGAGGCGGCCGGAGCCGCCGGAGACTGTTCCTCTGGACAGACAGCACGGAGCGCGACGCCTGGAGCCGCCCCACGAAACCAAAGATGACAGAGTTTCCAAATCTGAGCAGAGCTCTCCAGTCAAGAAAACACCGATAACTCCTGGGCCCTGGAGGGTACCGAGCGCCTGTAAAGTCACCCCCACAGCGGGGGTGGCCGAAAAACGGGTTTGACTGACGCTTTTTTAGAACACCTTTTAATCAAGTTTCTAATAACGGTCATTTATCAGCATAGTTTCTTCTCACAACGACGTTGTGGTCGGGGTTTGGGTTTTTTTCCAGAAACTGATTGGAGGGTGGAAAGTGATTTGTTTTTAAATTATCTCAGCTGCATGAAGGACCTTGTGGATTGCTTAAATGAAACTCTTCCACGAGCTGCTGTCCCCTGTCCTTTGCCAGCCTGTTCTGCTGCTCACGACGTCGCGCTGCTGCCGCTTCCCCAGGTCGTGCTGTGAGTCCTGAACAAAGTTAGTGAATGCCTTTATTGCCAACGTGGTCATGGCTCACTCCTCCTTCTCCTTCTCCTCCTTTCTCCTTCTTTCTCCTCCTCTTCCTTCTCCTTCTTTCTCCTTCTTTCTCCTTCTCCTCCTTCTCCTTCTTTCTCCTTCTCCTCCTTCTCCTTCTTTCTCCTTCTNCTCCTCCCTCCCTCCCTCCTTCTTCCTCCTTTCTCCTCTCTCCTCCTTTCTCCTCCTCCTTCTCCTCCTTCTCCTTTTTCTCCTTCTCCTTCTTCTTTCTCCTTCTTCTTTCTCCTCCTTCTTCTCTTTCTCCTTCCTCTCTTTCTCCTTCCCTTTCTCCTCCTCCTCCTCCTCATGCCAAGCTACCCACGGTCCCCACTCAGTCTCATCCTTGCTGTAGAACACCGTGGCAGGAAAGACACAGTTTTTGTTGGAAATGAGTGTTTTCTCAAGAGCACGTTGCATGTTTCTGTGGGGACACCCCTGTGTCATGGCTGGTTCGGTGAGGAGTTGGGGCGAGTTGGTTCTATCTGTTCGAGGGCAGCAAACGAGCTGCCGCATCACATCCTTGTACCTACTACAAACTTGGGTCAATAGAAACGCTATTTGACACAGTGTTTGGTAATTTTGCTGTCTGTGAGCTCAGCAAAATCGCTTTATTTCCTTGCTTTGGAAGCATGTCGTAGGGACACTTACAACAGCTGTCTGCAACCATCAGTCTGAAGAGAGAAAAGGCTGGGTTCTGTTAAATAACATCATTCCTCGGCTCACCCTGGCCCTGGTGTCACCCCTGCCCTTCCCTGCAAACATCAGGGAGTGCGGGTTTATTTTCAGCGACCTCAGTACGGGAAGGACAAGGACCTGATGGAGCGGGTCCAGAGGAGGCCACCAAAATGCTCAGGGGGTTGGAGCACCTTTGCTCCCAGGACAGGCTGAGGGAGCTGGGGTTGTTCAGCCTGGAGAAGAGCAGGCTCCAGGGAGACCTCAGAGCAGCCTTCCAGTCCGTGAAGGGGCTACAGGAAGGCTGGGGAGGGTCTGTTTCCAAAGGCCTGCAGGGACGGGACGAGGGGCAATGGCTTCAAGCTGGAGAAGAGCAGCTTTAGATGGGCTATCAGGAATAGGGTCTCTACTCTGAGGGTGGTGGAGCACTGGGACAGGTTGCCCAGGGAGGTGGTGGAGGCCCCTTCCCTGGAGATCTTCAAGGGGAGGCTGGAGGAGGCCCTGGGCAACCTGGTCTAGTTGGGGGTGTCCCTGCTGACAGCGGGGAGGTGGGACCAGATGACCCTAGAGGTCCCTTCCAGCCTGGACCATTCTATGACAGGGGTGACATACGGGGTACATGAGGCTCTGTATCCATTGGTTGGGCTACGCTGGGTGCCATGAAGGGGGAGTTACTGGAAGGGACCGAGCCCTCCAGCCCCAAGAAGAGCGGTGTGAAAGGCTTTGTTTTGTTCTGATTTAGTGGCAAATCCTGACACATTACATTTTGGTGACTGCAAAAAAAAAAGAGGTAAAAAGAGTCCCAAAAGGGTCCAGTTGGCAGGAGGTGTAAAAGGTCCAGCTTTACTTGCTCCTGTTAGAATCCAGACTTGACGCCGTTTGCCCGAGTGCACGGCTCGCTTTGGCTTGGACCCAGTTGATGGTTTTCGAGCTGCTGAAGCCCAGCGACGCGGTTCTGAGTGAAATTCTTTACAAGACCAGGTGACTCCTCAAACAGCTTTGTGTTTTTTCTTTAAAGAAATGAGGACTTTGTAAAGGAAACGGGCTTTGCTGCCACCCTGCCCGTGCCGGGGTGACCCGGAGTGCGGCAGTGAAAGCATGTCGCAGCGCCCGGCTTACCCCCTGCCTTCTGTCCACCAGGCTCTGCTCTCCATTGAGTTGCACCCACTCACCCTGGGCACTGAGTATGTAATGGATTCTGCTGTTTAATAGGAGAAATTAATTAATTAGCACCACTGAAATGACCTCCCTGTCATCGGCCTTTTTCCCCTCGGTGTTGACGTGCCCTGATTTCGTGTCCTACCTGTGTGTGACCTCTCCTTCCACAGGACTCCTCCTGCCTGGACTTTTGCTGTGTCAGACTTAGCAACGTGGTCTTGGCCCATGGAGTGATGGATGGATGTACTGGGTGTAAATGTTTATATATTGTACAGCACCTTTATACAGACTCTGGAGGTTCTGATGAGAGAGAGAGAGAGAGAGACAGAGCTGTAAATCCCTCATTATTTTTTATATAGATATTAAAAAGAAGCTCCAGTTCTCGGGCTGTTGGTTCCACGCTGTATGAGAGAGAGTCTTGGTTGATTTCTGTGCTGTGATACTTGAAACAGCTCAATCTGTGACCCAGGTTTTTAACCCCTAATCATCTCCTGGCAAACAGATGCAATTTATTCTTGGACGTTCCCTCAACTCCCTGCTCGAGTAACAACCCTTCGACAGAGGTGTTGTAAGAATCGTCACGTCACGTAGAAACAGTCATTAATGCCAAAATCCTTGTCCTGTAGGTTTATTTGTACATTTTGATATATAAAAACTGTCATCTCCTTTTACATCTTTACAACTTTTCCTTGTACAGAAAATAGCTGTAAACTTATTTGCTACCAAAAGATTCTTAGGCCATCTGACCCCCCCCCGCCGTGAAAGAATGAAGCTCGGAAAAGTCCCTCAGTTTATGCTTTTCTTTTTTTTTCATTATTAATAAATAGAAGAGGAGTCAGTCATGGAAAAACAACAACCACCCTACGTTTCACAGACGTCTTTTGAAACACGTTGTGTCTCTCCCACCCTTTCTAAAGGTGAATCTCCTTTGGGGTGAGGAAACCCCTGCCCAGGGCTCTTACACCGACCTGGCTCTGGGGCTGGTCTCTTCCCCAGGGCTTCCCGGCCCGGGTGCTCTCGCAGGGTCACGCCGTGGCAGCCAGGTGCTGGGGGGAAAAGCGGGGCCAGGCTGAGCATGGCTGTGCTGGGGCAGGGAATGGGCTCAGCCAAAGAGTCTCTGGTTGCTGCCTGGTTTGTGGTGCGAGGGGTGGTCTCGGGTAAATAAGGCTTCCCCCAAAAAACTGACCATGGTTTATTCGCAGGAGTCCCTCACGCTGCCGAGCTGTGGGCCCAGAGGCAGAATTCCCATTGCAGAGCCCAAATCTCGCTGCATCCTGCCCTGGGTCGGGGTAGAGGTGAAGCCTTGACCACACTGAGCTTCTAAGGACAACCCTCTTCAGCACAGGCAGAGAGAAATGGCCCCGGGAGGGATGAGTCTGAGCGGAGCCTGAGGAGGAGGAGGAGGCACAAACTGGAGCGCTCCAGTGCCCCAGGAACAGGTTGATGCTGGGACGGGGTCGGGGCTGGGAGGGGGCAGCAAGTCCCTTGCCCCAAAGCCAGAGTCCAACTGAAAGAGGCACCTGGGGCCGTCCTGGTGTCCCTGCCGTGGATCCCTCAGTGCTCTCCGTGACAGGTGCCCCGCACGCAGTCCCTGCTGCGGGCAGCGGCCGTGCCGGTGTTTGGCCCCGGGTCCTTCCATGCTGCGAGAGCCACGGGCTGAGGGCGAGGGTTAGACCAGTTTATTCCTTACGTCGCTGAGCAGTAAAGCAGAGGGAGAACTTCTGATCTGTGCAAATCTGTTTAAAAGTAGTAATTGCAGCTCGAGAGCACCTCTGCCTGTTGCCCAAGCTGTCGTCGAGCCTCCCTGGTCCCTCCTGGGGCAGATGCTGGATGCTGAGGCTGGGCCCGTTCACGGTTTAATTTTCCATAACTGAAAAGAGACACAGAGTGAGTTTGGGCCTGGAAGCTTTTCAGGTGAGACTCAGCCCCTCCTGCCCTGACAGGCTGGTTTAACTGGGGGCTGCGGGAACACAACTCAGGATTCTGAGTAACACCATTAAGTGGCACTGAAGAGGCTGGAATTTGTCATCTCTGCCCTTCCACCCCCAAAACCAGCCCGGGAGGGGGCACTTTCAATCCTCTCGACCATATGAAGCCCAATTCAAACCCAGAACCTTCCTGCTCGGGTGGGAGGAACTGGGCAGTGGTAGGAAAGTGACCCCTGGAAGGTAAAGGAGTTGACACTTACTCGGATATTGAACCCCAGGAGGTCACTTATAACCCCCGAGACAGCGGAGAGGATCACCACACGAGTTATGTTGTAGATTAAGGGATTCATGGTCAGGCCATACAGCCTAAAGGGAGTGTCTAATTCCTGCAGTGAAAGGGGAAAAAAAAGCCCATTAGTGTTTGTCCAGATGCAATTAATCCTCTGCCACTGAGTTCAACCCTGGTGCTGGCGGGCTCTGTGCCCTCTCCTGCGGGCAGGGAACTGCAATCCCCACTCTGGTTCAGGTGTCTCAGAGCCCTGCTGGGTCTGAAGCCTCCCCTGCAGCAGGACTCGAGCTGCACAACAGGAGCGTGACATGACTGTGGGATGTGTCCAAGTCACTGGAACAGACAGGGCTCTCTTCCACTGTTGTCAATGAGCTTCAGCAGCCAAGCTGCCCAAGGGCATGTGCTTCCAGCAGCAGGAGACAGGCTGTGTCCCCCCCTGCCCACTCCTCTCGCTTATCCAAACCCTAGGAAGCTGCTACTAATCAAGTGTTTGCAGCACTAATTAACCACACCCATCTCCTGCTGCCTAATCTCATGCCGCAGCGATAGCACAGACACGCTCCCGTAGTGAGGCCTGATGTCCCTCCTGGAGGGACAGGGGTGGGGAGAGCAAACACACAATCCCTGCCATTAGTTATTGCTCCCATAAAATCCCTTAGCAATTTAGCTTTTGTTAATTTAGCTTTACCTTCAGCAGCTTTGTGGAGAGTTTCAAAACATTGTTCACTAGAGACAACTGTTCCTTCTTGTTTGGCTTCTTCTCCATCTTCAGGTATAAGTTTATCTGTGACAGACAGTACAGGCCAGATGTAAACAGTCCAGCTCTTGCCCCAAAAGCTTAACTTCTAAGGGGAATTAGAGCCATTTTTTGCAGTGTCCCACCTAATGACACAGCCACAGACAGGAATGGAGCAGCAACAGTGTCAGTCCTTTTCTGACAGTCTTGGCTAACACCCACCAACCCAGAGACAAAAATCAGGTAGAATTTTACAACTGGAGCCTGTCCAAAGGTTTAACGGGTTCTCCAGGTTTTCATCGCCGCCTGTCCAGCACAAGGGCCGAATCCTAACTTTGAAAATTCCAATTCCAGAAGTTTTTATACAATCCTTATCTCAAGACAAGCCCCAAAGCCAGAGGGGGGATGAGAGATACCTGCTCCGTGAGCAAGATGGAAATATTGCTGTATTTCTTGTTGGTTTCGGAGCCCAGAGATGCCAGACGCAGGAGGAAGAGAAGAAGCGCTGCCTCCCAGATGAGGAACTCCCAGTTGTAAGCTGCATTCAGGAACGTTTTGTGACCCTTAAGAACCTGTTTAGTGGGCAGAGAAAAAAAGGAAAGCAAAAAAAAAGCAGTAAGAGGTTGCACGTTCTTGGGAAAAGGGCAAAAGCGCTGCCCTCGCTCCCCTCCGTGCTCTGCAGCTCCTGCCAGCCTTCCCCGGGTGTGGAACTCATCTGTGTGATGAGGTTACAGTCAAAGGCCTTGTCTCTCGCCTGGAATTCAAGTTTTTGTTCTTTCTGCTTAGAAAATGGCACTTGTTCTTTCTTCCCTCTTCCCAATTAAAGGCAGTAACATGTCCCACCGCAGCCGCACGGAGCTCATCCCGCTGCTCCCAGGCACTGACCCGCCTGCCAACAGCAGCGGGCAAAGAGGGCACCACCATCTCCCCTCTTAAATAAAACACCTTGTGAGCACTTGGGTGCTTGGGCAGAGCCCTTCCCTCTGGGTGCAAAAGCCTGTGTCCTGGAATTTTCCTAATAATTGCAAAAAACCCCAGCCTTCCCTCAGGGAGGGACTAAACCAACTAAACCTTCCAGAGCTTTTAAAGTGCAAACTGCTTCATCTTACTATGGAGACCAAACAAATCCAGGCTGGCAGCTGAAAAGCCTTCAGTAGTTTGCTGGCTTCCCCCTGTTTCTTAAAAACCAGCCCAGCCCAAAGTTAAGCTCTCACCTGGGCACAGCATATGAAAGCAATGGAAAGAGCCAGTAAAAAGACTGAGGAGACGACGACATCCACAGAGCGCTGGGGACCTCGCCGCTGCCGGACAAAGAGAGGTGTGAGCTCTGGGGACAGCGCTGTCACCTCAGGGCTGTAGCTGTTTAAGGGTTCAGGCAGAGCAGGAACGTTTACCAGAGCCCTGGCCCAGAACTCACCTTCAGGTAGGAGCGAAGGGATAACCAGATCTTAATGTTTTCTACCTTCTTGAGTCGAAAGTGAGGGATTTCGTATTTCCTGGCTTTGCGAGCGGATGTGATGTGACTAAAAAGCTTGGCAAACAAAAACCTCTGCAAATGAAAACCAACACCACACACAAACAGGAATTAGTCTAAACCATAAAGAAGCTGTTTTGGGATTGCTTTAGTGGTGACTTTGTCCTCTGGGGGCAGGGGCAGGGTACAAGGGGACGCAGGGACAGGGGGTCGCAGGGGCAGGGTAGGAAAGGACGCAGGGGCAGGGTACAGGGGGGCGCAGGGGCAGGGTAC